>CAUYUJ010016273.1:20000-287088 GCA_963575745.1 Prorocentrum cordatum
GGACCGGGGGCTCTGGAGGCGCCGGAGGCCCACAGAATGCCATTAGAAAGCGCCAGGAGAGCCCCAAAACGCTCCAAGAGAGACCCGAGACACCCAAAGGTCGCTCTAAGACGCCCAGCATTGCCTCCGGACGGCTTCAGAAGCCCCCAAGACGCCCCAAAAGGCGTCCAAGCCGCGCCCGAAGAGATCTCCAAAAGGCAAAAATAGCCCCGTTCCTTTCGTAAAACGTATATTTTTACTACATCAATTGTTTTCGCTGCCGTACAGTTCATGACGACGCCGGAGGCCCCCAAGACAGCCCCAAGCCAGCCCAAGAGGCGCCCCAGAGGGCCCCAAGACAGCCCAAGAGAGCCTCAAGACGGCCCAAGAGGCGCCCAGAACAGCCCAAGTGCGGCCCTGAGGCCCACAAAAGGCTACCAGAAAGGACTCGGGACGTTCCAAACGCGACCCGAGACGCCCAATGGTCGCACCAAGACGCCCAACATCGCCCCAGACGGCTTCAGAAGCCGCCAAGACGCCCCAAAAGGCCTCCAAGACGCGCCCGAAGAGATCTCCAAAAGGGCAAAATAGCCCCATTCCCTTCGCAAAACGTATATTTTTACTACCTCAATTGTTTTCGCTGTCGTATAGTTCTTGACCACATCAGAGGCTCCCAAGACCGCCCCAAGACAACCTAAGTGGCGCCCCGGAGGGCCCCAAGACAGCCCAAGAGAGCCCCAAGACGGCCGATGAGGCGCCTAAAACAACCCAAGTGCGCCCCTGAGGCTTACAAAAAGCTACCAGAAAGGATTTAATACGCCCAAAGGTCACCCAAGACGCCCAACATTGCCTCCAGACGGCTTCAGAAGCCCCCAAGACGCCCCAAAAGGCCTCCAAGACGCGCTCGAAGAGATCTCCAAATTGCAAAAATAGCCCCATTCCCTTCGTGAAACGTATATTTTTACCATATCAATTGTTTTCGCTGTCGTACACTTCTTGACGACATCGAAAGCCCCCAATACTACCCCAAGACAGCCGGAGAGGCGCCCCAGAGGGCCCCAAGACGGCCCAAGAGAGCCCCAAGGCGGCCCAAGACGCGCCCAAAACAGCCCAAGTGCGCCCCTGAGGCCCACCTACTGGATTTGGCTCAGGACTCTCGTGATATCAGAGAAGGTACGAACACCGTTTTTATATTCAGCTGTCTGCGGCATGCCCCGCCACCGTGCCAGCGCAGCTCTTGTGACACCTCTTGTCTCTATTGAAGACGCCTAATGCGAATCACCACCGCCCCCTTGCCTTATTGGAAACGTTTATGTGGCCAAACGTTGGGCCAAAGTTTGTCCAAGGTATTGGGCTATGTGTTCCCACAGCCGTTGTGGAAACCCGTGGGAACACTTGGGGGAGGAAGAGGGAGAGGATTAGACGCAGGAGCAAAAGGTGGAGGAGGAGGAGGAGGAGGAGGAGGAGGAGGAGGAGGAGGAAGTAGGCCTCTCGGGGGCCTCCTGAGGGCCTCTTGGGGCCTCTTGGGAGCTTCTTGGGGCCTCTTGGGCCGTCTTCTGTCGTCTGACGCCTGCGGAGGCCGTCTTTGAGGACTCTCTGGGCCGCCTTGGGGCCTTCTTGGGGCGGTCCAGGGCAGTCTTGAATGTCTATTGGGCCGTCTTGGAACCCTCTAGGGACCTTCTTGGAGGCCTCTTAGGCAATCTTGGGGCCCTCTTGGGCAGTCTTGGGGCCTTCTTGGGCGCCTCTTGGGCTGTTTTGGGGCCATCTTGGTGGCCTTTTGGACCTTTCTGGGCCGTCGGAAGCCAAACAAATGAGAACGCTAAAATCGCTTCAAACGTGCCGCCGCATATTGTCGACCTCTGCGCGGCGTCGGACGCCGAGCCGCTTGGCCAAAATATTCCGGAAGCCGTTTGGCTAAAATATCTTTGCGGGCGTTCGCCCTTCTCTTGCGCCTTGCTTAGGTTCAATTGGGCTTAACCTACGCTCATGTGGGGTAGTTCGAGGGCACCTGGAGGCTCTACGCGGCCGTCTAGGCGTAGGATGCGCAGGATGGGTCACACGTGACAGCTTTCGTTTTCCCTTGTGGACTAGCCCTTCTGAGTCGTCAAATTCGACACCTCTTGTTATCACGTTTCTCCCGGCTCTCATGAACATTGCCCGGATTGTCTAGGGGCCCACCTACGCTTGTGCGGGGTTTGGATGGGGCTGTTGCGTGCTGGATGCGTTGCGTGTGGTACCGAGCGTCTTCTCTTCTGGACAAACCACCCCCCGTCGTCATCGGCCTGTTTCTGGGGTTGCCTTGGGCTTCTGTGGGGCGGTTTCGGAGAGCCCTGGAGGTCCTCCAGGGCTGTGTTTGGCCAACTAACCCCAGCGTCGGGTGCCGAAGAGGGAGAGGATGAGAAGAGGGAGCAAAGGGAGAAGGAGGAGGAGGAGGATGATGACCGAGCCTCAGGAGGGCGCGTGTTCCCCGCCTCCCGCCGCGGGGGGCCTGGTACACCACCTGAGGTGCCAGGACCCCCCGACCGCGAACTCGATGCAGTCGAGCTCACACGTGGACGGACTTATCAATGCCGTCCATGTCCGCGGGAGGGGGAAGGGGCGAGGGCCCTGCACGCGAAGCGGCGAGGCCGCCTACCACCCCCCCCCGCTGCTCCTCCCGCGGCCGGCCGCCCCGGGCCTTGGACCATCGCCACGTGGACCACCACGCGCCCGACGGCCACCAGCCGCTCCGGAGCCCCCGCCACGCGTGCCGTCGGACGAGGCCGCCAACTCCTCGAGCTCGACGGCCATTGCGACCAGCACGCCGTGGTCGAAGGGGGCCGCCTCGGGAGCGGGAGGCAGCCCAGCGCGCTCCCGCAGGCGGACGACGAGGTTCCTCAGCTGCCACACCTCGAGGTGGCCAAGCTTGCCCTTGCCGCCGCTCTCGCCGCCCTTGCCCGCGTTCTTGCCCTTGCCCTCGCGCTGGTCTGTGCTGGCAGGCGGGCCACGAGCCTGCATCACCACGGGCAGCTCGTCGGCCCAAGCGTCGTCCTCCAGCATCGGCTGAGGCGGGGCGCCAGCCCCCGTGGCCACCTCGCCCGCCGACCCCTTGTCGATGTCCATGCCGTCAGCGACGATGTAGTGCTTGCCGTTCACGTCCCCGCCCTTCGAGCCGCCGCGGCCGCGGGGCCGCCGCCTCCTGCGCGAGGAAGCCGCTGGATCCGCCAGGGGCGCCGCGACGAGCGCGGGGGAGGAGGGCGTGGCGAGCACAGCCACCGCCGTGCGCAGCAGGCCTTCGGCGGCGCGGATGAGGCGCACCGCCTCCCGCTGGCCGCTCGCAAGCCCAGCCGCCGCGTGCGTCGCCAGCACTGCGCCACGCGCAGCGTCCAGCGTCGCCTTCGCGGAGCGGGCGTCGGTCGTCGGCGGCATCGGCGAGGCGGCGGGTCGGCGGGGCGACCCAGCGGCGGCGGCGCGTGAGCCAAAGTGCCAACTGAGAAGGAGGAGGAGGAGGAGGAGGAGGAGGAGGAGGAGGAGGAGGAGGAGGAGGCAGTAGGCCTCTTGGGGGCCTCCTGAGGGCCTCTTGGGGGCCTCTTGGGAGCTTCTCGGGGCCTCTTGGGCCGTCTTCTGTCGTCTGACGCCTGCGGATGCCGTCTTTGAGGACTCTTTGGGCCGCCTTGGGGCCTTCTTGGGGCGGTCCAGGGCAGTCTTGAATGTCTATTGGGCCGTCTTGGAACCCTCTAGGGACCTTCTTGGAGGCCTCTTCGGCAATCTTGGGGCCCCCTTGGGCAGTCCTGGGGCCTTCTTGGGAGCCTCTCGGGCTGTCTTGGGGTCATCTTGGTGCCTTCTGGGCCTTTCTGGGCCGTCGGAAGCCATTGGCAGCGGGGGCGTCACCACGCAGAGTTTTTCAAGATCAGACACTTTGAAAAATAATTGTTTCCATTGCCAGAAAGTATTCCAGGCATCCCAGTTGGGGTCCGAGTCGATGGGGTTGGAGGATCGCGCCGTATCGTCGATGTATCGGCGATGCGGTTCGATGTGGAGCCCGAATTGTTCCACGCTGGAGTCGCCGATGCATCGGCGATGCATCGCCGATGTGTTGGCGATGCGGTGCGATCCTCCGGCCCCATCTACGCCGACCCCCTCTAGCATGTGTGCATGTGTGTATGTGTATGCCTGTGTGTATGTATGTATGTATGTACGTACGTACGTACGTACGTGCGTGCGTGCGTGCGTGCGTGCGTGCGTGCGTGCGTGCGTGCGTGCGTGCGTGCGTACGTACGTATGTATGTATGTATGTATGCATGCATGCATATGCATGCATGTATGTATGTATGTATGTATGTATGTATGTATGTATGTATGTATGTATGTATGTATGTATGTATGTATGTATGTATGTATGTATGTATGTATGTAATGTATGTATGTATGTATGTATGTATGTAATGTATGTTTGTATGTATGTATGTATGTATGTATGTATGTATGTATGTATCATATACTTGGAAACCGGGGGCCAGGGCCCCGGGCCGGGACACCCTCCCGAATTTCCCCCCCCCCCCCCGTAACCCACTTTGCCCCCGGGCGTCCGGAGGCTCTTTTGCGCCCCTGGAGGCGTCCACCACGGCTTCCGGGGACGGCAAGAAGCCGCCAAGACGGCCCAAGAGCGCTCCAAGACTCTCAAGATAGCCCCATCAAGGCCCAAGGGGCCCCCAAGAAGCCCCAGGGGCGCTCCGAGAGGCTTTCCAAGAGAGCCCAAAGAGGCAACAATCATAGATTTTCATTGTGTTTTTCAATGTTTTTTTGCTTGCCCGCGTTTTCGGGCTTCTGACCTTCCAAGATTGCCGAGGAAGCCTCGAACATCGCCCCAAGACGGCCCAAAAGGCCCCCGAGAGGCCCCCAAGACAGCCCAAGAGGGCGCCCAAACGGTCCAAGAGGCGCCCAAGACGGCCCAAGAGGGCTTCAAGACGGCCCCAAGAGGTGCCAAAGAGGGGGAACACGAACCGACAATGGAGATTTCCGCCCCAATAGGCCCCCAAGAGGCCCCCAAGAGGCCCCAAGAGGCTTAAACATGCCCCCGTCAGAGACCCCAAAGAGGCCCCAAAATGCCCCCAAACGGCCCCCCAGAGGCTTCGAAACATTTCAAAATTGCCTCCCCCCAAGAACCACTCCAGAGGCCCCACGAAGCCCACTGAAGGCCCCAAAGAAGCCCCTACAGTCCGCAAGCAGCCACGGACGAGCCCCGCGAGGCATCAGAATTGCCTCGAACATGTTCTTTGGAAGCTTCGCAAGAGACCCCAACAAACATCCAATATGCCTCTGACCCACAACACAGGCACGGTGGCGGCTTCATCCGTTGCCCTCCTGTTGATTTGGCCCCAGGATTCACGACGGCCCCAAGAGAAGGGCAAGATGGCTGAGATCAGTCCGAACCACAAGCGGACGCTGGGGCATCGGTTCCATTCTTTATCTTCCCTCCTCTCTCTCGCCCCCCTCCCCTCAGTCCCTCCTTGCCCGCTCCCCCATACATATGGCCTCGCTTGATCGAGTAATCATCTTGTACAGCGTGAGCTCCACAGTAAGATAGGCCGCAAACACCCAACGATACCCTGGACTAGCCCCCCGCGGCGCCCAAGAGACCCTTTTCTGCTGGGGCCAGGCTCATGTTGATGTTTCAAATCATGCTGAAACCATTCGTCGGTACGTGCATTCGTGCAGCCGTGATTTTGTCAATGCGCGCAGCCGTGGTATTGTCAAGAGCCTGCGCTTGCTGGAACCTAAGCGCGCGCGAAGCGCGCGCGTGGTTCTAGTATATATATATATATATATATATATATATATATATATATATATATATATATATATATATATATATATATATATATATACAGGAATAGGCCGGGGGGGGGGGGGGGGGGGCGGGCCAGTGTCACCCTCCCCCATGGGCGCCCCGCGGGACCTTTGGGGGGTCACAAACCCCCCGGGACTGCCCGTGCCGCTTTCAAATTGTCCACGACAGGCCACGCGGGCCGTACAGATGGTCAAGAAAGCCTCAAGAGGCCCCGACGACGCCCAAGATGGCCCCAAGACAGCCCAAGAAGCCCCGAAGCCGCCCCAAGAGGCTTCAAAGAAGCGCCCCAAGAGAGCCCCGAGAGGCCAAAATCGATGATTTTCCATTGTGTTTTCTATGTTTTTGGTTTTGATCGACTTTTCACCTTTCCGACGTTCCAACAATGCCCAACAGGTCCTCAAGAGCGCCCCAAGACTGCCCGGGAGGCCCCCCTGACGGCCTGAAGACGGCCCTGGGCAGCCCCAAGACAGCCCAAGAGGCGCCCCAGAGGGCCCCAGAAAGCCCAAGAGGGCCCCGAGAAGGCTTCCAGAGGGGCCCACGAGGGGAAACCAAAAGTCAAAATTTTATTTTTCCGCCGTGAAAGCTTCCCAGGAGGCCCCGAGAGAGGCCCCCAAGAGGCCCCGACGAGGTCCCCAAGAGGCCTCCAAAAGACCCCAAGAGGCCCCAACACGAGCGCCATCCCCGCCCCCTCCGTCAAGTTGCGTTCGCGCCGCGCTGCGCAGACGCCGTCGCGCAAAACTCTCGGGTCTGAGCGGTTCCGGGAGATGTTCCCGGAGGGGCCTCTGGGAACATCTGCTTCGGGGGGGCGAGGATCCACGCCTTGCCCCTTGCCGTCGTCGTCGTCGTCGTCATCGTGGGCGTCGTCGTCGTCGTCGGCTCTTCTAGAAACTGTTCGTAGCTTTTTGGTAAAGATTCGGAGTTCGGAGTTCGAAAAGGTTTTGCGCAGTTTTCGGCTCCAATTTTCCGATGGTTTTTGACAAATTTTTGCGCTCTCCCATGCTCCGCCTCCCCACGGTCCCGGACGGCGTCAGAGGCCTTTCAGATCGCTCCAAGACGGCCGAAGAGGCTCCCAAGAAAGGTGACGGCCCAGGAGGCTCCCCAGATAATTCAAGAGGGCCTCGAGAGCCCCAGAAGCCGAAAATCATTCTTCGCTCTCCCATGTTCCGCCTCCCCACGGTCCCGGACGGCGTCAGAGACCTTTCAGATCGCTCCAAGACGGCCGAAGATGCCTCCAAATAAAAGGGGCCCGAACAGCCCCCAGAGGCTCCGGACACGCCGAATATGGCCTCAGGACGGCCGACGACGCCGCCCAAACGCCTCAAGAGCGCCTCCAGAGGCCCTCCCAAAGGGCACCAGAAGCCGAAAATCAGACATTGTCCAATTGTTTTTGAAGCATTTTTGCGCTCTTCCATGTTCCGCCTCCCCACGGTCCCGGACGGCGTCAGAGGCCTTTCAGATCGCTCCAAGACGGCCGAAGAGGCTCCCAAGAAAGGTGACGGCCCAGGAGGCTCCCCAGATAATTCAAGAGGGCCTCGAGAGCCCCAGAAGCCGAAAATCATTTTTCGCTCTCCCATGTTCCGCCTCCCCACGGTCCCAGACGGCGTCAGAGACCTTTCCGATCGCTCCAAGACGGCCGAAGAGGCTTCCAAGAAAGCCCAGAGACGGCCCAGGAGGCTCCCCAGATAATTCAAGAGGGCCTCGAGAGCGTCCCAAGAGAGCCCCAAGAGCGACCCAAGAGGGCCCGAAGAGCGCGACATTTCAAGGTCTCCTGCCTGAGAGGCTCCTAGGACGCCCCCGGAGGCCATCAAGAGGCCCCCAAGAAGCCCCGTGAGGCGGCTCCCAAGAGGCCCCCCGGAAGCCCCAACAGGCCCCCAAGGGGCCCCCAGGGAAGTCCCCTGCGGGCTCCCAAGACACATCGGTAAATCGTATTTCCCAGACAGCTTTCCGGGAACATGATTCCTTGGACTTCCGCCCACCGCCCCAACCATGTTTCCAGTAGGCTTGCCGACAAGGCCAAAAGGGGCCCTTTGTAAGCCCCCAGAGGCCCCCTTCCTAAGAGAGCTGGAAAGCTTCCGGGAACATGATTCTCTATCTTGGAGTAGGCCCGGGGGGGTGGGGGGGCGGGCCGCTGCCTGCTCCCCCCATCGGTGCCCGCAGGGGGTTGTGGGAGGGCGTTGCAGAGCTCCCGAGGCGGCCCGAGCCTGCCCCGAAACAGGCCACGATAGGCTAAGGGGGTCCCGAGAGGGCCCAAGACGGTCCCAAGAGGCCCCGAAGACGCCCAAGATGCCCTCAAGACAGCCGACGAGGACTCCAACACGCTCCAGGACGGACTCAAGAGGCTCCCCAAGAGGGCCCTGGGAGGCAAGATTCTCTCATTTTCCGAGTGTTTGGGATTTTGGCGTTCTCGCTTTTTCCGCTTTCCAGCGCTCCCTCACGGCCTTGCTCGGAGGCCCTTCAGATCGCTCCAAGACGGCCCATGAGGCCCCAAAGAGGGCCCCAAGACGGCCCAGGAGGCTCCCCAGACAACCCAAGTGTGCCCCAAGAGCTCCCCAAGGTGGAGCCCAGAAGGGGGACCGCGAACCAATATTTCGAGGTCACTTGCCCTAGAGGCCGCCAGTAGGCGCCCCCCCCCGAAGAGGGCCCCAAGACGGCCCAGGAGGCTCCCCAGACAACCCAAGTGTGCCCCAAGAGCTCCCCAAGAGCGGGCCCAGAGGGGGACCGCCAACCGATATTTCGAGGCCTCTGGCCCTAGAGGCCGCCAGTTGGCCCCCGGAGGCCACCACGAGGCTCCCTCGAAGCCCCGTGAGGCGCCCAAAAGGCCCCCAGGAAGCCCCCAGAGATCCCCAAGGGGCTCCCAGGGAACCCCAACACACCCCAAGAAATCATGTCCCCATAAAGCCTTCCAGGGACATGGCTCATAATGGGCCCGAGAGTTCCCGGAGGCCCCCAAGGGGCCCCCAGGGAACGCCCAAGAGGCCCCCCAACACACCCCAGCAAACCATGTTCCCAGAGAGCCTTCCGGGGACAGGGTTCATCATGGGCCCGCCAGTCTCTGGAGGCTTCGAAGCACCATCATGTTACAGGAGAGCTGCCTGGGAAGTTGACTGGGAACATGACTGATAGCCTTCTCGCGGCCCTCCGCAGATCGTTTCGCACAAAGTTGCCCCAAGTGCCCTCTTGAACCGACGACGACGACGACGACGACGACGACGACGACGACGACGACGACGAAATGACGAAGACGAGGACGACGACGACGGCGACGACGACGGCGCGCCCCAAGAGGCGACGACGACATTACGAGGACGACGACGGCACGCCCCAACAGGCTCCCCAAGACGCCCCCCAAACCCATGCTCCCAGAAGGCCTTCTGGGAACCCGATTCATCCAGCCTCCGCCCCCCTACGCAACCACTTTCCCCGAAAGCCTTTCGGAATGCGGATTGGCATGCGTGGACTGTGGTCCACTACTTCAGTGGAGCAGTGAATTCGTCAAGGCCTGGGACCTGCTAGAACCTGCGCGCGCGAAGCGCGCGCGATGGTTCTAGTATATGTGTATATATATATACACATATGCTAATCCTCCTCGTCCTCCTCCTCTTTCGTCCTTCCTCTTCATCTTTCCTCTACCTCCTTCCTCTTTCCTCCTCCCTCCTGCCTCCCAGGTGGCGGCCTCCTCCCCCTGGATCGTCCCCGGCTCCCTGTACTGCGTCCGCTCGGACTTGGTTCCCGACGAGGAGCCGGAGGCTCTTTGCCCGGCCGCTTTCGCTCCGCCCCCTCGAACTCCGCGCCTATATGTTTCTGGGCTCTTGTCGTTCCCTCTCCTCCTCCTCCTCCGCCTCCTCCTCTTCCTCCTCCTCCTCCTCCTCCTCCTCTGCCTCCTCCTCCCCCTCTTCTTCTTCCTCCTCCTTTTTCCTCCGTAGCCATTTTGATTCAAGATGCTTGTGTCCCCTGGGCAAGAAGGATACCTCTAGTCCGAGGCTAGACTGCGGCGTCTTTGTGAGCTCCTGCTGGAACGACATTTTTTCTCGCACCCGCACTGACGGCTGCGGGTAAACTGAGGCATTTCCAGTTCCTGTGGTCGCCAGTGCAAGTCTGTTCCACATGGGAGGCGTTTGTGACAAGAAGGAGAACAAGGAGCAAATGTCAATAAGCCTGCCAAGGGTGAAGCTCGCACCCCGACTTGTCATGCTCGCGATCGCGCTCCTACTTCCCCGCCTGCCACCCCGCCCCACCGCCCCAGTGGTCGGGCCTCTGGCTCGCGAGCCGCCTGCGACGGTTTTGGTACAACTGGGCTCCAAGACGGTTTTGGTACAAATACTACATGCGTGCATGCGTCTTTGCACTTCTCTCTCTTACTCTGTGTACTGTACTTGCCAAGCGCTCATCATGGATTCGCAAAATCCGTTTGCTCCCCGCCCTCCGGCATACCAGGGTGGTTTTGGACGCGGCATGCGAATGCCACTTTATTCGTTTATCCCAATGTCAGCGCCGACAGAAACGCCTGTGCCCAAGTCAGGAGCGGTTTGTATCTTCGAGGGCCGCGTCGTAGATCTGAGAGATGTCTGCGAGGATGGCCACGGCCGGTACTTGCCTCTTCACCAAGATGATCCCTCGAAATTTGAGGTCGTGGCAAGTAGCAATGTTGGCATGAAGGATCTCACGAAGAAAGAAAAAGTCGTGCCCGTCTTCGCGAAAGCTAACGAGGATTGGAACCAGATTCTGGACAGGGCAGGGGAAATTTCACGCCTTATCCCCATGTCAGCATCTGACGAGGACTGGGGCGACTTCATCACAGGCGCAAAGGCAGTCCACCAGAAACTCAGCATCCCGATGGGCGAATATGTGGCCTCGTTCCTGGACCGCAAGCACACGGAAGAGTCTGCTCGGCGCGATCGCCGCCAAGAGTCGCTTTCTTCCGCTGCAGGCGCGCAGCCGGCTGCGCGCAGGAATTAGCTTGAGACTGATATTGGCACTGATCGTGTCTGGGAGGCGGAACGGGTGCGACAATCGCTCCCCCAGGACTTGCTCGATCTTGAGGTGCGTGACAATGATCTTGATCGTAAAGGACAGGTTGTCGGTCTCACCATGGAACCGGGCGCAGTCTCCTCAGTTCATTGGGGCGACGGGCTCGAAGCCGACCTGTCTTTCGAGGAGATTGGCCAGTCGACTTGCCGGGGGCGTTTGTGCACTTCGACATCGGCACGCCCAGCCCTCGCGCGAGGAAGGGCATTCGCCGGAACGAGGACGACTTGGCTGCCGCTTCGATTGAGTCGGATCGGATCTGCGCTTCCCGCACGGACTGACCATCGAAAGGGAGGCTGTTCCGAGTTGCCCGGCAACGTTGGCAACTCCGCGCTTCCAATTGTGCATTCATATTGCCGCGCATCGCGCGTCTAGGCCTGCAGGCAAACAGTTGTGCATGTCTCTCCTCTTCCTCCCTGCCTCGCTGCTGCCGCCGTTTCCCCGTCCGGAAGTGGCTGCGTGAATGCCGCAGCGAGGCCAGGGATGACGTGGCGGTTGATGTTGCGAGAGTCATTTCCCATCCCAGTCTCGAATGGCTTGCTATTGTGCTTCTGTTCGTTCCGTGCGCTCGCGTGCGCTCGCGTGCAATGTTGAGGCTGGTGACGGACCCCCATGTGAAGTGCAGGACTTTTCAACGTGCCACGCGCATTCCCCCCCCTCCTTGTTTTGTTGCGTTATTGCAAGCGTAGCGCCGAGTCTCAGAATAAAAGCATGGCATTCTGCTGTTTACGTTCTGAACCACATCCGGGCGATTGTTGCTGCGAGGTGGATGGGTGTTTCGAAGTTTCGTTCGCATCAGAAAATATTGAACATGCTTCATCATGTGTGCACGTTCGCTCAGTGTGATCGTGTTGTTCGTCATGAGTTGTGTAAGTTCATGTATGCGTGGTTTTCCATGGGGCACAGCTTTACGTGCGTGGGAGAATCTACCAGATCCTTTGTTGAGCGCACCAATGAACACCATTGCGCTTTGTTCTCGTGCCGGAAGGATTCCCAAATCCCTGCGCACTACAAAATGCGGTCTCTCGGCGTCGGCTCTTTCACCCAGATGCCTCTAATGCATGTGTCCTCCAGTTCGGACGTGGAGTTGCGTTTCATAGAGAAACAGTTTGCGGGTGCGTTGCATGCCCGGCTGAACGCCCCGTTCGTTCACACGTATGCGATGCAGGGATGTCGCCAGCAGTTCCATATTTCTGTTACCATCGGGGGGGTCTAAGGTTCGTAGTAAGTTCCCTCGCAATCAGCGCTCCGTCCCTTCTCGTTCGCATCTTCGCGTTTGCGCTGCCGACGATGTCCCTGCTGCGCACGATGCCCCACGGCTAATTTGCTTCAGTCTAAACTGTCCGTCTTACTGCGTCGTCTGGGGGAGCTAAGGCGCGAAGGCAACGATTGCGTGGCATTTTTGAAATCGTTCACCGATCGACGGCCGGGGCCCGCTGACGCGCTCATCGAGTGCGTCGAGAATAATTTCGTCGGTTCTAACTTAACCTTCGCCCGCCAATGGGTTTGTCAGGTTGCGGGGGAAACGACGCGCACGCATCATAACAAATTCTAGACGCTTCGCGCATCCCCACCAGCCCATCCAGAAACGATGCCGAGGCGAATTGAGGTGATCAGGGAAGTGAGGGATAATACAGAGTAACACAGGGCCGGGGAACCCGTCTTACCGAAGACGGCGAGGGTGGAGGAGGAATCGGAGAAGGATGAGGAGGATGAGGAGGAGGAGGATGAACTGAAGGAGGAGGAGGGGGAGCGGGAGGAGGGAGGAGGGAGGAGGAGGAATAGGCGGATGAGGAGGAGGAGGAGGAGCAGGAGGAGGAGGAAAAGGGCGAGCAAAATGGCCAGAGGCTTCTTGGATGCCTCTCGGAGTCTCTTCGGATGTCTCTTGGGGGCGTCCTGAAGGCCTCTTGGGGCGTCTTGGGAGCGTCTTGGCGGTCCCGGAGGCCTCTTGAAGCGTCTTGGGTGCCTCGGGGGGCCTCTTGAGGCCTCTTGGGGGTCTCTTGGGGGCCTCTTGGGGGCCTCTTGGGGGCTTCTTGGGGCCTCCTGGGCGCCTCTTGGGGCCCTCTTGGGGCGCTCTCGGGGGCTTTGGGGGCGCTCTTGGGACCATCTTGGAGGAGATCGATCAAAGAAAGGGAGGGTTCAGATTCGCCCTGCCTCTCTAGAGCGCCTAAAATCGCCTCTTGGGCCCCTCTTGGGGCGCTCTTGGGGCGCTCTTGGTCGCTCTTGGGGCCGTCTTGGGGCCATATTGGGCCCCTCTTGGGGCCCTTTTGGGCCATCTTGGAGCCATTTTGAGGCTTCGAATGGCCATCGGAAGCGAAAAGGCGAGAAAGCAAACAACATTGATTCTCCTTAGGTTGTTGAAGGATCTTGGCCTCATTGGAGGCCTCCTGGGAAAGCTAGTTGGCCTCTTGGAGCCGTCTTGGGGCGGTCTTCGGGCTTATTGGAGCATCTTCGGAACCATCTTGAGGCATCTGAGGCTAGCTTGAGCAATCTTGGAGCTCATCTTGGGCTCCCCGAGGCGCTCTTGGAGCCATCTTGGGCCATCTTGGACGCTCCGACACCTCGCGGAACCCCCCGTCCAGGTCCAGGGGAGGGGGTAGGGGGAGGGGTAAACCCCTCCCCGAAGGGGAAGAAGGAGGTTGGAAGAGGAAACTCCCTAAACCACCTACGCCCAGAGGGCTGGTGGGATTCGTTGTCGAATTGCTTCGTCTTCCGGGGTGTCGCGCGCGCGACGTCGTCGAGAGGTTGTTCCTTGACGTGCGTGCTCCGCGCGCCCCTCGCGGTCACGCTGCGGCCGTGCGCGTTCGCCCTCGCGTCGCGCCTTCCTTTGCGGGCATTCTTGTTAACTCCAGGTGGTGGGGCGAACGGTTACAGTCCTATGATTTCCCGCGCGCGCAGTGACTTAATTTCATTACTCGGCGCGCCTCTGCCAGAGGAGGGCCACGCGTGCGCGAGGGCTGAGAATTGCACTCCTAATGGAGGCATGCCTCGTCGTTTCCACCGCGACGGCCCTGCGCGCGGTTAAGGGGGCACGCGACGCGTGGAGGCTCTTGCGCGTCGCCTTGTCAAAGCCGCTGCGCGCGCGCAATGGGGCGCTTCTGATGCGCGCGCATACCTTCGCGAGTTGCGCAGTAATGCCGATGACTTTCGCCAGAGGGGGGGTTTGGAACATGGCGTTCGGGCTTGGAAGAACTTGTCGTTTTTCGCGTGCTGCTATCACGCAGATTGATTAATGCTTTTCTTCCGTTGCTCTGTCGCGCCCTCGAGGACGGCAGCGCCGGGCCAGGGCCTGCGCGTTCAGCGGCAATCGCCCCGCGCAGTCTTCCACGGGTTGGAACGCTTTGCATAATCGATTCAGGGAGGCCCAGGAGCGCGTGAGATGCACCAGGGTCGTCTGCGCGTCTCCTGAAAAAACGCGTTTTAGGCGGCATTTGACGCGCGGCTTAAACGTTCCGACCTTGCTCGTAGGAGTCGCCCGGTTGGTTCGTTTTGGCCTCGTTGCTTGAAGCCTTCGTTTTCCGTATTGTGCCGCGCCCTTAATTCCATGGTCCGGTTTGTCTATCCCGAGTCGATCAGTGTCTAGTCGAACCAGAAAGTCATCAATAGTTTAAATGCTTTCGACCTCGATGTTGCTGATAATAAGAGGAAGGGGTTCATGCCTGTGCTCGCGCCAGTTAAGCGCTCCTTAATAACCCCCCTTGGGCTTTAATAGATCGCGCTCTTGACTGGCTGATAAGTAGGCGGAGAGATGTTACCGGCACTCGGAGGATGTGCGTCCAGGTTCCCCGGCATCGCCGTTAACCGGCCCCGCAAGGCGGCGCCCCTCTGTGCTTTTGTCGAACTTTCAAGGTCATTCGAAAAACCTTGCTAAGCCTGGCGTAGACGAGGCTCGACCGCGCAATTCACGTAGTTTGACTGCTGATCAATGTAAAGTTTGCTATTGCTCACGGTTTCCTCCACCTTGGTAACGCGCTTGTGGCCCCCCATAAAGGCATGACCCAAGGGTGCCCCCATGCCCCTGGCGCGTGCAATGTTGTTCGCTGTTGCCTCGAGTGTGACAGCGCCTGGTTCCCGAAAGGCATCGATTTGCATTTCGTGCACCACGTTTCTTCTTTGGGGCTTCGTGGCGCTGCTGAGATTTACGGCGTTCATTCCCAACCATCCTGTGGTGTTGGGTCCTCGTTTTGACGAGACGGTCCGCGCGTCCCTCCTCTCCTCCTCCCCCTCCCTCCTCCCCCTTCTCCCTCTTCCGTGCGTTTCACCCACCCAGTGCAGCTTTTCGTGGCCCCATAGGGAGCTCCACCGAAGGTCCCAGTGGCGCCGCCCGCGTGCGTCTGCCACCACCCAGCACAGCCCTTGCCCCTTGCGTTTCGCCCACCCAGTACAGCGTTTCGTGGCACCATAGGGAGCTCCACCGAAGGCCCCAGTGGCACCGCCCGCATGCGTCCGCCACCACCCAGCACAGCCCTTGCGCCCTGCGTTTCGCCCACCCAGTCAAGTGTTTCGTGGCCCCATAGGGGGGGCCCACCGAAGGTCCCAGTGGCACGGCCCGCCACAGTGGCACCGCCTGCGCGCGTCCGCCACCATCCAGCATAGCCGTTGCTCCCTGCGCTTCACACACCCAGCGCAGCGTTTCGTGGTCCCATAGAGGGGCCCACCGAAGGTCCCAGTGGCACCGCCCGCATGCGTCATCCACCACCCAACACAGCCCTTGCTCCCTGCGTTTCGCCCACCCAGTACAGCGCTTCGTGGCGCCATTGGGGGCTCCATCGAGGGTCACAGTGGCACCGCCCGCATGCTTCCAGCACTGCCCAGCACAGCCCTTGCGTCCTGCGTTTCAAACACCCAGTGCAGCGTTTCGTGGCCCCATAGGGAGCTCCACCGAAGGTCCCAGTGGCACCGCCCGCATGCGCCACCACCCAGCGCAGCCCTTGCTCCCTGCGTTTCGCCCACCCAGTAAAGTGTTTCGTGGCCCCATATGGGGGCCCCACCGAAGGCTCCAGTGGCACCGCCCGCGTGCGTCCGCCACCACCCAGCACGGCCCTTGCCCCCTGCGCTTCACCCACCCAGCACAGCGTTTCGTGGTCCATATGGGGGCCCCACCGAGTGTCACAGTGGCACCGCCTGCGTGCGTCCGCCACCATCCAGCCTAGCCGTTGCTCCTTACGTTTCGCCCACCAAGCGCAGCATTTCGTGGTCCCATAGGGGGGGGGCCCACCGAAGGTCCCAGTGGCACCGCCCGCATGCGTCATCCACCACCCAACGCAGCCCTTGCCCCCTGCGTTTCACACACCCAGTACAGCGCTTCGTGGCGCCATAGGAGGCCCCATCGAGGGTCACAGTGGCACCGCCCGCATGCTTCCAGCACTACCCAGCACAGCCCTTGCTCCCTGCGTTTCACCCACCCAGCGCAGCGCTTCGTGACACCATAGTGAGCTCCACCGAAGGTCCCAGTGGCGCCGCCCGCATGCGCCACCACCCAGCACAGCCCTTGCTCCCTGCGTTTCGCCCACCCAGTACAGCGTTTCGTGGCCGCATAGGGGGCCCCACCGAAGGTCCCAGTGGCGCCGCGCGCTTGCGTCCGCCACCGCCCAGCACAGCCCTTGCTCCCTGCGTTTCACCCACCCCGTAAAGTGTTTCGTGGCCCCATATGAGGGCCCCACCGAAGGTCCCAGTGGCGCCGCCCGCATGCGTCCGCCACCACCCGGCACAGCCTTTGCTCCCTGCGCTTCGCCCGCCCAGCACAGCGTTCCGTGGCCCATGAGGGGGTTCCACCGCGGGTCACAGTGGCACCGTCCGCGTGCGTCCAGCACCATCCAGCATAGCCGTTGTTCCCTGCGTTTCTTCGCCCACCCAGTGCAGCGTTTCGTGGTCCCACGGGGGGCCCCACCGAAGGTCCCAGTGGCACCGCCCGCATGCGTCAGCCACCACCCAACACAGCCCTTGCTCCTTGCGTTTCACCCACCCAGTCCCTGCGCTTCACCCACCCAGTACAGCGCTTCGTGGCCCCGTTGGGAGCCCCACCGAAGGTCCCAGTGGCACCGCCCGCATGCGCCCGCCACCACCTAGCACAGCCCTTGCCCCCTGCGTTTCACCCGCCCAGTAAAGTGTTTCGTGGCCCCATATGGGGGCCCCACCGAAGGTCACAGTGGCACCGCCCGCATGCGTCCGCCACCACCCAGCACAGCCCTTGCTCCCTGCGCTTCACCCACCCAGCACAACGTTTCGTTGCCCATAAGGGGATTTCACCGAGGGACACAGTGGCACCGCCTGCGTGCGTCCGCCACCACCCAGCATAGCCGTTGCTCCTTGCGTTTCGCCCACCCAGTGCAGTGCTTCGTGGTCCCATAGGGGGGCCCACCGAAGGTCCCAGTGGCACCGCCCACATGCGTCAGCCACCACCCAACACAGCCCTTGCTCCCTGCGTTTCACCCACCCAGCACAGCGTTTCGTGGCGCCATAGGGGGCCCATCGAGGGTCACAGTGGCACCGCCCGCATGCTTCCAGCACTACCCAGCGCAGCCCTTGCTTCCTGCGTTTCGCCCACCCAGCGCAGCGCTTCGTGGCCCCATAGGGAGCTCCACCGAAGGTCCCAGTGGCACCGCCCGCGTGCGCCACCACCCAGCACAGCCCTTGCTCCCTGCGTTTCGCCCACCCAGTACAACGTTCCGTGGCCGCATAGGGAGCTCCACCGAAGGCCCCAGTGGCACCGCCCGCGTGCGCCCACCCAGTAAAGTGTTTCGTGGCCCCATACGGGGGCCCCACCGAAGGCCCCAGTGGCGCCGCCCGCATGCGTCCGCCACCACCCAGCACAGCCCTTGCCCCCTGCGCTTCCCACCGAACACAGCGTTCCGTGGCCCATAAGGGGGTGCCACCGAGGGTCACAGTGGCACCGCCCGCGCGCGTCCGCCACCATCCAGCATTGCCGTTGCTCCCTGCGTTTCTTCGCCCACCCAGTGCAGCGTTTCGTGGTCCCATAGTGGGCCCCACCGAAGGTCCCAGTGGCACCGCCCGCATGCGTCAGCCACCACCCAACACAGCCCTTGCTCCCTGCGTTTCGCCCATCCAGTACAGCGTTTCGTGGCCCCATAGGGAGCTCCATCGAGGGTCGCAGTGGCGCCGCCCGCATGCTTCCAGCACTGCCCAGCACAGCCCTTGCTCCCTGCGTTTCACCCACCCAGTACAGCGCTTCGTGGCCCCATTGGGGGCCCCACCGAAGGTCCCAGTGGCACCGCCCGCATGCGTCATCCACCACCCAGCACAGCTCTTGCTCCCTGCGTTTCACCCACCCAGCACAGCGCTTCGTGGCCCCATAGGGAGCGCCACCGAAGAAGGTATTTACAATTGCGGTATTCATAACTGCATATGGTTGGGTCCTTCGCCAGGCTAATTGTTTTTGGATCCCTCTCCAAAATGCTGTTGACTATGCGCCTGGCCCTCTTCTGAAGAGACGCCGGATCTGCAAGTCTTCCGGCCATGGTTCAGTGTTCTTGGAAGTTGACGCGCTGTCGCAGCGTTTCCTTCACCGCGTGGGGACCATGTGCGCGGATGTTGTTTTGGCCCGGGCTCGGGGGAAACGGCGCGTGAAAGCCCTTTCGTTGAAAATCGAGGATGCTTTTGTTTTCGTAGGTTTGGACGTGAGCGCGTCTGGCGAGAGCGCGCCCCTCGCCCCCCGCGCGTGCAACGGCGATCTGTTTCGTCAGTCGTGCGCTTCTTTGGCCCAGCCTCCGTTCCAAGCGTTTCATAGCATTTTGCCTGCCTTTATCATCATAAGGGGCTATCGAAGGCCATCTCGCGCAGACGATAGATCGGTGTCTCGATTTTGATCCGTCCTCTCCTCTTGCCAATGTCCTCATCGAGTTGCGTTGTCTAGAGTTCCCTTGGGCCGTCCTGGGCCGGGCTGCGAAGCGCGTCTGCCGGAAGCGCCCCTACCTCGCGCGCCTGAAGCAGGCTGTCAGTCTGGCGCGGTCGAAGATTGGATGATTGCCCATTTCTTGCGCGTCTTCTCTGGTGTCGGTTGTGTGTGTGCTTGTTGTTTGTTTTTGTCTGCCGTCTCCTTCTCCTTTTTGTCCTCCTTCTCTTCCTCTTTTTGCTTCTCGCTTGCGTCGTCTCGTCGTGGCGCGTCCGTGTTTTGGTGTGTTTGTGTGTGTGTGCGTGCGTTCCCTGGTGCTTCGACGTATTCTGTCGGCCACAGGGTCCGGAGTTGGCTGCTATCTTCTGGTGATGGAGGGATGCACCTTCGCGCGCGCATGTTTGCATGTTTGTTCTCTCTTGCCTTGGCGGGCTCTGTCGGCCTGAAGGGCCGCAGTGGTCTGTTATTTTCTGGTGGCGGAGGGGCGCGAGCATGCGCGCTTGCGTTCTGGTGTATTTTTGTGTTTGCTTACCCTTGAACGTGAACTGGCACGGGCCGGTTGTCCGAGTGTCCAAGATTCGAGTCAACTGGCGACGGAAGTGGGTTGTTGCGGTGTGAGGAGGTCCCTTTTCTCGTCAGTATTTCGCCCCTTTTTTCTTTGCCGTTGCCTCTTGCTGTTGCCCCCGCGTTGTTGCGCATTGTTGTGCGTGTGTGACCACGACCGCTCCGACGGTTGAGTGGTGGGGCTTGCGTTTATCCCCTGCTCTTGGTCTGCCATGATTGTCTGGAGCGCGCTGTCGTCATGTTCCTGCATGGTGTATGCGAACGACAGTAAATTGAGCACTTGTACAGTAACCCCGCCGGCGTCGCACGGTCATCTCATCTTCAATGTGTTGTGTGATCGTGAGACATTCCGCAGCTGCAGCTCAAGGAAGTAGCATCGCCCATCGAGCTGACTGGCGTGGTGGGGGCGCAAGGTGCTGCGGCGGGCGCTGGCGGAGGCTTGGCCGTGGCCCTCGCGGCGCCGCTGCCGTGGCCCTTCCCGCCCATTTCTGTTGCAGGGGCTCGCGGCAACATCGTCATGTGGCTGGTCGTTGGCGCGGTGGGGGACTTGCCCCCGACGGTGTCGCTCGTGTTCCTGAGGATGCGGCGGCCTTGGGCGCTGGAGGCAATGGTCCCGGTGGCCCACGACTCGATCCGTGGGCCGGTTCGCTGCTCCATTTGGAGCTCGGCGCCTTCAAGAAGCAGCTGCTTGACGGGGTCCAGAGCACCGCCGAGGAGGCCGTGGACTCTCTCGTCAGTCGGCGGCTCCCTGGCATCATCGAGCCCCTTGTTCAACAAAGCCGACGAGTCCTTGCAGCGGCGCCTCGCTGCCACTGACAGGCATTTGCAGTGCCTTGATCAGCGGCGTGGTGCGAGTGATCGAGCTCGCGCGCAACTCGACGAGCGGTTGGGGAGGCTTGAGAAGGAGCTCGACCCGGCCAAAGGCGCTCCCAGGGCCCTCACCGCTCGGACCGCCGACTGGGCTAGCGCCGCGGACCCTGGGATCCTCATGGCATTTGCTAAGGAGGACGTGGCTCGGATCACCGTGGAAGCCGCGCTTTGGGACTGGCTCGCAGGGGCCATTTACAACATGGGTGAGGACTGCCACATCGATGGGGAATCGCTGACGCAGCGCTTTGTGGTCATGCCCACGGGCCTCGCAGCCACCCGCGGCGGCGTCGCGGGTTCAGCAGGCTCCTGCTCTTCTTCGTGACTCTACTGGTACCTGGAACAATTATTTGCGGAGATGCCTGGCGAGCGGCGCGCCCGGCTGCGCGTCGGGCTCGACCGCGGCCGCAGCGAGATCGCCCTCGACCGCGCGGTCAAGAAGCTGCGGGCGGCTCTCGCCGAACACCTGGGGCAACGGGCATTCATGGATTTCGATGCTGGGGCTGTCTCCGCTGGGCGGGAGGTGCTGGCCAGAGTCGTCGTTGATCCCGCTGAGCCCCCCGAGGTCCAGTGGGATCCCAGCCCCCTGGCGGGTTTCAACCTGTTTCGCGCTGACGCCGTCCGTCTCGCCTCGCGCCTCTTCGAGCCTCGGCAGATTCAGTGGAGTGGGTGGCGACACCTTGGGCTCCGAGCGGGTGGCACGTGGCTCGCGGGGCGCTCGGGCCCGGCTGCGCCGCCAGTCACTTGCCCTTGCTCGGAAGGCGGAGACGCTGTGGCCAGTGCTTGACTCGTCAATCATCTTTGCCTGGCAGGAGGCCCATGGCCCTGGCGACGCTGTCTCAGAACTATGTGGTCGGCTTCGCTGCGACTTCGAAGTTTTTGGCGCCCCCTCTGCGGCTTTGACATCTGCTGGCGAGCGTGCGCCCCGGCCCCGAAATCTGCGATGCGGATGCTCGGGGTTCCGCCCCGGGTCTTTGTCACGGGCAGGGTCTTAATGCTTGAGATTGTCCACGCGTCCTCTGTTTTCCGCCGGTTCCACGTCGCAACCGCGACTTAGAGGGCAGTGACTTCGACGGGATCCGGTCAGCCATCCCCGCCCAGGTTGACGTCGCCCGATCTGCCCCCGTCGCCAACGGTCTCATCCTGACCGGCGGCTTCAACATCGACGATGGCATGGTCGAGGCGGCCACTGCTGGTCTGCCGCGTCGGCGCCGGCAGCCGACCTCGTCGCCTGAGGTCGGTGACTGGGTTGTCCCGAGCCTGAGCCGCGGATCGGCGGGCCGACAGCTGCGCTCGGGGGCCCGCCCCTGGAAGGCCATCTCCCGCCAGCTCGGCGAGCTGGTCGCTCGGGGCATCAGCCGCTATCATCGCGAGGCGGCGTCGTCGGCTCGCATCGACCTGTGCGTCGCGGCCGCGCCCCCCGCGGGCGCCGGGCCAGCCGCGCGCGCGCGATGCCGCGGCGAGGCGGAGGAGCAATTCCGAGCCGACATCTCGGGCCACGCCCCGATGGCCACCACCTGGTCGAAGCGGCGGCCCGAGTCCGGCAAGTTTGCGAAAGTCCCGCGCCGGATCTACGCCGACCCGTCTTTCGAGCGCTACGCCGCGGAGCATGGGGAGCTCGGCGAGGCAGGTCGCCCCCCCGCGCCGACCGACCTGGCCATGGCGACGAGGGCTCGGCTGGGTGCTGCGCGCGCGGTCCGAGATCGCCAGCTGAGTCTCCGCGGCGCGCGCCGCGAGAGTCGGGCCTTGCTCCTCCGCTCCCTTGCGCGCGCCGTTCGGGGGCCGGACTTGCGCCTGGCCCGCGCGCTCTGGGAGAAGCGAGAATGGATGCGCGAGCTCTTCTGCGTCGCGGGCCCCCCGCCATTCGAGGTTCCCTTAGTTTACCCCGGGACTTTTCAGAGGGCCCATGCTGATGTTCGCCGCCGGGAGAGGAGTCCCAGGCAGCGATCGCGGCGATGGTTCGTCAAGAGAGCGCTGCAGTTCGGGGTCCGCCCGGGACTCGCGCCCGGGGTCAGCTGCGAGCGCTGGCGCGGAGGGCTCCCATCTGGCCTCCTTTCAATCGGGGGAAGTACTCGGCGGGGTTGGCGGTGTCGGGCGAGGCGGGAGAGGCGCGCGCTACTTCGGCTTCTGCCCAGGCCGAAGCTCTTCGAGGCCATTGGGGCCCGGCACTTTGAAGAGCATCATGCGGTCCCCGACTGGGGCGCGAGGTATCTCGAGAGGTTCTTCTGAGTCCCCTGGCTTCTGACCCCTCCCCTTCCCGCGTTTCCAGAACGTTGGCGGTGGGCCCCGGCGGCGGGGCCAGGCCCTGGCGGCTTGGCGCATCGTGCGCGGCTCGCAGGGAGAGACCCCAATGTCTTCCTGCGCGTCTTCGTCTGGCTCTCCCAAGGGCCCCCCATGCGTTTCCCCTTCTTTGCATCGGTCCAGGTCTTCATCGCCGAAGGAGTCCTCGAGGGAGACGACCCGATTGGCTGGAACGTCTTTCGGAGAGCGGCCGGGGCTCGCCCGATTGGCCCCAATAGTTCATCGAACAAGGTCGTCGCTGCAATGGCGAACGTAGGATTGTCTCTCGGGGCGCAGCAGATCCCCTGTTCAAAACGGGTTCAGTAAAGGTCGTAACTTTTCAATTGGCGTCTACGAGCTTGACCGTTATGCTGGGCTTGCCAGCTGCTTGCAACGCCCCGCGGCATCCATCCTTGCGCTTGACTTTTCCCAGGCCTTTCCGTTGGCGGGCCAGAGTTGGCTCGTGAAGCGGTCGACCTCGGAACTTCCTGGGGGTCGGCGACGTCGCCGCCGCCGTCGTCCTGGCCCTCGAGGGCCTTCGAGAGCTGGCCCGTGTTTTCAGGAATGCGGCCGCCCATGCAGGGCTCGCGTTGATAGCCTCCAAGCGTTTTGTAGTTCCGCTTTCGGCAGAGCTTAATGCAGAGCTCGAGGGGTTAATTTGTTCGCTGCTCGCCTCGGCCGACGCTGCCCGGGCTGACTTCTGGAGTTGCCCAGTCGCCATGTGCTTTGGTTGTCGGATTGGCCCAGGCGCGGACGAACGCAAGAATTGGGTCGACCCGACGAGCAAACTGATTCAGCGGGCGCGCGCCATCGCCGATTGTCGGCCGGATCTGGTCACGGGAGTCTCTCTGCGCTTCGCCCGAGCTCTCCCAGTTGCCTCTTGCGCGGCGCAGCTCTTTCCTCTGGCCTGGGAAGATGCTGGCATTGAGAGGGCGCTGTTTGCGCGGATCCTTAAGATGCCTGTCTCGGCATATCTCAATAGCGACCGGTTCAACTTAGGGTGCTTCGCTGGGCCGAGGGCCCGCCCCCTGCGCGCGTCCTCTGCGGCCGCCCTGATGAGGGCGGCCCTGGCCGCCCTTCCGCGGTGGCGGGCCGCGCTCTCGTGACTGGAGAGCGATGTTAGGAACCGTTGTAGCATGGCCCTCAGGGCACGCCCCCTTCTTGCCCCGAGCTTCTGGAAGCTGCGCCCCATTGTTTATAGTTTCAGAGACGCTGTCAGAGGGTTCCATGAAGACGTTCGATTGCGGGTGGGCGGGCGGAGGGCGGTGGAGGCGTTCCGCGCTCGTTCCCAGGATTGCAAACCCCACTGGCAGCGAGTGCGTCATGCAGCCCTCCTGGGCGAGATCCCCCCCTGTCGCCGGCCCCCTCGCTAAGCGCCGCATTCGGAAGTGGTTCGCCCCGTCGTTGGGGGAGGGCGTCGTGGACTGGGGGGAAGTGCAGGGCGTTTTGGCCCGAGCCCCGCCCAGCCGGTCCAGCGTGCGCATCCGCGCATGGGCGGGGGCTTGGGCCACAGGTCGCAGAATGCAACGGCTCCGAGGGTGCATCTAAGCTTGCGAAGGCGCCCCATCAGCCTCGCTCGCGCATCGTTTCTGTCATTGCATGCGTCTCCGCCACCGTGCTGCCATCGCTCTTCGCTCCGACCCCCCTCTTCGCTCTTCGTCCGTCTTGGGCTGCGCCCTCGGCCCCGGGGTTGCCCCGAGCCCGCGCCCTGTGCCAATGTCGCATATCCTCTTGCCCACTATCACTGTTTCCGTTTTGCGGCCAGCCGGGCCAAGTCATTGGGCCGCTTTTTGACATGTCAAGAAGCCGTTGATCTCGCCGTTGCGGCGCGAGTTGCGCTCCGACTCCCGCTTCATGGCAGGCAGCGACATCTGCTGGAGGCATCCGCCCTTCGCCAGATTGTGGTCGAAGCCCGTTCCGGGTCGGTGTAGGCGGGGAGGGACTGACCTGGCATGCAACGATGTGCCTCCTCCTCCTTTTCCCCGGCCTCCTTCCTCCTCTTCATCCTTCCTTTCTCCTTCTCCTCCTCATCCTCAATCAGTTGTCCCTATGGATAACGCCGCTCTGTCGCGCCCCCAGACATGTCGGCAGGTTTGGGATTTCCTCACCGCTCATGATCCTGAATCCTGAAATGTGCATCAGCTTGAAGGATAGAGGGTGGGTACTTTCCAAAGTGTGGCTCTCATTCGTTTTATCAGTTTGCAGCAGCTTCAAGGATGGAGGGCGGCATGAATATGTAGCTCGCTTCTGCGCCGCGCACATTCGCTTTGAAAGTTCGCCGCAGCTTCAGCTATGTAGGGCGGCCCGTTTTCGAAATGTGGCTTTCGCTTTAGCGTCGCGCACATTCGGCGTAAACGTTTACAGCAGCTCCAAAGATGGAGCGTGGCTCCTTTTTCAAAATGTAGCTTTCGCTTCAGCGCCACGCACATTCGCTTCGAAATATTACACCAGTTTCAAGGGTTCGTATGATTGAAGCCCGGGAATGACGTCCAGGAACGGTGTGGGATTCTCATGGCGCAGCAGTCAAAAGCATTCGCGGCGTTCAAGTCTCAGGAACAGTATTTTGGCGCGGTTCACGACTGTCGGGACGCAGCAGTCAAAGCTTGATTCGCGGCGATGAAGTCCCAGGACGTGTCCAACTACAGGGAGTTGTGAGTCCCGCGTTGTGGGCTCCTGTGTCGGTGGAGCTCATTATGGGGCCAAGAAACGTTTGAGGGGCGTGCCAAAGTGGTGTGGCGGCGGCATGTGGGCGCAGCCCCTGGGGCCTCGAGGGATTTCCCTGTGGAACCACAGCGTGTGAGGGCTATGCCAAAATGTGCAGGTGAGGGCCACGAAACATGTGAGGGGTATCACAGTGGCAGGGGGAAGCATGCGGCCGCAGCCAGTGAGGCCTTCGGTGGGGTTCCCCACAGGACCACGAATCGTGGCATGCGGGCCCTGGCATTGGGTTTTTTTCGGGGAGTTCCCTATGGGGCCAGGAAGTGTTGCACTGGGCGGGGGAGAAGCATGCGAACATTGCCATTGGGGCCTTCGGTGGAGTTCCCTATGGGGCCAAGAAGCGCTGTACTGGGTGGGGGGAACGCGTGTAAACCCTGCCACTGGGGCTTTCGGTTGAGCCCCCTTATGGGACCACGAAGCGCTGCGTTGGGCGGGGGAGATGCGTGTAAGCCCTGCCGCTGGGGCCTTCGGTTGAGCTTCTGATCTGATGGGGCCAAGAAGTGCTGTATTGGGTGGGGGGACGCACATGCACCCTGCCACTTGGGCTGTGGGTGGGGTTCCTTATGGGCCACGATACGTGTGAGAGGTGTGGCGAACTGGTTGGTTGATGCGGAGAGCAGAGGCAGGGCAGAGGAGGGGGCTGAGGAGGAAGGTGCGGACGCGGGGCGCTGTCTCTCCAAAACGTTGATTCAACACTACATGAGGGGTGGGGGCAAAATTGGCCACCTCCCGCAATGAACATACATACATGTTTCTAGGGACTTACGAGGGACTTTCGACGCAGAGCGGATTGCGCTCGGAGCGGCGGGACATGAAGCAGCTCGGTTTCATCAAATACCACCTCAACCGTCTTTTGGGCATCTCCCTTGAAGACATTCGTATTTTGAGGGACGAGCTCGTGGTACAGGTGCTGGGGAAAATGGTGGCTAAAATCACGTCCGGGGAGGTGGACTACGCAGGGCGGGGACAAGAGGTGAAGGTGCCAGTTGCCCAATCAATGCGTGAATGGGATGCCAACGGCCCCCAAAAAAACTAGTCCCGAGGGCGCGGCTTGAGACCGGCCCTGAAAGTTTTGTATGCTTTTTCGACACAATCGGGTATTCGAATTTCTCTCTCCCCTCCCTCCCTCTGCCTCCCGCTGAGAATACCCGTGTCTTCCAGAATTCGATGCGAGACCAATACGGCAGTGTAATTTTACACCCCCCTTCAGGAACCGCCCCCTCAGGACTTGCAGCCTTGACGCCGACATCGCGACCAACCGCTTCACCGACGTCAGCGCGGAGCACTGGAGGCGGAAGAAAGGCTTATGCACGAACAGACGGCGACGTACCAGCATGCATCTTCCGCAGAGCAAAAACGATTCCGACAGACCAGCAGCACCCACCAGCGACCACCGACGACCTCCAACCAACACCACAAGCAGCACCGACCCAGACCGACCAGCAGCATCTACCAACACCCACCACGGACAACCACCGACCAGCAACACCACAAGCAGCGCCGACCCCACCTGACCAGCAGCGCACACCAGCACCCACCGCCGACCAACACCGACTAGCAGATCCACAAGCAACGCTGACCCCACCCGACCAGCAGCACCCACCAGCGACCACCGACGACCGCCGACCAGTACCACAAGCAGCGCCGACCCAGACCGACCGACGACACCCAGCACCAAATACCGACCACCAACGACAAGCAGCACCACAAGCAACGCCGACCCCACCCGACCAGCAGCACTCACCAACGACCACCGACGACCGACGACCAACACCACGAGCAGCACCGACCCAGACCGACCAGCAGCACCCACCAGCACCCACCACCGACAACCACCGACCAGCAGCACCAGAAGCAACGCCGACCCCACCCGACCAGCAGCACCCACCAGCGACCACCGCCGACCGACGACCAATTCCACAAGCAACACCGTCCCAGACCGACCAGCAACACCCACCAGCACCTACCACCGACCTCTTTCACCGACTAGGAGCACCGCAAGCAGCGCCGACTCTAACCGACCAGCAGCACCCACCAGCGACCACCAGTGCCCAAGACCCACCAGCGCCGACCAACCTTCTCCTTCCCCTCCCCGCCTCCTCCCCCCCTCCTCCTTCTTGCTTCCAACAACAGTTGGCAGTTCCAGAGATACCGACGACGGCATCGCCGACGACCGCTCTCACCGACCACGTTCGTATGACAGTCATACATAAAAATGCCCGATCGCTCACCACGGACGACAGGATGGAAGAGCTGATCATTGAGCTCGATTCGGGCCAATGGGATTTCGCACTGATCAACGAGACGTGGAGGACTACGCCAGAGGAGATCTGGACAACCACAGACTTCTCAAGGTCTGGCAACGATCAGCCGTGCGATGGGGTTGCCTTGATCATCCACCGGCAACGGAGCAAGCACATTCAACGTTTCCAATCACCCTCACCCAGACTCGCAACGGTATTTCTGAAGAGGGGCAGACTCAAATCATTATTTGTGTCAGCGTATTTTCCCCACTCCGGTTGTAGCGACCCGCACGTACAGCGCATGTATGACACGATCCACGAGATCCGCAGAGAGAGACAGAGAGAGCACCAAGACAGGACATCACATGATACTCGCTGGCGACTTCAACGCGGAGCCGGGCGCGCGCCAGACGACGATGAGGGCCCCGATTCATTCAACCACGTCACGTCGAGATACATTGGCAGACATGGATACGGTAACGAGAACTCAAGGGGTACCTGGCTTAAGCACTGGGCTGCCCAAGAGGGGCTTACCATTGCGAATCCATTCTTCCGCAAACCGGACGCTCAGCAAATCGCATACAGCTCCGGCGCCAATCACAAGCAGTTCGACCATATACTCCTGAATCGCACGCTTTTCCGACACTGCACGAACGCCGAGGCCAACAATAGAAGCGACCTGGGATCCGACCACAAGGCTGTCGTCGCCGACCTGCGGATACCAACGTCTATGATAACAAGGCGGCCCCGGCACGACGACGATGCACATCAACAGAGTAACCGTTTGAAGTCCACATCTCTGGCCACCGCGCTCACAGACAGAAACGCCTACCAAGACCTTGCGGCCAAGACTACGCCCAGACGACCTGCCACCCGACCCGGAAGCACTCTGCGAACACATCCAACAAGTCATTGTCGACGCCGGCATTGCTAGCAACGCGGGGGCATGCCATCACGAGGGCAGGAATATCGACGCAGTGCCGAGCACCCAGCCAGAACAGCAACAAGACGCAACAGAACGACAAGCAAACCAGCAAATGACAACGACACGACGCACCACCACACGAGCGACGACCGACCAGCAGACCGACGGCTGACCAACAGACCGACAAGCAAACCAACAGAGAGGCACAACGACGACACGCGCTAATAGCACAACGACGGCACATGTCCAAACGGCGGCCACGACGACATAAAACAGTTAAGCAAACTCATACAGCAAGAAATCCGCACACATAAGCGGAGGAAACGACGTAAACATGTTGGACGTGTTCTCGAGCAGTTCAGACACTTGAAGAGCATCGCGCGCATCAAGACCAGGAGAAAGCGGACTCTCATCACACACATGACAGTCAAGGAGGGATCCAAACGCACGACTAGACAGGAAATAGCAGACGTGTTTGCAGAATTCTACGAAGAACTGTACAGCTCGACGAAGGAATCGACGCGGCAAGAGGGACCCGCCACCGACCACCGCCGACCAGCAGCACCACAAACAGCACCGACCCCAACCGACCAGCAGCACCCACTGGCGACTACCGACCGCCACTGACCGGCACCGCAAGCAGCACTGACCCAGACCGAACAGCAGCACACACCACCGACCGCCGCCGACCGCCGACCAGCAGCACCACAAGCCGCGACAACCAGCACCACCGCCTACAAGCAGCACCACGAGCAGCAACGCCGCCGACCAGCAGCAGCACCACCGACCAACACCGACCCACCAACGACCACCGACGACCGCCGACCAGCACCACAAGCAGCACCGACCGTGACCGATCAACAGCACCCACCAGCACCCACCGCCGACCACCACCGGTCAACAGCACCACGAGCGACGTCGACCCAGACCGACCAGCAGCACCCACTGACGACCGCCGCCTACCACCGAAAAGCACCACGAGCAGCGCCGGCCGGCCCCAGCCGACCAGCACCACCCACCAGCACCAACCAACGACCACCACCGACCAGCACCGCCACAAGCAACGCCGACTCCAACTACCAGCAGCACCCAGCAGCAGCCACCGACGACCGCCGACCAGCACCGCAAGCAGCGCCGACCCAGACAGTCCAGCAGGACCCACCAGCACCCACCGCCGACCCCACCCGACCAGCAGCACCACCAGAAGCAGCGCCGACACTGCAAGTGGGACACGGCGACGAGATCCCACCTTTCATTATGATTGAGCTCAGCAAAGTAATCAAAGGACCCCGACTTGGTAAGGCCCCCGACACCAAGGGCCTCCGCGCAAAGATGTTGAAAGCAGGCACAGCGGAGCTCAAAAGGGCAATGCTCCATCTCTACAACACCGTCATCCAGCTCAAAGCCCCACAGCCGGCGAGCTGGAGGAGCAGCGTCATCACAGTCATTCCAAAAAGTGGAGATTTCGCACTTCCCCAGAATTACCGACCGATCTGCACGATACCACTATTGTACAAATTATTTAGTCATCTACTTTACAACCGGCTCCAACCAACCCTGGACTCTCGACAGATTGCTGGCCAGGCCGGGTTCACACCGGGACATTCGACTACCGACCATTTGTTTACGTTTCATATGATTCGTGAGCGAGCGCACGATTGGAACCAGAACTTGTGGGTCGCAGCACTCGGCTTAAAAAAACAATTTGACACAGTTGAGCACAATAGTATATGGGCAGCACTAAAAGCGCAGGGCGTACCACAAGGGGACAGTTCACTACTCAAGCAGCTGTACACAGGACAAACGGCCACGGTAAAGACCGATGTCACAAGCAGGCCGGTCAGTCTTCTGCGGGGCACCAAGCAAGACGACCCACTCAGCTCCTTGCTTGTCAATTCCCTTCTGCAACACATCATTGCACGCACCATTGGTCGCTGACTGGCAGAAGAATCGCAAAGGAGTACGGCTGGGATTCACGACAATTTCAACGCTCACTAATTGGCGGTTCGCCGACGACGTGCTCCTGACGAGCCAAACCCTCCCGCGCCTCACCGCCATGCTCGACGACATTGCCAGCGCAGCGCGCCCCCACGGGCTCGAGGTACACCCACACAAAACAAAAATCATTAGCCACCTCACGAGACGGACAAGCAGGGCGAGCTCGCGCACAGCACGCTCCAAGGACATGGGCATCGATATTCTTCCTTACGAAGGCAGTCTCAAATATTTCGGCCAGCAGATCAGCTTCCGCAGCCCCATGGAGACAGAAGTCCACCATCGCACAAGAGCTGCATGGGCATCGTTTATTTCCCACAAACAAGGGCTGACGAGTAAACACTACCCACTTGCACACCGACTCAGGCTTTTCAAGGTCACAGTGACACCGACAGCACTGTACGGAGCAGAAACGTGGACACTTACGGAACCACTTCGGCAGCACCTCCAGCGGACACAGCGACGAAGGCTTCGCATGATTATCAGGACGCCTCGACGACGGGGCGCCCCCCCCCGGCGAACAGCGGCGACAACCAAGGCGCAACGGGCATTGATGGCACGGACGAAGACGCACAGGACAATGACTCCCACGACGACTCCCACGAGGACAACCGGAGAGACGACGCCGACAGCAACCTGCCGCAACACAACACAGCATCGACACCAGCTCGTAGCAGTGATGGCACCAACGACGACAACGACGCGGACCTCAGTGAGCCTTGGGTCGAATACATCCAACGTGCCACGCGAAGCGCGGTGCAGCTCATGAAGTTCCACCAAGTAGACAGCTGGGTGACGACACACAGAAAGTAGGTATGGATAATGGCAGCGACAGTGGCCAACCACGCGCCCACCAGGTGGACATTGAGGGCTTTGCACTGGCAGCCTGACGCACATCGACAATACGGGCGCCAGCACAAACGCTGGGACGACGAAGTTCTTGCACACCTACGACGGCACAGGCTGGACCTCCACCCAGCCCCGGCTCCAACGCGCGACACGGGGCAGCCTAACGACCTCACGTGTGTTCGAACGGCCGAAGACACCATGTGGTATAACCTCGAACACCACTACATCAACACGTGAACGAGCATCACGCCGACATCGACGTCAAGGTTCCGACTCTGGCTCCGACTCCGGTTCCCAGTTTTCTGACCCATCTTATCTCTCCGATTCCGGCTCCTTTCATGGATCCCATCCCTCCGGCTTCGACTCCAGCTCCCAAATTTCCGACTATCCCATCCCATCTTTCCGATTCTGGCTCCAACGCCGGATCCCATCTCTCCGACTCCCGTTCCGACCACGGCTCACATCCTTCGGACCCCGGCTCCGACTCTGGCTCCCAGTTTTCCGACCCATCCTGTCTCTTCGACTCCAGTTCCAATGCCGGATCCCATCTCTCCGACTCCGGCTCCGGCTCCAGCTCCCAAATCCCATCTTCTTTCCGACTCCGGCTCCAACGCCAGATCCCATCTCTCCGACTCCCGTTCCGACCCTGGCTCACATCCTTCCGACTCTGGCTCCGACTCCGGCTCTCATTTTTCCGGTTCCAGCTCCCATCCTGTCTCATCTCTCCGACTCCGGCTCCACTCCTGGATCCCATCTCTCCGACTCCAGCTCCCGCACTTGCGACTTCCATGCGACCATACGAGTGTGAAGCCGTGAAGCATCAACGACGGCATCACTATCCACGACGCGCACACAACGACTCCGACAATAAGGATGCCTCTCCCTCCTCCCTCCCCTCTGACGCACCTAATTTTTTTATGCGTCTCGAATGCATGTTTTACCACACACCACAGTATCTTGGCGCCACGGCGCCACCGCTCCGTCCCCAGAAGGACCGGGCCCAGGCGCGCACGCGAGCGTCCGTCCGTCCGTCCGTCTCCTCATCCTCCTTTTCCTCCCTCTCTTATTCCTCCTCCTTCTCATCCTCCTCTTCCTCCTCCTCTCCTTCTCCTCCTCCACAGTGAAGTCACCAGTCCGTCGTGGCCGCCCGATCCCCACTGCCCAGATGAGGGGCGAGAGCAGAGGATAGTGATCATGAGCCTGAGTGAGACGATGTAGCTGAGGCCGCCAGAGCCTGACGTATCGGGGTGGGTGCTGTGTCGGGTCGAACATCCCTTCGCCTTCCTGCTAAATGTGTCTTAGTCCTCTCTCCTCCTCTCTCTCCTTCCTCCTCTCCCTCCCTCCCTCCCTTCCTCCCTTTTCACCTTTCCCGTTTCAGTCTCCCCCCCCCCCCTCCCCTCGACCATCTGCGTATCTCTGCCTCGGCTCGTTCCTCTCCGCCTTGTCTCGGGGGCGTCCAAGAGGGGGGCGAGGACGAGGTGGGGAGGGGTGAGCGTCATGGCCCGGGCCATGACATATTCTCTTTTGACATTCCACTTCAAGTTTCACAGCGCTCTCTCCTTCATTCGGTGCGGCTCCTGACCCCCCCCCGTCCGCGCACATGCCTCGGGCCATACACATCAGCCCCCCTCTTCCTGGCCCCACTCTTCGGCGCGCCCAATCGTTTCCCCCCCCAACCTTTCCCGCCTCGGCCTCGAAGCATTTGGCCCTCGACCGAAAAGCTCGGCCTGACCCGCGAGCAAGCGCGTCTTAGCGGCACGGAACAGACTTTGGAAACCTTGCGCATGACCCGACTACTTCCACATCACTGCATTGTTACTTTCCAGGCTGGGGTCACGTCAACACCGCGTGTGATAGCCGCGCTCCTATCCCATCGTAATTTTCTCCTCTCCCTCCCCTTCACCTGTCACTCCTTCCGCCTTCCCCCTTTCCTCCCCTTTCACCTCCCCCCCCTGTCCTCCCTCCTTCACCATACAGTAACACCTTTAAACATGATTCTCGTCTCTCCAGACGCTGTCGGGAAGATCTCTGGCCCTCTCTGCGTACTGTTCTCTCATACGCAGGATTTCCACCGTGGATTTTCTGTTGTTTCTTTTACAATCCGATTGTTGCCGGGGTTTCAGAATGGTGCTCCCGTTGCACCGTGGGCCTCATGTTCGGATCGGCGCTTTGCTCCCGTCGTTCAGAATGGCATTCTCACCCCAGCGTGGGCCATTTTTCTAGATCCGAGTCCTTTCTCATCGTTGTCGCCCCCCTCGCCATCCTCTGCCTTCTCCTGACTATCCTGCTCCTTCCTTTCCTTCCGCTCCAGTTCCTGCTGCTGCTGCTGCTGTTGTTGTTCGTCTTTGTCCTTCTCCATCCTCCTCCTCCTTGTCCTTCTGCCCGTCCTCCTACTCACCCGTCACCTCCTATGTACGCGGTTCCTCTTGTCTGATTGCACATGGCACGATGGGGTCTTTCTGTTGGAGTTCCAGGTCGGGTATGACACGCGTCCGCGGATAGATACAAGTTCGCAAAATGGGAAGGGATGGGAGGGAGGGATCTGCTGTCGGATATGGCGCGATCGCGCCCAGCTTGCCCTCTTCCCCTCTCATTCTGCCCCCTCCCACCTCCCCTCGCACCTCCCATACTATCGTCGTGCAGACGTAATCCAGGATCGCTCGAAGAGACTAGGGGGACTGCTCGAAGCGACTCCTCCCCTGTCTCCCTCCCCTCTTTCCCTCCCCGTCTGGATCTCCGACTCTCCGACCCCACACTCTTTTCGCGTCCTATCAGCATTCCATTTTTGCCGCCCCGCCCCGCTCTCCCCCCCTCCCCTCGCCCTTCCTGCCGCTCTTCCTCTGTCCCCTCACCTCCCACCCTCGCCAGCCACCAGCCCCGTGCCCCTGCTCCTTGCCCCCCTCTGTCTCTCCAGTCCCCCCTCTTCTCCAAGATGCTTTCCAGGAGGGGGACGAGGAGGAGGAGGAGGAGGAGGAGGAGGAAGAAGACGAGGAGGAGGAGCAGCAGCAGGAGGAGGAGAAGGGGGAGGAGGAGGAGGAGGAGAAGGAGGAGGAGGAAGGAGGAAGGAGGAGGAGGAGGAGGACCAGTGCAGACCCAAGACTCAGCAACGATGTTGACATACACCTTCCCTCCAAGCTCTCTCTTCATAGGCCCGTACAAGGATCCATTACCACTGAGGGAAGTGCCCCGTTGGGAGACAGCCGTGTGAAATATCCTGAAGCGTGCCAAAACACCATTCTCAGGAATTCAACGCCACGTGTCAACTTAACTGTTGCGTCTCGACGATCCTGAATCATGCCAGAACATTTTTTCTGTTACTCCAACAATGCGAATCAACGTAACTGTTGCGCCCTGACAACCCTGAATCGCTCCGAAGCGCAATTCTTGGTACGTTCGTTAATCATGAGAACCAGCGAAACCCTGCAAAGGTTTGCAACGAATGTGTGCGGCGCTGGAGCGAACGCCACATGTTGAATACAAGCCGCCCTCAATCCGTGACACTCTTGCAACCGTTTAAGGCGAATGCGCGCGAACTGCCCTCCATCCGTGAAGAACAAATGTGCGCGGCGCTACGGCGAGAGCCACATTTTGAAAGCGAGCCGCCCTCAATCCTCGAAATTATTGCTGCGCGGCGCGAAGGCGAGAGCCACATTTTGAAAACCAGTCGCCCTCAATCCATGAAGCTCTTCCAAACTGTTCGAGAGAATGTGCGCGGCGCTGAGGCGGGAGCCACATTTCGACAATTATCCGCCCTCAATCCGCTAAATTTTTGCCATTGTTGCGAACGAAAGTGCGCGTCGCTAAGTTCAGTAGGGCCGAGGGTCAGAGGTCGCCTTCCTTTGCAGGTTCACCAAGAAAGGGATGTCAAGATGGTCAAACGCCTCGCCGGCTAAGCCGACGAAGCTGTGCACCATTCAACCGTTCGCTTACGTCCAAAGGTTTGGCTTGGCGCCGGGTGTGGTGCATCAATTTCAGCTTCCCTGAACATGTTGGTTGCGCCCCTTGACGTCCGGTTGGGGTATTCTGCAGACCTGACCCCCCAGACGTACTCAATCGTTAAGGCGAGATCAACATTTTGGAAGCGACCCGCCCTTCATTTGTGAAACTCTTGCCAGCTTTTCAGCTTGAGCCTCATAAATGGTAAAGAAGTCTCATTCGAAACGCCCACCCCGCCCTTCCGACTGGCCTCGGGGTGATGTTCGTAAGGACAAGGAATGTATGGCGGAGGTGGGGGGAAAAGGAGATGCAGGACCCAGACCCCCGACGCCGTTCTGTTCCACGATGCGGACCCCGGAGGTGTCCACCCGTCTTTTCCCAGGAACGGGCTTCTCGCCACAGGCCGCCTTTGGCGGCCCCCTCGGACCAGGCACGTGGGCCTCGCCAGAAGGCGCGGGACGCGAACTGCGAGAGCCCCCCCTGCGCCGTGATTTGTTTGTGGGTTCCTCGTTGCGCTCCGCTCTCCCTCCGACTCGGCGGTCGGGCTCCTTCCCTTGCCCTCCTCCGCGGCCGCCCTCTTCGCTGCAACCTGTCCCTGCGCTTTGCGCCCGGCGTGGCCCGCCGGAAACGACACCCGCGCATGCGTCCACCGGCGCTGCCGAAGAGAGTTTGTGGGTTCCTTCGCTCTCTCGTTGCTCGCCGCCTTTTCTCCGTGTCCCTCCCCTCGCGACGCCCACAAGCAAATCACGGCGAACGCTTCTGCTCGGTGGCCGATCGCTCGGCGCCTCGGCCGTGACGCACGGCCGTGGTAACAGAGCTCAGAAACGCGGCAGCACAGTGGACGAGGGGGTGGCGTGGGGATTCTTGCGGGGAGGCTCCTGGTCCCTCGTTCCGCCCCCCGGTCTCGCCATGCTGGTCGCTCTCTCCTCTCTCCCCAAGCCGCGGCCTGCCCCGCGCGGGCGCCCGGAGGCCGAAGCTCCCGCCCGCCCGCGCGCGGCGTCGGACCACGTGAGGCGGGCGCGCGCGGGGGGTGGGGGGTGGGGGGGCGGCTGGGCGGTGGGGGAGGTCGTTGAGCGGCGGCGGGGGCCTCCTCCCTCTCATGCGTTTTGCCCCCAGGGCCTGCACGCTCCAGAGGGCGGGCGGAGTGCTCTTACTCGACCCGCGCAGGCTGCCAAGGGCGGGAGGAGAGGAAAAGAGGGAGCGGGTGGCTCACATCCATCGTTTTCTCAGCATCGCGCGCCTCGGGCGCCATTGTCTGGCGCAGAGCTCCAGTCGCCGCGCCCTGCCGCGGCGGCGTGCCTCCCCCTCTCGTGCTCTGGGGGGGTGGGGCGGGGGGGGCACGCGCGGCAGCTCGTGCACCCGCACGCTGTAGCGGGCCGCCACAAACGGCTGGGCTTCGGCGCGCCGCACCCCGCCTCGCCAGCGACCCTCCTGGCGCCGAAGCGATGCCTCTCCGCCGCCGCCGCGGGAGCCGCAGCCCTCGCCCGCTCCCACTGCCGCGCCGCTCTGGCGGCACTTGCGCAGCAGTCCTCAGAGTGCCCTGCCGCTTCCCTCACCTCGACGGGGCCGCTGCCGCAGCCCGGCCATTCCTTTCCTCCGCCAGGGGACGGGTGCCCCACTGCATCCCGTCAAGGCCGCCGCCGCGGCTCCGCCTCTCCTCCCCTGGGGGACGGGCACCCCCGCTGCATCCCGTCGAGGCTGCCGCCGCAGCTTTCCCCCCCCCCTCCTCAGCACTCCCCCGTGCTGCCATGCGGCGGTGGACGGGCACCCCTATACCTCCCGTCAAGGCCTCCGTCACGGCACGCCCCTCCTTCCTCCGCGCCGCCTGCCACGCCGACCAACCGTAGCCTCTCCCTCGCTGCTCATCCGGTCGCGCCGTGCAGTTCGTCGTCCTCCCTGCATCTGCCTTCCGCCTCCGAGTCCACGCCGTCTCCTCTCTGGCAAGGCTGCACACACCCGCTTTAGGAGCCCCGGGCGCCGCAACTCCTCCCAGTCTCATCAGAGCCTCCTCGGTCATGGAAAAGGCTAACCCTGGCAGGGCACCGCAATAGCACCCGCCTGTCCGCACTGTCGCTGAGGGCCCTCATCACAGCGGCTGATCATCCCATTAGCTGCCAAATCTCCTCGGCACCCAGCTGCCTCACACCAAGTATGGGGTCCCTCGAGCCCATGACTAGGACCCGCTCACCGGGGTGCCCGCTCCCGGCATTTGCAAGCAACCCTGGGGCCGGTCCTTCTACATCGCACACGATTTTGTTGGTGCCCTTTTCTGCGGGTACCAGTGCCCACATGCACATGCACATGCACGGTTCCAGCTCGGGGGGCACCTGCCCATGTACCCATTGGCGCAAATCACGTGACATGAGATCCATCGCATCTCTATCTTTCCGTATCAGATGCTATCCGATCTTTCCTATCTTTCCGCGTGACAGGAGATCCATCGCTTTCCCATCTTCCTGCTGCTGCTGCTCCTCCTCCTCCATGAGACCAGCACATAATACGGCAGATGACGCAACATGCGATGAAATAGATGGGCATACGGCATACGAATCCATACGACGATGGATCTGTGATCAAGTTCTGAGAGGGCAAGATATCCAGGAAGCCCGCCTTTATGGCGCGTCCTCCTCCTCCTCCTCCTCCTCCAGTCTTTTTCCTAATTAAAAATCCTCCCTGTCGCACCCCGAGGCCGATCGAAAGGGCGGGCCGGGCGTTTCGCATGAGTGTTCTTCGCGATGTATGATCCTGAGGCTTAGAATTTGCAGCAGCTTCGCGGATGGGGGGCGGGCCGCTTTCAGAATGTGGTTTTCGCAGACTCGGCCCCCTGGCCGCGGACGTTCTGCAAAGCGCCTACGGCCAGCTCTGCAGCCCTGGCGCAATCGAAGCCATCATGCGGGACCTCCCGAGCTACAACGACAGCCTGATGGTCTTCCTGCCGAAAGTGGCGACAGGCGCCGGGGCTGACGGAACGCCGCACTACGCGCCAGGTGACACTCGCCCTCTAAGCCTCGCCAACACAGACAACCGGCTGCTGGCTGGAGCCTTCCGCCGCCGCCTCGAGCCCCTCCTTGCGCAGGTCGTCTCGCCAGAGCAGCGCGGGTTCGTCGGCGGCCGCTCCTTGCTCGCCAACGTGGTGGACGTGGATGAGGCGATGCAGATCACCGCGCTGACGAAACCTGACGGCGCCGCAGTCTTCTTCGACTTCGCTGCGGCGTTTCCCAGCGTCGGACAGGAATCCTGTTAGAGGCCTTCGCAGACTCGGGCCTCCCTGACGCTGTGCTGAACTACATGGGTGCGCTGTAGTGCAACAGCAGGTGCCAGCTCGTTCTCAAGGGAAGCACGCACGACGGCTTCGCTGTCACCGCCAGAATCAGGCAGGTGTGCCCGCTATCACCGCTACTCTTCGCGGTGGCCGCCGACCTGCTGCTGTGGCGCCTCGGCCGGGCGCTTCCGCGGGCAGTTCGTCGCGCCAACGCAGACGACCTGGCGCTGGTCCTGCCGCGCGGTTTTGCCGCGGCTGGCACGCCCGAGGCGCTCTTCGACGCCTACGCCGCCATCTCGTGTTTGCGACTGAATATCGGCAAGACCTACTGGGTGCCGCTCCGGACGGGGGACTCCGAGAGCGCGCGGCAGGATTTCGCGAGCGCCTTCCTGGGGCGGGATCCGGTTCGCGCATAGGGCCAAGTATTTGGGCTTCGTGCTGGGGCCGGCACGCGCAGAGCACGGGTGGGAACCAGCGTGCGCGAAGCTCAAGAGGCGCTCGCAGGATTGGGGCCGCTCTGGAGGCGGGATGTGCGCTAACACATTAGCTTATTCGGTGTGTGCGCTCTCCACGCTGAGCTTCTTTGCACAAGTGGACGCGCCGCCGTCGTGGTGGGCGAAACTGGAGGCCGAGGCGATGCAGTCGCTGCATTCTGGCCCGTACTGGTGGGCGCCGCCGGCTGCCGTCCGCGGTCTGCCGCTGCTGGGCTTCCCGCTTCAGTCCCGGACTTGCGCGCAGTGTCCCTCGCTGCAGAGTTCAGGGTCTGCCAGTGGTAGGCGGCGTCGGAAAGCGGCCTCCGGGTCGCAGAATGGGCTGCGAGACTCCGCCACGTGCGGCTCTACGCCACGCAGTCGCTGGAGCGCGTAGGCACATGGGCACCGAGCTGCGCGCGTTCCTGCGCGTGCGACTCGAGATGGGCGTGCGGCCTCCCAGAGGACGTCATGTTGGACCGCGTCATGCCCGCGTTCCCCGCGGTGGCTCGGCTGTCCCCCCCGCGGGCGCTCGCTGCTTGCATCAGGACCCTGTTGAACGGCTGGGCCACGGGCCGCCGTTTCCAGAGGCGCGCCAGCTGTCTTTTTGGGATGCGCTGCGAGGCAAGATTATATCGAACGTTACGCAGACTGCCCGCATGCGCCCGCAGCCATATACCGCGAGCTGGAGCTCGCGCGTCCGGACACGCCAGAATTGCGACTAGCCGGTTTCATGTTGATGGCCCCGCCGTGCTTCGAGGCGACCGCGCCAGAGCTGCGCCGCCCCTGGCTACGTGCGGCGTGTATCTCACGCGCTGCTGGACCCGCCACGCAGCCTCCAGCGGGGCACGTCCTCCCCTCCTCCTCCTCCTTCTCCCTTCCTGCGCCCCCCCCCCCCCTATCGGCCACGCGGCCGGGGCAGCAGGTGTCGCCTTGGCCCGGGGGGGCAGGATTTGTCTTCTGCCGCGTGGCCGTAACGGTCTGTCGGCGCGGTTGGCGGCCCACTGGCGCCAGCCACGCGCCTCCCGGGGGCCCCGCGCCTTGGGGGGTGCAGGGGGCCGTTCCTTTCCCTTCCCGCTCTCTCTCCGCTTCTCCGGCCCTCGCCCTGGCCTCTCCTCCTGCCCTCGCCTACCTCCCTCCGCTCCTCCCCCGCCGTCGTCGTCGTCGGTCGGTCTTGTCGCCGTCGTCGTCGCCGTCGGCGCCCTCGGTGTCGTCGTCGCGGTCGTCTCGTCGCCGTCGTCGTCGGTGGGGGGTGGTCCCTTGCTCGCCCTGAGGCTTGCGGCCCCCCGCGGGGGTGGCGCCTGAGATTGTCGCGGCGGCTGCGTGGCGGCTGAGTCGATGGCCTGTGCTCGGCTACACGGCCGTCGCACGCCCTGGGTAACAAGCTGGCCGAGGTAAGATTGGCTCCGCTGCAGAATGGCGCGCGCGTCGAGGCACGCATTCGCTTATTACTTCTCCTTCTCTTCCTTCCTCCGCCTTCCTTTTCCTCCCTCCCTCCTGCCCGGAATTGGCGGCTTCAATGCTGCCGGCTGCATGGGCATAGCGCGGAGGTGCTTGCGGCCGTTGCTGGCCGACCCCGGGCTGCACTTTCAGCCAGGGCTTGCTCCAGTCAGACGCTGCGGAGCAGCGTCGCGTCTCCCGGGCATTGCCATGCCCGCCGTCATTTACTACATTCTCAGTTGGTGAGCGTGCGCAGGGCTGTATTTTGACCCGCCTGTGCGCGTACAAGGTAATTGTAGCATAGCCGTCGTCATCTCGATATGGTTATGGGGTGGACGCGGAACCTGCTGTCCAACGATACGCGCGACGAGTCAGATTGTTTCAGGCTAAGCTCTCTTAAATAGCTTGCTGTCCTCCTTCCTGGCCCCTCGCCCTCTCCCCTCTCTGCTGTCTGTGCCTCCCTGCCTGTTCTCCCTTCCTCCTGCTGTTTTGGGTTTTTTACTGTTCACATTGGCACGGTGGCCGCCTGACCTCCATACCGAGAACTGTTTTGTACTGCGCGAGGTCATCCTCGACCACTTTGCATCAACGTGTCGGCATGGGGCTGTCTGGCATGGAGACATTTTCTGGCGTTTAGTTTACATGGTCGTGCACGGAGCTTGGGCTCAGATGCGCGGATTGGTTTTCTTTTCGCCCCCTCCGAGCCTGAGTGGATTTACTCTGGGGCGGAGCTTCAATTTGGACAAATGTTTGGTGTTCGTTTTAGTTCCGCGTGCACTTGTTCTTGAATATCAAATTAGCTTTACGGATGGAGGGCGGTTCTGCCGCTGTCGTTTGTTTGGGTGTTACTGTCAATGCTGTGCCGCTGGGCGGCTGGCACTTTCTGGAGGCGGGGCTCGCAGGTGAAGCAGTTGCCGTGGAATTGCTTCCTGTTGGTCCGCCTCTTTGTGTGCTTTTTTGGGGGCGTCTCTTGGGATGCCTTTCGGGGGTCTCTTGGTGTTATCTAACGTTTCGCGTAACCCCACCAGCCCATCCAGAAACGATGCCGAGAGGAATTGCCTCGATCAGGGAAGTGGGCAGCACATAGGGGAAGGGTCCCCCCGCGGAGGCCTCTTGGAGCGTCTTGGGGGCCTCTTGGCGGTCCCGGACGCCCCTCAGAGCGTCTTGGGTGCAGCGAGCTTCTTGGGGCCTCTAGGGGGTCTCTTGGGAGCCTCTTGGAGGCCTCTTGGGCGCCTGTTGGGGCCTCCTGGGCGCCTCTTGGTGCCCTCTTGAAGCGCTCTTGGGAGCCTTGGGAGCGCTCTTGGAGCCCTCTTGGGCCATCTTGGAGTTATTTTGAAGCCTCGGATGGCCATCGGAAGCGAAAAGGCGAGAAAGCCAAAGACATTGATTTTCCTAAGGTGTTGGAAGGATTTTGGCCTCTTCGGGGCCTCCTGGGGGAGCTCTTTGACCACATGGAGCCATCTTGGAGCGGTCTTGGGGCCTCTTGGAGCATCGTGGGAGCCATCTTCAGGCATCTTGGGATATCTTGAGCCATCTTGGAGGTCATCTTGGGCTCTCCAGGTGCTCTTGGAGTCATCTTAAGCAGTGCCCCTCCCCCCCCCCAGGAGGCCAAAATGTGGCCAAAACCTTAGTACAATCAATGATTGTGGCATTCTCGCCGAGGCCTCTTGGGACGTTTTGGGTGCCTCTGGGGGGCCTCTTGAGGGTCTCTGGGGAGCCTCTTGGGGGCATCCTGGGGGCCTCTTGGTTGGGGGCCTCCTGGAGCCTCCTGGCCACCTCTTGGGGCCCTTTTGGGGCACCCTTGGGAGCCTTGGGAGCGCTTGTGGGGCCATCTCGGAGAAGATCGATCAAAGAAGGGAGGTCCTTCAATTTGCGCTGCCCCCCCCAAGAGGCCAAAATGGGGCAACAACTGTAGTAAAACCAATGATTATGGCTTCCTCGCCGAGGCCGTTTTGGACGCTCCGACGACCCGCAAAACGCCCCCTCCAGGTCCAGGGGAGGGGGCAGGGGGAGGGGTAAATCCCTCCCCGACGCGGAAGAAGAAGGTGGTGGAAGAGGAAACGCCCTAAACCACCTACGCCCTAAAGGGCTGGTGGGATTCGTGTTCCTCCGATGGGGCTCCTCTTAGGGCTGTCTTGGGCTGTCCAGAGGGCCTCGTGGGCCGTCTTGGGGCCCTCTTGGGCCGTGTGGGGCCCATGTTAGGAGTGTGTTGGGCCGTCTTGGGGCGATCTTGAAGGTCTCGTGGGCAAAGTTGGACGCGCTGGACCTCGAAACGTCGCATATGGGCAAAATTCACGTTTTCTGAAAGGAATGGGCACTTTTTGCTTGTTGAGGCTCTCTGGGAGAGCCTCTTGAGGCTCTCTTGGGGCTTCTTGGCGGCGTCCTCGGCCGTCTGGAGGCCATCTTGGGACGATCGTGCGGGTCGGCAAGCTGGAAAGTTCAATTCCGAGCTCCCCCGATGGGGCCCCTCGTCGGGCTGTCCAGGGCTGTCCAGGGGGCCTCGTGGGCCGTTTTGGGGCCTTCTTGGGCGGGCCCATCTTGGGAGTCTGTTGGGCCGTCTTGGGGCGATCTTGAAGGTCTCGTGGGCAGTGTTGGACGCGCTGGACCTCGAAACGTCGTTGATGCGCAAAACGTACGTTTTGTGTGAGGAATGGGGCACTTTTGCTTGTTGAGGCTCTCTAGGAGAGCCTCTTGAGGCTCTCTCGGGGCTTCTTGGCGGCGTCTTAGGCTGTCTGGCGGCGACCGAGGGCCCCTCGGGCCGTCTGGGGCACGTCACGGGGCTCTCTTGGAGCGTTCCTGGAGCGCTCGGGAAAGCCTGGAAGGCAGCGCCGCGGAGGAAAACCATCTCTGGGCCTCACCTTGCAGGGACCTGTCCGGGTACTTTTCGTTCGAGGGCCCCCAGGGGCCGCCCCACGCGGGCGAACTAGAAAGTTGTTAACCAGTTGCCGGGGTTCTTAGCACGCCTCTGGCCCGTTGGGCCGGCGAGCTGTTCTTGCCGAAGCGACGCGCACATTCCTTCTGCAAAAATTCAGAGCTTCACGGATGGAGGGCGGGTCGTTTTCAAAACGAAGTTTTCGCTTTAGCGCCGCGCTCATTCTTTTCAGGAGTTCAATATTTCACGGGTGGATGGTGGATGGCAGTTCTTGTTTAAACAGTGGCTCTCGCATTAGCGCCGCGCGCATTCGTCTGTAAGAGTTTCCAACAGGTTCGAGGATTCTTACGGTTAACGTCTCAGAAATTTTGCTTCAATGGTGCTCTGGCACAGCAGAGGATGTTCTAACGGTCGTTTTCCAACGGGGAGCTCCCTTCGGTGAAATGAATCCTTAGAAGTGGCCTGTGGAGATGGAATTTGGAGGGAGGGGGCATGGCAGTATCGTTGATGAGTCTTGGGTTTACACTGGTCCTTCCTTCTCCTCTCCCTCCTCGCCTACTGCTCATCGTGGTGTTCCTCCATGTCATCCTGCTCCTTTGCCTCCTGCTCCCCTTGCTTTTGTTTCTCCTCCTCTTCCTGTGCCTCCACCTTTGCTTCTGATTAGTTCGGAGTGCTGCGTGCATGCCGGGGACCGGTGAGGGGCGCGCTCAGGCCTGGCAAGTCGACGACGCTCATTTTGAAGAACATACCCAGAAAGTACGGGCGCACTGGCGGGGGGAACGGTGGGGTGGACGGAGGGGTAGGGAAGTGTGTAGAGGGTGGAGGAGGGCGAGGAGGAAGGGGGAGAAGGGAACATATGGAATGGGAGCAGCGGGAGAAGTGCTGTGAGTTGGGCGTGGCTTATATGGGTGGGGGAACAGCAGGAAGGTCATGATTGGGTGCAGTGCCCAACGGACACGCACATGTTCTTGTTGCTGTTGTTGCTGCTGCTGCTGTTTTGTATCTCTCTCTATGTATGTAGACATGTTTGTGTTCTCTCTCTCTCTCTCTCTATCTCTCTCTCTCTCTCTGTTTTTCGTCATTGATTTTTTGTGGTCCCCCGCTCTCTCACACTCAAATCCACTATGTGCTTGTATATGTATATGTACATGTTATATATTTACACATGATACTTGTCTATGTCTCTCGCTAGTTGCACAGTCGTCGGTGCAGCCTTTCCTGCTTGGCTGCTCCTATCGGTGTCGAGAGAAGCAGGTGGAGGGCCCGCGGATGGACAATTTGGGAATGCCATGCGCGTGCGCCTGGGAAGGCACGCGCGGCGGCCAGAGGGGAGGCCTGTGCGAGGAGCTGGCCGCGAACGGCTTCGGCTATGCCATCGACTTCCTCTACCTGCCGATAGACAGTGCGACAGGAGGGGCCGACCAGTGCGTCGAGGAGGAGGAGGAAGAAGAGAAGGAGGAGGAGGAGGAGGAGCGGGGCGAGGAGGAGGAGGAGGGACGAGGAGGAAGAGGAGGAATAACATACGTGGGAGCAGGAGGAGGAGGAAGAGGAAGATGACGGTGGGTGGGTGGGTGGGAGAGAGGGAAGGGAGGAAGGGATGGATGGATGGATGGATGGACGGATGGATGGATGATGAGGAGGAGGAAGAGGAGGAGGAAAATTATGAGAAGGGTCCGTAGCAGTTTTGGCTCAAGGTCATCATGGCCCCTGCGGAGGGAATGTTCCCCCACCCGCGCGAGGAGGGCCAGCCCGAACTCAGTGTCCGCCACGCGGTGGACGGCGCGCAGTGCGATACGTTCGCCACCAAATACTTCACGATACACGCGAAATACATTACAAGCTGCGGGATCATCACCAATGTCAGCGTGATTTACATCAAAACCCATGCTATCATCAGCAACACCGACGTGAGACACGTCGAGATCATTAGATGCCAAAGCGTACCGCGACTGCAACATCAATCGCCAGCTGTTGAACTACAAGGCTACAAGGCTTACCCGCATTCGTGGAGACGTACCAGCAAGGATGCCGAAAACACGCATCAAAGAACATGGGCGCGAACAGGCGCGGCCCAAACACGAGTGGGGTACAGAGTCCGGCATGGGGCACAACTTGGACCCGACGACATCAGTATCATTGTTACGACCGCTCTCGCGAGAGCGCCCAATCACTAGCTGCGCAACATGCAGCCCAAGTGCAATGACGAGCTGCGTAACATGCAGCCCAAGTACGGGAACGAGTTGCGTAACAGCCAGCCCCAGCAAAAGTACCACTTCCATTACGCCACTAAGACCGACACCAGGGAAGACACCACCGAGCAGCCCGTAGAGGGAACTGAGTACGCCGTCGTGGATGTACATGTGGACAACGGCCGCGCCGCCGACGACGAGTACGACTACGGCCGCGCCGCCTACGACGACTGTGTCGACTGCAGCTTTTTCGATGTCGACCTGTGCTCTTGCGAACGACAACCAGAACTACGATTTCTACCAGAACTGCCAGGACTGCGACACCCTGCGCAACTACGCCGCCGGCGATTAGTCGTACAAGTCAAGGATGGCCTGGGAGGCCAGGATGGCAGAGGAGGCCTGGGAAGCCCCGGAGGGCAGGAAGGCCCAGGAGACCATTACAGTGCTGCTACAAGGTCGGTCCACTAGCAGAGCTACAAGGACTACTTGCCAAACTTCTCAGGCAAAGTGCAGAGCCTCGAGAGCCGCCAGCTGAGCTTCATGAGCCACTAGCTAAGCTACGGGGGCGACAAGCTGTGCTACGAGGGCCGCGCGCAGAGCTACGAGTGCCACCAGCTGGTCCTCCAGAGCCACCTGCCGCGCCACGAGAACCACCACCTGAGCTACGAGGGCCACCTGCTGAACTACGAGGAACACCTGCAGAGTTACGAAAGCCACCTGCTGAGCTACCAACACCATCAGCCGAGCTTCCAGAGCCACCAGCAGGACCCCGAGGGTAAGCTGAGCTTCGAGGTCCTCAAGGTGGGGTACGAGGGCTCTTAGCTGAACTACGATGGCCACCGGCGGCGCTACGGAACCGCAAGTTGAGCTGCGTGCGACGCCCGCAGAGCGACGAGGGCCCCCAGCAGAGCTACCAGCGTCACCAGCTGAACTACAAGGTCCACGAGCAGAACCGCGAGGGCCCCCGATACAGCCACGAGAGCCACCAGCGGAACTACGGGGACAGCAAGCCGAGCTACAAGGGCCGCGATCAGGACTCAGTGAGCCACCAGCTGAGCTAGGAGGACCACGCGCTGAGCTACGATGGCCGCGCGCAGTACTTCGACAGCAACCAGTTGAGGTACCGGGACCACCGACCGAGCTACGAGAGCCACCGGTTCTGCTACGAGGACCAGCTGATGAGCTAAGCAGGCCGCGAGCAGAGCTAGGGAGCCACCCGTGGGGCTACCAGCGCCGCCAGCTGAGCTTCCAGGGCCGCCCTCAGGGCTGCGAGGGCCACGAGCTGAGCTTCGAGGTCGGCAAGCCGAGCTACGAGGGCCACGCGGCGCGCTGCGAGGACCTCCAGCTGGACTACGCGGGCCACCAGCAGGGCTACAAAGGCCGCGAGCTGAGTTACGCGGGGCATGGGCTGAGCAGCAAGGGCCTCCAGCAGAGCTACCAGCGCCACAAGCTGAAATGCAAGATCCACGAGCGGAGCCTCTAGAGCTCTCGACACAGCTACGAGGGCCAGCGGCCGAACAACGGGGGAAACGAGCCGAGCTACCTGGGCCGCGCGCAGGGCTTCGAGAGCCAGCCCTCGGCCGAGCTACAAGGGCCACGAGAGGAAGACGCGGAGAGCGACGAGCAGGACGAGCTCATATCCATCATGTGCGCCGCGCTCCAGGGGCTGGGTTTCCTCGGGGCCACGATCGCAGAGGGGCAGACAATCGCAGAGGACTTCGCCATCAGGGCCACATGCAAACTCACGAACCCCGCGCGCAACAAGCCCCGCGACACGATTGTGCCCATAGACATGAGCGTTGGCCGCCACTACGAGGACTGGGGCGCAATGGTCCGCGCGCTGGGCCCCTCAGGAGCCATGAACGCTTTCCTGTCCGCCCGCGACCATTACGATGTGCGCCGGAGACGGATGCCTATGGGCCAGCGGCCCATGCCTATCTTCGCCGCAAATCTGCGCGACGACAGGAGGCAGCCGAGTGCGACGACGAGGACAGCGCGAGCGACGTGGAACAGGAGGAAGTAGCGAAAAATACAACACCAACTCAAACGAATACAGACGGAACGCTGATTACTACGACCTGGCAAGCGACGTCCCAAGTGAGTCATGGCGAGACTGGCCTGCCTGGAGCCGGGGAAGACTGCGAACAACTACAGCGCCGCGGAGAAGGGCACGCATGAACAGCCTTCACACAAATTACGACGGCTACCCATTGAGCGCTCCAGGCATCATCATATACATCATGTGCATTACCGACACGGCACTCCGTGTACTACGCTACTGGCAAGGTTCTACGATGCGCACCAGATCCGGATACTTACGACGCGCACCAGAACGGGGCATTCATGGGCCAGTGATCCACGCCTATCCTCGCCACAAAACTTTTACGAAGACAGGAGGAAGACGAGTGCGACGACGAGGGCAGCAAGAGCGAAGTGGAGCACGAGGATAGCAGCGAGAAACACAACGCAAACTCAAACGGAGACACGTGGAACGCTGAGTTCGACGACCAGGCAAGCGACGTTTCCGGGGAGTCATGGCGAGACCGGCCTGCCTGGAGCAGGGGAAGGGTACGCATGAACAGCATGCACACAAGTTGCGACGTCTATCCATGTAGAGCTCCATGTAGAGCTCGAGGCATCATCATAGACATCCTGTACACTACCGACAAGGTCTGTCGTCTATTACGCTACTAGCAAGGTACTACGTCTACGGTATGTAATGCACCTATGGTTGAGTGGCCCCGCTGTTCCACCCACCTCCCCTCGCCCTCCGAGACCGACGGGAAGGAGGAGGAGGAGGAGGAGGAGGAGATCCTATCCGTGTTGGCTCAAGGGCTCGACGCACCGCACGGCTGTCGGGCGCGGGCGGGTCTTCTCAGGCCAGCCACTTCAATGCGCCGCGGGTCTGTGCAGAAGTCGTCCGACGTCGTGGCGCTGCGCGGCGGCCAGCATTAGCGGCACACCATCAACCGAATTCAGCAGTGGGGTCGGTTCAGCACGGGTCAGTACGGGCCAGTGGCGATGGGCAAGGGCTCGCCTTGCATGTGCGGGCCGTCTCTACCGACTGGCGAAAAAGGCTCCCGCGAGATGGTGAGCGAGTCCGTGGCGACGGGCAAGACTGCGCCGGGTGTGCCTCGTGAGTTGCGCTTGGTGTGCCTGGTGGCCTACTGTGCCTGTGCCTCCTGGTGTGCTTAATCGGTGAGCTTGGTGTGCCTGGGCGGTGTGTCTGGTTTGCCTGGGCGGTGTGCCTGGTGTGCCCGGTGTGCCTGGTCGGTGTGCATGGTGTGCTTGCTGTGCCTGGTCGATGTGCCTGGTGTGCCGGGTCGGTATGCCTGGTGCGCCTGCTGCGCTTGGTCATCAATATTATCCATCACCATCACCAGCGCCCACGTCGTCATCATCCTTCATCCCATCACCAGTGCTCACCTTACCAGCACCGTCATCCATCTCGCCATCATCATCGTCAGCGGGCCGCCCCAAACCTCATCTTCAAGCTCCATCACCACCATCACCTCTCCATCGCCACCATCCATCCCATCACCATCATCATCACCATCATACGTTCTATCATCACCACCACCCATCGCATCATCAGCATCATCACCGTCATCCATCCCGTCATTATGCAGATCTGAGGGCGCTCAGACTTGCAGGGGTGCAGGTTTGAAAAGCTGTCCGCGAAAAACTCTCTTAGGATGCGTTGTGTATCGCATGGATTATGAATGATGAGCAGCAGTATCGAACACAGTTTACGAAAACATTGCACGCCAAGTATTTTCGCATGCAATCACGAGCGGCCAACATATTGGTTTCCGTGGCCTGCCTCCGCGGGGCGCGCCGGCGGCAGCGGCGGCGGCGGCGGCAGAGGCGCCCCGCGCTGGCCTGGCGGCGGCGCGCAGCCGCGGGGCCAGGCGTACGGGCGAGCGCGGCGGCGTCCGCGCTGGTCAGGCGGTGGGAGCGCCCCGCGTTGGCCCGGTTTGCGGCGCCGCCGGCGGCGGCGACGGAAGTGGCGGCGGCGGCGGTGGGGGCGGTGGTGGCGCCCCGCGCTGGCCTGGCAGAGGTGCGCAGCCGCGGGGGCCGGGCGCGCGGGCGGGCGCGCGGGCGAGCGCGGCCGCGGGCGCGCGCTGTCCGCTCGCCCTGCCCTGGGGGTCCCTTCGGACTCGGGACCCCCGGGGCGCAGGGAGGAGGAGGAGGAGGAGGAGGAGGAGGAGGAGGAGGAGGAGGAGGAGGATGGAAGGAAGGAAAAGGAAGGAAGGAAGGAAGGAAGAAGAAGAGGAGGAGGAGGAGGACGACGACGACGACGAGGACGACGAGGACGACGAGGACGACGAGGAGGACGAGGAGGACGAGGAGAGGAGAGGAGAGGAGAAGAGAGGAGCAGAGAGGAGGAGGAGAGGAGAGCAGAGGAGAGCAGAGGAGAGCCGAGGAGAGGAGAGCAGAGGAGAGGAAAAAAGAATATACAAACAAACAGCATAAATGAAGAGGGGGGATGCCTAACGTCTCACGCCCGTGGACGCCTGCGGCTTGCCTCAGAAATGTCGTGGGCATGAGGACAAGGAGGATGAAAAGGATGAGGAGGATGAAGCAGAGGTGGAGTTGGAGATGGATATGACAGAGGTGGAGATGGATGGAGAAGAGAGGAAGGGGAGGAGGAGGAGGAGGAGGAGGAGGAGGAGGAGGAGGAGGAGGAGGAGGAGGAGGAGGGAGAGGATGAGGAGGACGAGGAGAAGGATCAAGGAGGATCAATGAGGATAAAGCCGCCGTGGTGCCAGGTCTCTGGGATGCTCGACATCGATCGAGGGTCTCGAGTAGGCGCTGTTTCTCTCGAAGCGTCTATCAAGAAGCTTGGTCGGACAAAGCAATGGTGCACAGCCGCAGCGCTGCAGTTGCCCCGCGAAGGGACCCAATTAGGTGTGCAACTCGCCCCAGGTCGCCACATTGGAAGGCGGCAGGAGGCGCCGCCTCCAGCCGGGGCCCGGTGGCCCTTGATACCCGTGCCTGGGAGGCATGCGGCGAGGCGCGCCGGGCTCCCCCCTCTGCCCGTGCCCCCCCTCGGCCTTTTGGTATCCTCGCTCCCCTCGTTCATCTCCTCCGCCCCCTCCTGCCCGGCCCGTCCCCCCCCCCTGCCCCTCGGCCCCCCTGATTGGAACGAGAGGTCTCGGCCTTGGCCGCTTGATCTTGTTCTCCAGCCTTGTTCTCGATCGCCTCCTTCCTGCGCTGTTGCACGCATCGATCCTCGCCTTTCTACCCCTCCTGCGCCGTCTTCGTGTACGCCTCGCCCTTGGCCGCACGATCTTCTCCACTCCGTTCCCCCCCGGCCCTTCCCTGCCTCTTGCTTGGCTCAGGAAATCCTCCCTGCCCCGCTGCTCGTCATCACCGAGCCTTCCCTTCCTCCCGGCCCCAGGAAGATGCCACGGGCAGAAACACGGGCCGTTTGAGCTCTGACCGCCTCCGGCCTGACCTCCTCCTCCTCCTTCACCCCTCCTCCTTCCTCCTCCAGCGAGCGGCGGTGACGGCGGGCGGCTCAGGGCGCATTGCGTAGTTCATGTAGTTTTGTGCTGGGCCGGCCCAGCCGCGGCCGAGGAGGAAAACGAGGTTGGGGACCAAGTTAGATGCGCTCGCGCCATATCTGGCGTCCGACACCTCCCACCCATCCCTTCCCATGGCGCCATTGTTTATTTGCGCTGTCAGGTGCCACAGCGGAACTGGAATTCCCAAACAGGACCCCAGCGTGTTATGCGCAATCGGATATGGGGAGCTGCGTACATTGGAGGAGGAGGTGATGGATGAGCAGGAAGAGAGAAAGGATGACGAGGAAGGAGGAGAACGAGTACGAACAGCACCAGCACCAGCAGGACCTGGAGTAGAAGGAGCTGGATGAGCAGGAAGATCAGGGTCAGGCGGAGAAGGGGGAAGGAGTGGGGTGATAACGATGAGGAACAACTCGGGTCCAGAAAAGAAGCCCGCTTTGGGGAGAGTGCCGTTCTGAACGATGGGAGCAAAGCGCCGATCCTGAAATGAGGTCCACGCTGCAGCGGCAGTACCATTTTCAAGGACCGACAAAGACCCGAGTGTAGAAGTCATAGGAGGAGGAGGAGGAGGAGGAGGAGGAAGAAGAAGAAGAAGAAGAAGAGGAAGAGGAAGAGGAGGCGGAAAAGGAGGAGGAGGAGAAGGAGGAAGAGGAGGAGGAGGAGGAGGAGGAGGAGGAGGAGGAGGAGTTGGAGGAGGAGGAGGAGGAGGGAGGAGAAAGGATGAGGAGGGAGGACGGAGGAGGGAGGGAAGATGGAGGAGCAGGAACAGGAACCCTGCTCTCCTCTGCCAGGCTCTCTCTTTCATTTGCTCTCTCTCTCTCTCTCTCGGCGCTTTCCTCTATATCGGTCGTACCCCCCCTTCGCAGGCGAGAACCTCGGCCACGCGTTCGTCAATGTGCGAACGAAGGACGCGGCGCCCCCGCGTTCGCCGCTGGGAACGCACGCTCTCGAGCTCGCAAGATGGTCCTAAATTCTGGTGTTGGTGGTGATGTTACGGACACCTGTGAAGCCCGAATTTTTCCCGCCATCGCCAAGACCGGGATCATCTTCCCTCGGTGAAGGCACACCGCCGACGCTGGTGTTCATGCTAACCTCTGGGCCTCCGAGCCTGGGGCCCCCGAGGGTCGACGCTGCGAACCAGAGGCCACGACGTCGGAGCTCCGGGGAGGCGAGCACCCCCGGGCAGTCACTGCGCCCGCCGGCGCAGCGCCACCGCAGCCCGCCCAGCGCCCCGCGCCTCGGCGGCGCGCTGCCCGCGGGCTGGCCGCGGTCGCGCGGTGGCCGGCCCGCGGGAGGAGCCGTGAAGCTCGAGGGCTCCCAGGTGGGGTCCGAGCCGATGGGGTCGGAGGATCGGGCCGCATCGGCGATGCAGCGGCGATGCGGCCCGACGTGGGGCCTGATTTCTCCACGCCGACGGCGCTGGTGCATCGTCGACGTTGCCGACGCATCGCCGATGCATCGGCGACGCACTGGCGATGCACTGGCGATGCGGCGCGACCCTCCGACCCCATCGGCTCGGACCCCATCCGGGAGGCCTCTGGAAGCCCTCTCGTCATGGAGCTGGCTGAGGGCCTGAGGTGGCCGGTGGCCCAGCACAGGTTCCGGCCAGCAGGAATTGGGGGCCAGGTTCGAGGTTCTGGGTTCGAGATTGATTTTTCTCTTGTTACATTTTTCTGCCTCCGGGGGACCATCTTCAGGCCCCAGGACGCTCAAAAACGGATCCGCGGAGAAAATAATTGCACTACAGGCACCTGGGGAGCGGTCTGGGGACCGATTTTGAGGAGATTTGCCATTATCCTCCCTTCTTGACCGGTTTTCTGTGGGCACATCCAGCTTTTAGACCCCCGGGCCGCCTTCAAGACGCTGGGCCCCCCCGTCTTTGAGGCTTCCGAGGGATCTGGCAACTTCTGAGGGAGGCTTGGCGAAACAATTCCTTGCTGTCCCGGTACACGGTTGTGGGAGCGTTGCTCGCATGACATGTTCGATCAGAGCTTAGTGAGACAGATCCGAACCTGGATTTTGTCTGGGACAGTGCGTTCCCTTTGGCTTGCCCTTTGTGCGTCCTTATGGCAGCTGCGGTTCCTTTTCATTCCTGTCAAGTAACCTCCTCTACATGGACCTCCCAAGCCTGCCAGACAGACACCCGCGCGGCTTCCCTTGATTTCCATTGCGAATTGGCATTGCGTCGCATCCATCTACCTGTTTGACTTATGCCGCAGGCAAAACGTCCAATGCGTGCCAGGAGAACTCCATCGCTGCATAATGCGGGATGCCCCCACTATGGCCCATTCAGCGCGCGGCGCCACAATGACGAACCGCGTGTCGCCCGTGTCTGCGCCTGGAGAGGAGCCTCTGGGCGATGGCGCACAACGTTTCCCGTGGCGCACCTGCCGATACAGCTCTTTTCAAAGCAGTGTCGCGGCCGCGGTCGTGGTGGATCTGCCAGCCGCTCCCACCTCGAGATCATAAGCTCGGCCTTCGGACATGCCTCTGGCCCGAACGCTGTCTTGCTCAACCGTTTTGAACGGGCCGTTGGCCAGGTGACGATTCGGTCATGCTGGTTTCGGCTAGAGCTTACTTGTGCGCTTGCACGGGAGCGTGTACCCCCCCTGCTGTTGTTTCAAGCAGGCCGCCGACTGCCGGACGGCAGTCAAAACAGAGCGACGTCGTATCTGGGATGACGGACGCTTGGCCCAAGGAACCAGGCCCCCACATGATTATGTTGATAATGAAAATGCCGACGGCGGCGGCGACGACGACGACGACGGCGACGGCGGCGGCGACGACAACAATGACGATGACGACGACGAGGACGAGGACGATGATGATGATGCTGATGATGATGATGACGATGATGATGATGATGGTGATGTTGTTGGTTATAGTGGTGAAGATAATGATGCTGATGATGATGATGATGGTGCTGCTGTTGCTGCTGATGATTATGATGATGCTGATGATGGTGATGATGATAGTGATGGTGATGGGAAATGAGAAGATGGTGATGGTGATGGTGATGGTGATTACGATGATGATGCTGATGATGATGCTGATGATGATGCTGATTGTGATGATGATGATGATGATGATGATGGCGTCGACGATGATGACAATGCTGGTGATTATGATGATGAGGCGATGGTTAGACAGCAGATGATAGTACTGATGATGGTCGCAATGGTGCTGGTAATGGGGATGTTGAGATGAAGAGTAGTGCGGGAGCAGGGAGAAGGGATGAGGCAGAAAGGAGTAAGGATAAGGGATGTTGAGGATAGGGATAAGGATTAGGATGGGCGCGAGAGTGAAGATGCTCATGATGCTGTTGCTGGTTCAGGTGGTGATACAGGTGGCGATGATGGTGATGACGATGATGTTGATGATGGTGATTATCATGATTATGATGGTTATGATGGTTATGATGATGATGAGGAGGAGGAGGAGGAATAATAACATCGAGGATTGACGATGAGGAGGAAGAGGAGGAGGAGGAGGACGTCAGAGCAGGACTGTGGAAGAGGAGGATGAGGAAGATGAGCAAGAGCAGACAGATAAGGAGGATAAACAGGCTGCGTTCCGACCGCCTTGCAGGAGCCGTTTCGATCCGACCGGTTCGGTTCGACACTGTTCATATCGAATATGAAAAGATTCCGACTCGACTCGCCACGCCGATATGGTTTTTTCCGATCCGGCTTGTTGGGAGCCGATCCGACCAAGATCCGACTCAGGAGGATTTGATCCACTAGTTTCCGATCCGACTTCGCTGCGCGCCGATTCGCACCGATCCGATTCAAGAATAAACAGGAGGAGGGGGAGGAGGAGGAGGAAGAGGAGGGGGAGGGGGAGGGGGAGGGGGAGGGGGAGGAGGAGGAGAGGAGAGCCCGCTGCTGTTGTCGTCGTCGCCGCCGCGCTGCTTCAACGACCAGCTGTCGCCGCGAGCACCGTCCAACAGAAAGAGGACGAGCAGGAACAGCAGCAGGAGGAGGCGCCCAAAGCGGGCCCAAGGGGGCAAGCTTTTTCTTGGGCCAGACTTTCGGCCCCAGGATCCCGATTTGCTGGCGCTGCCAGAGGCAGAACGGTGGTCTTTCCCCCCTGCTCGGCGGCGCGCTGGAGGGGCCGCGGGGACGGGGGCAAGGCTTCTGAGAAGGCACGGTGCTTCAAAGAAACGCCCAAGAAGAAGGACGAGGACGAGGACGAGGACGAGGACGAGGAGGAGGAGGAGGAGGAGGAGGAGGAGGAGGAGAGCCCAAGGGGGCCTAAGGGGGGCCCAAGGGGGCCCAAGGGGGCCCAACGGGGCCTAAGGGGGCCCAAGGGGAGCCCAAGGGGGGCCCAAGGGGGGCCCAAGGGGGCCCAAGGGAAGGGGGGCGCAAGGGAGGGGGCCAAGGAAAGCCCAAGGGGTGCACAAGGGGAGCCCAAGGGGTGCCCAAGGGGGCCCAACGGGGCCCAAGGGGCCCAAGGGGAGCCCAAGGGGGCCCAAGGGGGGGCCCAAGGGGACCCCCCAGGGGGGCCCCCCAAGGGGGCCCAAGGGGGGCCCAAGGGGCCCAAAGGGGGCCCAAGGGGGCCCAAGAGGGGCCCAAGGGCAGGTGCGGCTGGTGGACTGTTGGTGGGGTGGTTCCCGCGGGAGCCCCGTCACCCCAGCGGCGGCCCCCTGCCCTCGCGCGGGGGAGCCGCCAAAGGGGCCCGCCCTCCCGCGGTCCGCCGCGCGCCTGCCGCCATCAACATCATCGGCGCCATGCGTCCGAGGGGACTCGAGGGGTTCCGACCCCATCCGTTTCGACGTGGCCCCCAACCGATTCGACGTCGATCCGACTCCGACAGACATTTTCCGATCCGATTCCGATTCGATCGCTGGTTTCCGATTTCCGAGCCGATGTGTGTTTTTCCGACTTGGGCGCCGACTTCTGCAGATCCGGCTTGGTTTCGATTGCGATCCGGCTTCGCGATTCGATGCTGGCCTTTCCTGCCTTGTCTGGGCCTCACCAGCGCAACAAAAGTCGAGGGTTGCTGAAGGTGTCGCTGGCCCAAAGTTACTCCAACGTTTCGCCCCATGTTTAGAGGCCCCGGGGGCCCCCTTAGAAGTCCCGGGGATGCCTTGGGCCAGGGACACGGCTGGCAGAATCCGGAGACGGTGATGGTGACGATGCTTATCATGATGGCCAGGAGGAGGAAGAGAGGGAGGAGAAGGAGGAGGATGATAAAGAGGAGCAGTGCGAGAAAGAGGTTGGGGTACGAGGAGGGACTCCCTTTCACCTACTCCTCGCGCAGGATATCATCTACGTGCACTCATAATGTATGTTCGCTTTCCGCTTGGGCGGCAGCGCGGGCGTTTGCTGCGAGCTTACCCTGGTGGGCCTGGCTGTGCGATGTCGGGATAGCCTTCTTGAAGGGCAGCGGAGTTCATGTTCTGCACCTGTCAAGAGGTGGCAGGCTGACAAAGATGCTAATTTTCGTTATTGTGGCTCTCTTCATCCCCCTCCCCTTCTTCCTTCTCCTCGTTCTGGTCGTGCCGTACGAGTTTAGTGGCCATGCGAGTCCTCTCGAATTTTTGCGATTTGCACATGTGGTCCGTGCGAGGCTCGGACGGTCGGGTTTTCCTGGCGTCAGAGGGCACCCGCCTCGCCAGGTCTTCCCCTATTATTTAACCTCTGGTTCTCATTGACGTTGCTGTTGCGGAGCGAAACGCCTTTTTCTCTGTGAGTTCTCTGTTCGATCGTCGTTCTTCCCTTGCCCGCCCTTCCCATTCTGGCCAGCGTCGCTCCTCCCCGCGCAGGACGCGACGCGCGACTTCGTCACGACGTTCCAGGCCGCCGGGGGGGAGTGGGGGGGCGGAGCGGCTGTCCTCGGTGGAGCGTGGCCTTCGGTTTGGGTTTGCGGCATCAGGCATGATCTGTGGTCTCGGACCCTCCGTCAGAACGAGGAGGAGGAGGAGGAGGAGTTGGAGGAATGAGAAGGAGGTGGAAGAGAAGGAGGCGGAGGAGGAGGAAGGAGGAGCAGGAGGAGTAGGAGTGAGAAACGAGGAGGATTTGTTGGATTGCGCATCTGTTTCAGCTGCTGGCGGGTCAGGTGACGGGTCGGCACTCACCACACTAAACCAAGTAGGGGCTGATGCCCTGACGTTGCATCGGCTCGGGCGCCAAGGTTGCGGGCAAACTTTGTTGATTGTCGCAGTTAAGGGCAGAAAGTGCAGCACAGTACGAGACATGCAGTACAGCCAGTGCAAAACAAGGAGAGGCACATACAAGGAGGCAGCGATGTGGGCGGGTCCTTGGCTGTTTCTCTGTGCCAGGTCCCTGACATACAAAGAAGGGCACGTATCCACGGCCGCTCATCACATACCTGAGGCGGGAAGTAATCTTCGGCACCCAGACGGCACGAGAACGAGACGGCGGCGGGACAAACGCCGATCTTTGCACTAAGACTCAAGAGAGGAGGTACTGCAGCAACATCTCTGCTGCTATTCATAGTGGCTTGCCTTACTTGCGTGGCGCCGGCCGAATCCGAACATGCGTACTGCCGTCATTAGCTTGGCCAGGGCGAGTTATCTTCTCCCCATTCCACGGCACGAGCGGCAGACAGCGGAGGACAACACCGTCGATTATCTGCACGCCCAGCAGCCCTCAACGTTCCATGCGTCGTCGGGCGGAGGCACGCGGGCGGATGGACGAGAACCTGCGGGTGCGGCATCGCAGTTCGCTCAGAAAGGGAGCTTTGCACGTGTGATGCGCTGTGTGGTGCACCATTGCCACTGGCTGTGGTCACGTGGGCCCTTGGCAGTAGAACCAAGAGAGCACCAGAGAGGCACACGGCAGGCTGGCAGCTGCAGGAGAGCTGCTGAACTTGACGGGTGGTGGTGGCTCAGTATAGCACAAGAGTCGAAAGTTGGGCAAGGGCTGCTAAAATAAAACCGTGGCTGCTGAAACGGCCCTCCCGGAAGGAAAAAAACAACTTCCCGGAATGAGGCGCGGCACGCGAAACAGTCAACGGGCTTCTTCCCGGAAGGACGAAAACAACTTCCTGGAGGTCGATTTTAGCAGCCCTGGATTTAGCAGCCTTTGCCCGGCTTCCGAAAGAGGGGCCTCGCACGTGCGGTGCGCTGTTGGGTGCACCATTCTCCCCAGCTGGGTTCGCATGGGCCCCTGGCAAGAAAGCAGCAGTACAGAGGAATGCGTCTGACTGGGCAGGGTGCCGGCGGGTCCTCGGAACCTGCACACGTCGGCCAGTCAGCAGAAGCGCAGCCGCGAGAGAGAGGGGGAGGGTGAAGCGGCGGCAGTGAACCAATTTGTGGGAAACGAGAGCCTTCCACAGCAATGAGTCCTCCTCCTCCTCTTCCTCCTCCTCCTTCTCCTCCGCCTCCTCCTCCTCCAACTACCGACTCGCTAGCTTGCTCTGTCGAACAGACCCTGCCCGAACGATGCATCTGCAGCCCACGGCGCCACGGCGATGTGCTCTGGCTGGCTTGGCAGCTCTGCGCACGCGTGCCTGCTCACGGTGCTTGGCAACTCGAGCCCTAAACGCTTCTGACGTTTGGACAGGCTGAGGAGGAGGGGGGGGGGCGTGGGTGTCGAGCCTGGGTTCCCGACAGTGGCTCGCACAGGAATGATTGGGCCTCAAGGTACTCCTGCTCCTCGTCAGCCTCGGGTGGCCCTAGCGGCCTAGGCGTGTCGCACTCGCCTGAATGTTCTTTCTGGTGGTGAATTTGGTGATGATGCAGACGAATCTGCGGATACGTACTGCGATGATGCATGCGACAGTGCTGGTGATGAGAAGAACGAAGATGCTGATAGCGATGACGATGATGATAATACTGGCGACGGCAATAGTGACGATGGTGATGCTGCTGTTGATGCTTGTGTTTACGGTTCTGAACTGGCGATGATGAAGATTGACCGCGACGATGGTGATGATGCTTTTGATGGCTACAATGATGATGGTGATGATGCTGATGTTGATGGTGGTGATGATGACAGTGATGATGGATGATGATCATGTTGATGTTGATGATGATGATGATGATGATGATGATGATGATGATGATGATGACGATGCTGGTGATGATGGCGAGAAAGACGAGGATGAGCAGGTGGACGAGGGGGGATGCGGAGCACACAGGAGGTTCAGGCTGAGCCAGATAAGGAGGATTATGATAATGATGATGCTAGTGGTGATGATGATGCTGCTGCTGATGATGATGCTGATGTTGGCGATGCTGATAATGTTGATGATGATGCTGATGCTACTGATGATGATGTCGACGATGATGATGACTGTAATGATAATGACGATGATGCTGATGATGATACGGAGGCTGATGAGGAGCACGAGGATGGTGCTGATGATGATATGTGTGAGAGTGGTGATAATCATGATGGTGGTGATGGTGGTGATGTTGATGACGATGATGATGCTGATGCTGCTGCTGATGATGACCGTGATGCTGCTGATGATGATGCTGATGACGATGATGGTGATGACGACGATGATTATGATGATGACGATGATGATGATAATGATGATAATGATGATGGAGATGTTGAGGGTATTGTCTTGTTGTTCACGATGATGCTCGTTGTATTGACGACGATGATGATGGTGATGATGGTGGTGGTGACGATTAGTATTCTTCATAGTGTTCAGGCGACGATGGTGATACTTATGATGATGATGTTGATGGGGAAGAGGAAGAGGAGGAGGCGGAGGAGGAGGAAGAGGACGGGACAGAAGAGGAGCGGCAGTGGCAGAAGTAGGAACACAAGGGATGAGGAGGAGGAAGAGCAGGAGGGCGACTGAGAATTAAGAGGGGGAGCGGCAGTCATAGGGATAGTGTGCATTTTATGAGAGTGCTGCCCAGGAACATGAACGAATATGGTAATACTAATAGCAGTACTGCCATCTTTCACTTCCTCATTCTAGAAGCCGCCGTCGTTCTGGACAGGGGGGAGGTGGAGGAGGGTGAAGGTAAGGAAGAAAGAAAAGGAGGAGAAGGAGGAGGAGAAGAAGGAGGAAGCGGAAGGAGCGGCAGGAATTGTAAAGGGAGAGGGCGGAGGAGGGACGGGGGAGAAGATGAGTGAGAAGGGGGAGGTGGAGGAGGTGGAGAGTGTCGTCGGAGGAGGGGAGGAGATGGAAGAGGAGGAGGAGTAGGAGAAGTTTACGGATGTACCACTTGCGCCTCCGCGTGGTAATCTTGAATTGTTCCCGGGGGGCTCCTTTCTGGCAGTCGGGAGGGCCAAGAGGCCCGAACGGACTCCTGAAACCTTTCCAGAACCAGCCGAAACATCCAATCACCTCGAGATTCGAGGCTTGATGGCAAAACTTAGCCTCACCTGGGGCGCCGCGAGGACGCGCCGGCGAAAGGAGGATGTGAAGCACGAAGTGAGCGAGATGATGATGCTGATGATGATGATGAAGCTGCTGATGATGCCGATGATGAAGGCAATGACGATAATGATGATGCTGATGTTGTTGTTGATGCTCATGCTAGTACTGATGCTGATGCTGATAATGATGCTGCTGCTGATGGCGATGATGATGATGGTGACGACGGCGACGATGTCGGCGGCAACGACGACGTCGATGATGATGACTGTGGTTGTGAGGCTGATGATGATGGTGGTGGCGGCGATGATGATGGTGATGATGATGATGGTAATGATGATGATGGCAATGATGATGAGGATGAGGGGGAGGAGGAGGAGGAGGAGGAGGAGGATCATGATGATGATGATGATGATGATGGGATTATGGTGGTAATGATAGTCGTTGCGAGGATGATGATGATGATGCTCACGACGATGAAGATGAAGACGAAGAGAATTATAATTTCAATGATACTGATAATGATGATGCTGCTGATGATGGTGGTGGTGATGACGACGTCGACGATGTCGGTGGCAACGACGACGTCTATGATGCTGATGGTGGTTGTGAGGCTGATGATGATGGTGGTGGCGGCGATGATGATGATGAGGAGGAGGAGGAGGGTGAAGAGGAGGAGGAGGTTGAGGATAATGATGATGATGCGAATAACGATTTGATGATGATGATGATGATGATGATGATGGTGGCGAGGATGATGATGATCATCATGATGATGAGGGCAAAATTAAAGCCAATGACACTGGCGATGATGATGATGGTAATGATAATGAGAATGATGATGATGACGATGATAATGCTGATGATGATACTGCTGATTATGATGATGGTGATGATGATAAGGGTGGTGACGATAAGGAGGTTGATGCGGAGCACGATGATGATGCTGCTGCTGATGCTGATGATGATGATGATGATGATGATGATGTGTGAGAATTGTGATACTCATGATGGTTGTGTTGGTGGTGATGTTGATGACGATGATGATGATGCTGATGCTGCTACTGATAATGACCGTGATGATGCTGATCGTGATGCCGATGACGATGATGCTGATGATGCTGATGATACTGGTGATGGTAAAGGGGATGGAACAATGAGGATGTGTGTTAGGATGGAGACTGGTGATGTTGATGATGATGGTGATAATGCTGATGATGCTGATGGTGATGATTGTGATGATGATGACGATGCTGATGCTGATGATGATGATGATAAGTGGTGACGATAAGGAGGTTGATGAGGAGCACGAGGATGATGCTGATGATGATAATGACGATGATGTGTGAGAGTGGTGATCGTCATGATGGTTGTGTTGGTGGTGATGCTGATGCTGATGGTGATGTTGATGACAATGATGATGCTGATGCTGATGCTGCTGCTGATGATGGCCGTGATGATGCTGATGATGATGCCGATGACGATGATGATGATGCCGATGAGACTGATGATGATGATGATTAAGGGAGCGGAACACTGAGGATGCGTATTAGGAGGGAGAGTGGTGATGCTGACGATGATGATGCAGTGATGATGATACTGTTTGTGATGGTGGTGGTGGTGATGATGCTGATGATGATGATGTGGGAGGAGGGGAAAGAGGAGTGACGAGGACGAGGAGGTGCAGGGTTGGGACGAAGACGATAAGAACCAGCAGGGATGAGGAACTGGGACGAGGAGTTGAGACGAGGAGTTGGGACGAGGAGTCGGGACGATGAGGTACCACCAGGAGGGACGCTGAGGCGGAGGCGGAGGAGGGCGCGGGCAGACCCTGGGGCGCGCCGAGGATGCGCCGGTGAGGGACCGCCTGAAGACCTTCGCCGGCGAGGGGATCCTGCAGGCGCCGAGCCTCTCGGCGGGCGGAAGGGGGGGTTGAGAGGGCGAGACCAAGGAGGGAGGTGAGGATCACTGACCAAACTGCCAGGTCTGCTAGCGGGCCGCCATTGAACAGATCCTCCTGAGAGTCATGAGCAACCCGAGGAACTGCCAACGAAGGGCGCCCATTGCTTGGGGCGCACCCCAACTCGCAGATACGTCCAACATCGAGGCACACGCCGTGACGGTCGGCCTACGCTTGCATCTTAAACGAATGTTGTGGGGGCTGCTAGATAGGAGCCTGCCCTGACCATCAGCCCCTCAATAGGTTCGATGGAGGGAGGAGAGGAAGAATGGGGGGAGGAAGGGGGTGGAGGGGAATGAGGAGGGGTGGAGGAGGAGGGCAGACGGAGAAGGCGGAGGGAGGGAGGAAGGGGGGAGGGAGGGAAGGGGGGAATTCGGGATTTCGTGACCCAGACAAAATCTGAAAAAGATGCGAACCATTTCCGACAAAACATTTCGGCCGAAGATGCAGAGGGAAACGATCTAAATACTCCCGACTGGTCTTACTAAGCGACCCTGGGCCACGAGCGAGCATCTGGATATGGAGATCGGCACAGAAACAGCGTGACGAGCAAATCCAGACCCGTACTGCAGGATTGAAGAAGTCGTTGTTGTTGCTCCTCCTGCCTGTATTTTGCATGAGCCTGTGCCTGCGTTTCCGCGCGTTTAGCTTAAGTATCATTCGTGAGGAGTGGGACGCAAGTCGCGTCCTGGCAAAAGGTACGCACGCCTCTTTCTCAGCGCGCGCGTAACATAACCTACCCTTACATCTACTTCACGGAACGAGATATCATTGTCGGATGACTTCGTGAATGGTCCGTCTGGCAACAAGATCCTGGAGAAGGGAACCTCTGAGCTAGGAGACCCGAAAAAGGACAGTGACTGGTGTGAGAGTGTACTGAGTACCTTGCATGTTTCGCTTCCCAGCCGCAATGATGGCGGAAAACCGGCATGATGGCACGCGTCATGAAGATCGCCATGCAAGTTGAAACATCCCGACACGGAAACAGCACCATGACGGCAAGGAACAAGAAATTAACCCAAGGGTATCAAGCGGAAGGACCTCAGTTCGTGCTCCCCACCCCGAGGGATTCAACATTTGGACACGGATTTCCAGGCTCACCCCTGCCTGTAGTCGAATTTGTGTAAGTGTAGGGCGATTGCGAGCGCGGCGTCAGGAGAAAGAACCTGGCGACCCCTCGACCTGAGTTGGGAAGAAGCAGTCGGTTTGAAGAAGAGCCATCTCTGTTGGCGGCCTCGTCCGTCGAAGGGCCCCATGCCGCATTTCGGCCGACAGTCAATGTATCGAAGACGCCTACGGCGGATCACCGCCGCCCCCTGCCTTTTGGAATCGCCCATGTGGCCGAGCGTTGTGACAAGAGTTCTGCCAAGCTATCGGACCATGTGTTCCCCCAGCCGTCGTAAAAACCCTTCGGGGAACACTTGGGGGAGGATGGCGGGGAAGATCCTGGGAACTTCCTGGGAGCCTCTTGGGCCTCTGGGGGCCTCCTTGGGCATCCTGGGCCTCCTTGGGCCTCTTGGGGGCCTCCTTGGGCCTCTTGGGGGCCTTTGGGCACTTCTCCGAGCCTTTTTGGCCGTCTTAGGTATTCCTGGCCCGTCGGACGCCGTCGGAAGCCGTCTTGGGGGCCTCTCTGGGCCGACTGTGGGCCCTCTTGGGGTGCTCCAGGGCCGCCTCGGAGGCCACCTATGGCGTCGTGGAGGCCTCTTGGGCCGTCTTGGGGCCCTCTTGGGCAGTCTTGGGGGGCCTCTTGGGCCGTCATAGGGCCATCTTGGAGGCCTTTAGAGGGATCTTGGGGGGCTCTTGGGCCGTCTCGAGCCGTCGGAAGATTGAAAAGAAGCAACTTCGGAAAACCTTCAAACACACAAGGAAAACCTCTGAGTTTGGTCTCTTCGGGCCTTCCTGGAGGCCCTCCTAGAGGCCTCTTGGGCCGTTCTGGAGACCTCTTGGGGGCCTCGTGGGCCGTCTGGGGCCATCTTCGAGCCATCTTGGGCCGTGTTAATGGCCTCCTGGCTCGTCGGACGCCGGCGCACGCTGCCTTGAGGGCCTCTTTGGGCCGATTTGGGGCCCTCTCTTGGGGCAGTCTTGGGGGCTTCTTGGGCAGTTCTGGGGCCATCTTGGAGGCCTCTTAGGCGATCTTTGGGGGCTCGTGGGCCAAGCCAAAAACCTTCAGAAACCTAAGGAGAATCAATGAGTTTGGCCTCTTCGGGCCTTCCTGGGGCCCCTCTTGGAGGCCTCTTGGGCCGTCTTGGAGACCTCTTGGGGGCCTCTTGGGCCGTCTTGGAGACCTCTTGGGGGCCTCTTGGGCCGTCTTGGTGGCCTCCTGGCCCGTCTGACGCCCTCGGAAGCTGTCTTGGAGGGGCCGACTTGGGACCCTCTTAGGGCGCTTCAGGGCCGTCTTGGAGACCATCGAGGGCATCTTGGAGGCCTCTTGGGCCGTTTGGGGCCCTCTTGGGGCCGTCTTGGGGGGCCTCTTGGGCCGTCATAGGGCCATCTTGGAGGCCTCTTGGGCGATTCTGGGGGGACCTTGGGGCCCTCTTGGGCCATCTTGGGCCGTCGGAAAGCCGAAGAACCGCAGAGGCCAAAACCTTCAAACACCTCAGGAACATCAATGAGTTTGGCCTCTTCGGGCCTTCCTGGAGCCCCTCCTGGAGGCCTCTTGGGCCGTCCTGGAGGCGTCTTGGAGGCCTCTTGGGCCGTCTTAAGCCATCGGTGGGCTATCTTAGGCCGTCTTGGATGCATCTTGGGCCGTCTTGGAGGCATCCTGGGGACATCGTAGCCGTCTTGGATGTCATCTTGGCCATCAGGGAGGCATCTTGGAGGCCTTGGGCCATTTCGGCGGTCTTGAAACCAATCTTGAACCATCTTGGGAACATTTCTCCGGGAATTGGGCGGCTTCCGGGTGGCCGGCGGGACGGGCTGGAGCCCCAGGGGAAAGTTCTTTCCGAAGAAAAACCAAAACCAAAACCGGTAGGGTCTCTCACGCCGGGCACCCTTGTGGCAAGACCACAGGGGGCGGCGGATCGAATGGTTTTCGGCCATTCCCGCTACCGTGCCTGGGTTGTGGTCCAGAATTATCACGGATGCTTCTCGGGGACTCTTCGGGGCGCTCTCGGGGGCCCCTTGGCCTTTGGGAGCCCCTTGGGGGCCTCTTGAGGGCCTCTTGGGGGCCTGTTAGGGGCCTCTTGGGGCCTCCTGGGAGCCCCTCCCCTCTTGGAGCCGTCTTTGGGGCCTCTGGACCTGTCTTGGAATCCTCTTTGGCCGTCTTTGGGCCTTCTTGGGCCGTTTTGGGGCCCTCTTGGAGGCCTCTAGGGCCCTAGGGCCGTCTTGGGGTGGTCCTGGGGACCTCTTGGACCGTCTTGGAACGTCGGGAGTTTGAAAAATCGAGAAAGCGAAAATCACTCACACCCCTGAGCAACATGCATGATTTGTGCCTTGCGTCGGCGTTCTCTTGGGAGGCTTCTTGGAGGCCTCCTGGGGCTCCTGGGGCGTTCGGGGGGCCCCTTGTGTCGTTTGAAGGCCATTGAGAGCGTCTTGGAGCAATCCTCCTGTGATTCGGCGCCCTCTTGGACCGTCTCGACAGCCTGTTGGGGCCCTCTTGGTCCGTGTTGGAGCCCACTTTTGGGCCCGAAAATAACAATCACGCGACAAGCCGCGAGGAACCCTGCGAGGCACGCGGGAAGCCCTGGGAGGTTTAGCAATTTGGGGTCTGGGCTCTTTGAAGACCTCTCAGGAGTGAGGACTGAGGCTGAGAGGATAAGGCCAAGGAGCCGAGAACACGCCCACTCCGAGCCCAGCGGCACGGTGGCGGATACGGAACAAATTTACCTGGGAATATTTATGCCGACACCGATGCGATCGAAGCCACTGGCATCGGCGTCTCGGCTGCCGCGGGTGGAGCCCCAGTGTATGTTATGTGTCCTCTCGCTTTGGAAGCGGCTCTTGGGCCACTCGAGACAGCTCAGGGCCGCCTGAGCGAAACGACGTGCGATACGTCGGGAAACAGTCTCCCAGAGGTGGCACCGAAGAAGTGGCTTGTTTTCTCGGGCACGGTGAGGGAGAAGCTCCCCGTCCAGCGTAAACCTCTAGCGCGTTGAAGAGGGCATGTGAGGAAGACCATGGGAGTGACGGGTCGGGCGGGGGGGTGAAAGGGCTCCGCCCTGAGCTCGCGAAGTCGCCGGCGCCTGCGACCCAAGCCCCAGAAGACAAGAAAGGGTGATCGATGGCCGACATCCCTGGGGCGTGCGTTGGCGTCGGTGGCTCTGCCGCTGGGCCTTCGCTTCCGCCCATTAGAACTACCAGATTCGATCCAACAGCGGGTGGACGATGTCCACCAATCCATAAGGCCTCCGGGGTCCAGACGCTGGAACGGAGAAGGACAATTGAAAAGCAGGCATCCACTCCGTCCCAAATCAGCCCCGACAAGGACAGGTCTAGGAGCGACCGGCACGATCCCAGCGCGGCGAGGGACCGAAGGCAGAAGTCCCCAGCTCGATCCGCGATCTCGTGCATAAGCGCGGTCTCGATCATCGAGCGATGCTGGATGCCGACCCCAGAGTGCGTGGCGAACGCGGATCATCGTCACCCAGGAGGCTCGGGCCGATCCCAGAGATCAGCTTGTTACATCTTGTTATGCGTGTTTGCAGGCGTGCGTGCGTTGGAGCGTTCAGTATGTATGCGTCGAGTGTTCCCCGCAAGGACAGTGCAATTTCCCAGGCCTCAGGCAGGCCGGATGGGAGGCTGCGCAGCAGCAGCAGCAGCAACAGCGGCGAGCAGAGATAAATATTAAGCAGACGGATGAGATGTTCTAGCAAAAATTGCACCAGGTCGCCGCTGATCGGGAAGAAAAAAAGCAAACTTGATGGACCCGTGAGGTGGAACTGGCAGCGGGGGATCGGAAAAAAAACGGCCTCGTGACCGAAGGAGCCGAGAACAACCAGATGGCGTTGAGAACGCGGGAGGCTGAAGAGATAGCTGGTGTCGCGGAGTAGTCCACGTATGAGGAGTCGAGAAGTAGCTATGGCAGAGACGCGGGAGAAGGTTGATATGAGAGCTCCCGCTGGGAACGCATTCAGAGTTCAAGAGGCTGAAATGATGGCGCTGAGAGCGGGCCGTGGTGACAAAGTCAAGGTCAGAGCAGAGCGCGGCGCGAGCGTTGAGGCCAGTTGGTTTCGAGTTGAGAGCGGGGTGGCCGCCGCGCAGCCATCGGCGACCACTGCCCTCGCCCAGCCACCGACTGTAGCGACAGCTACCGCTGGTGGTGGCGTCACGACGGAAGCATGCGGTGGACAGACTTCTCGACGTTGCACGTGCAACCTGTTCCGATGCGCCGATTGCGCCGACTGCCTGAATCCCTGCTGCGAAGATCGCAATGGCGCAAGGGTCGCCAGGTGCCCAGGGCGCCGCGAGAAAAATCACTGGCTGCCGAGAAGGCATTCAGGGCCAGGGAAGCAGGCAAAGGAAAAGAGGCAAAGCGCAAACTGCAGAATGAACCGGTGGATCACCTTCGGGCGGAAAGGCAGGCGCAGTGTCTCGAGAATCACGAAGAACGAGTCGAATCGCTGCAGTGCGCCCGTCGCGAAATGAGGGCCAATGCTGAAGCCCAGTTGCGCCTGGTCGCGGAAGCGGGCGCCAGAACCACAGAGAGGGCAGATCATCGTCGCGCTGAGTTGGTTGAGAGGACCGAGAGACTGGAAGCGGAGGTTCGTGTCCGAGCGACCGAAGAGAGGGAATACACAGTAACCGCCGAAATCAAATCTATGGAAGAACAGACCGAACGATTGGAAAAATGGCTGAGGCCGCTGCCGAACCGGAAGCGTCTGCGGCGATCCCTATCGATCTGGCATTAAGAGACGATCATGAGTCTCCGAAATCTCCCGGGGACCGCACGTTGTTCGGAGACGACGAACCTCCGAGAGCGGACCCAAACCAGGTTTTCAAAGGGGGTGGATCTGGCGGCTCCAGAGGTGACGGTCCAGGCAACGGAGGCGGCCCCGATCGAGAGGCAGGGGGAAGCGGGGGCGGCCCCGTCCTCGGGCGATGGCCTTGGGGGACCTGCCTCCAGATGAGGGCGGGCCTGGCGGTCGCGGAAGTCGTGGCCCCTGGGGCGGCGCGGGGCCGCCTGGAGGCGGTGGGCCGCCAGGGGGTAAAGGCGCACAACATTTGGTTCCGTGAGAGGGGAACGAAAGACCATGGGGAGCGAAGGGCTCAAAGTCGCCCTGCCAGAGATTCTGGATGTCGTGGCCCTCGCTGCATGGAAAAAGTGAGCCGCAAGAGCGGTTGCCGCCGCGGCAAACGATTCCGATGCGGCATGATTTGCGGTTCCAAGACGCATTGGAGAACTCCGTCCCCGTTGAAACGTTTTGGGCCCCAATGCTTCTCGCGCAGCTGAATGTCGCGATAGCGTCTGATCTTTTGTTCAAACATGAGAAAACTTCGAAGACAAAGGACTGCGTGAGACTCCGCAGCAGCTGTTAGCCGAATCTGACAGAGCCGACGATGAATGCCAAGAGTTTCTCAGAAGGCCGCTCGGATGACGAAAAACCGCCCGGCGAATCGACACCTGCGCGGTTGTCCAAGCTGTTCATATGGAAATCGTCTATTAGAACTATGTGGCGCCTGTGCACATCAAAGGAATGGGGCACAAGGCAGACGCATAACTGTTCAGCTTCGTAAACAGGTGGAATATGGTTCCGAGCAGCATGGATGCACCAAATTAACAAATGCGGCCGCTAATTCGCGAAAGTTGTTTACCAGACATCTGAGAAAGTGCGCTTGCCGAAAGTCCATATAGCAGGTGTGCGAGATCAATGTGGAAGAAGAGGATTATCATAAGGAGCGTTACACATGAGTAAATCATCAGGTCAGGTCGAAAGGCTTACAAGTCGAAAATGCATGGAATTTAACAGAACGAAAGGGGTAATTTGTCTCAAAGCAGGACTGGACAATGTTGCCCCGGCACGAAGCGAGCAGGTTAACCCGTTCATGAATAATGGAATTTCCAAGACGGATGGCCCGCGCGGGATGCACGCCACGGGCAAGTTGGCCGACAACACGTTTCAAGCGCTGTTAGGCAAGTTACACGTCGATGCATCGTCGACGCATCGCCGATGTATCGCCGATGCATGGGCGATGCGGCGCGACGAGCTTTTATCACATATATTGCACCACGCACACATTGCACCGCACAGGTTGGCTCAGTATGCCGTGTAGTTTGCATGTCCCATACTACGGCACCATCCATGTTGCGCCACATCAGCTACATCGCAAGGGTTGCACCACATCTACGTATATATATATATATATGTATATATTAAAAAAGTACACACACCACGCATCTAGCCTACACGTATTCCATTCTACAGGTTTCACCGCATACCTCGCGCCACGCACCACATATATTTCAGCACATATATGTACACAAAACTGCAGTGGCGCTTCGCGGCATGCACCTTAATCCTTGAAGTTTGGTATGCAGGCGGAATTGCAGGAAGGTCAAGCCGACAATTTCGCGATAACTCCTTGTTGTTTTTTCCGGCATCGCCGTTATGATAATGTTATTCGTTATTTGTCCTCCATGTTACTTTTTCCTCATTCTCGCCATGCCCTGCACATGTTCCCCATCCTCCTCAGCTCTTTTCGCGGAGGCTCCTCCATAGAGAGCCTTTGGGGGCCTCGCAAAAGTTCTTCAGGCGTTCTTAGGGCCTTCTGGAGGCCTCCTGGGCGTGCTCTGGGGGCTTCCTATGGCCACCCTGCCTCCAACCGCGGTCTCCTTGAACGACCGGGTCACGATTTGGAATGCTTCGGAGAGTGTCTGGGGGCCATCTTGGGCTGCCATGGGGCTCTCTTAGGGCCATCTTGGACCCATGTCGTGCCGTTTTGAGGCTCTGTTGGATTACCTGGAAGCCCTTTCGGATGGTTTTAGGGCGATTTTGGAGCCTCCCCGGCGGCTTCGGACGCCCAGAAGACCGCCGTCTTGGAGCGTCGGGAAGCCAAAAAGAGGAGAACCCCCAAATTCACCAAAAACCAAAGGAAAATCAATGATTTTTGCCTCTTGGAGCCTTCTTGTGAGCGTTCTTGGAGGCCTTTTGGGCCTTGGGACGTTTTGGAGCGATCTTTGGGGGTATAACGGCTTCTTGGGGGTCGTCCTGGACCGTAATGGGGCTCTTTGGGGTCGTTCCGGGAGCGCGCCGGAATGCTTGGAACTCGTTTTGGGGCCGTCTTCGGGTTCTCGTGAGGTTCTCCCGGGTCGTCTGAAGGGTTGCCAGGAGGCCCGAGGAGGGCCAAATTCGTTGGGGGGGGGGGGTAGTTTTTTCCGGCGTCCCTGGCCCTATAAGAATATATGAATATGAATTGCCATATGTTGTTCCATGAACAAATAACACCACGTAGTCTGCACATCGAAAGCGCAATAACCTACATTTGGAGTACTCAAAGCTGTGGACTCGAAGGGGTTTCAGTACACTCCACTCAGCGCCTGGGCTGGTCCTGGCCCAAGGTGTCCCCAGCTCTCCGCGCCATTTGGGAACCCGTGGGCCTTGTGGGCCTCGTGAGGGGTGCTCAGGCGGCTGCCTGGGATCCCAGGGACATCCTGAGGACACATTGGGCCAGGGATGTGTTTTGCAACTTGAGTTCGGGGGTACCGCAAGGAGGTGATAGGCTCAGGGGGGGATGCACCGGCCCCCAATCGCCCATTCATCGCCGACAGGGGCCCCATAACCCGCTCCGTCCAGGACCCTGCGGATTCGCTAACGGGGGCCTGCCGCCGATCTGTCGGCGATGCATCACCGCCTGGGCCGGTCCATCCGTATCGTTGCCCCTCACGAGTGCCCCGCGTCTTACCCGCTCGGTTGGCCCAGGCCGCGGCAGGCGCGCGGCGGGTTCACCGCGCTCTGCAGTGGAGGGAGGCCGTCCCCTGAGGTCGATGCCGGGCGCTCCTGGCGCGTGGGCCGTGGGCCTTGCGGACGGCGTCCCGGAAACGTGCGCGTCGGAGGACACGTCGTTGGCCAGGTGAGCGACGAAGGAAGACGGGTTCGTCTGCACCGACATTGGCACGTGAGCTGCCCGCGTGAGGCCGCGCGCAAGCGCCCCCGTTTACAGTGTAGCGTGCCGCTCTGGGGGGCCCGCGCAGGCCACCGCGTAAGGTCTCCATGCCATCTCGCACAAGACCCCTTTGGTTTTTCGGCGCTCAGGTGGACCTTCCTGCGTTACTGCGTGCTCGGCCTGATATTCCTGTCGCAGGTCCTGAAGCTGCGCTGGGGCGCGCTGGCGGAGGAGCGGGAGCGGGAGCGCAGGAAGCGAGAGGGGCAGCCCAACGAGACGGACGAGTCCCCAGGGCCCTCCGACAGTCTCTTGGACAAGTCCTACAAGACGCATCCGTACAGCGAGCACCCCAACATGACGTTGAAGATAGCCGAGTCTCGCTTGTTCGAAAGCGTACTGAGGGCCGGCTGCTTGTTCGTGCTGACGGAGGGCGTCGGGCTCACCATTTATTTCTCCATGTCTGCCGTGATGGACAACATTGCAATCTTCTTCGTCGAGGGATCTGACGTTTGCGCGACTGTCAAGGCTGTCTCGTTGTACACCATGGCGGTCGTTACTTTTTTACCGAATGTATTTCTTGGCAGCTGGTTGCAGAGGAAGATGTACAACGAGGGCCAGTTTCCGTTCAAGGCCAAGTTGAGCAACAAGGTGTTGTTCGTTTTGATAATGGCATTCGTAACTGTAGTATCATTCGTGGCGCGAATGTTGCTAGTGTATAAGGGTGGCTATCAGAACTTCATGGAATGGCTGCTCAAGAATGTCAACACTCACTGTAAGGTCGCGCTGGCTGTCGCCGTCCCCCCAATGATCGATGGCATTCAAAGTACCGCGCTCATCATGACGGGTAGCCACGCCAAGCCGCTGCTTGCTGACATCATCGATGGTCAACGTAATATGAAAAATCAGATGGTCAAAATGGAAGCGAAGTTGGTGGAGCTGGAAAAACGGTTGAAAAACATCGAAACGATTCCAGACATACGTTCCAAGCTTGGACCTCCGGATGGGTCGTACAGCTATCGTACGCCCAAGGCGGATAATTGCTGGATCTTTTGATTGGCCAGATTTCCGGTGTAGAACGTCGGTTGGCACGTAGATGTTGCGGACACAATTGTGTATCTTCGTCCACTTAGCCGTTGTCGCTGTCCACGCCCACCTGCTTCTTGGGTGGACGAAGCGGTACCGATACCAGCACTCCCTGAACCTCTCCCAGTGTGCGTTTTGACCCGGATTTCGAGGCGAATCCAGCCGTAGCGACGAAGGCCTCCCAGGATAGGGCAGCGGCAGCGGCATCTCTCCTCCTCTGACCCTCTTCTCCCCCCCCCCCCCCTCCCTCTGCCGCGCGCGTCGAGCCAGGGTGCCAGATGCCTGGCGCTGGCGGGGCCGTCCCTCCGTGCTCCCCCCCCCTTGCGTTCCCGCCCCGCCATGCCTAATCGCACCCAGTCCCTCCGCCCGGCCCAGGGAGGGGCAGGGAAGGAGAGAGGGTCAGAGGAGGAGCATCTACCGCCAGCCCTGCCCATTCCTCGTCGCCACGGCTGGATTCGCCCCGAGATCCTGATCAGAACACGCCCAGGGAGCGGTTTGAGGAGCAACCGTATGAGGTATTTTGTTGTTCCCAAGGTGGGGAGGAGACGACGAAGTTGCCGGAGGGAATTGGGGGAGCGAGGCGGGGACGACGGGACAGGGGTGGTGGGGGGCAGGGAAGGATAGGGGAAGGGCGGGGTGGGAAGGAATGAGCGAGGGAGGGGTTGGCGCGGGGGAGGGGGGGGCGAGGGAGGGGGAGGGGCGGCAGCGAGGAAGGAGCGAGGGAGGCCATCACCATGGACGAAGCGTCCAAACGCTGGCAGCTTTCCCCCCGCAGGGCACGCGGCCGTCAGAATCCTGGCTTAGGCTAAGGCAAACTGGACGAAACCAGGGAGTGGCTGATGTAGGGCCCGCATCCTCCTCCTCCTCCTCCTCCTCCTCCTCCTCCTCCTCCTCCTCCTCCTCCTTCTCTTCCTCCTCCACGGCCTCCTCTTCCTCCTCCTCTTCCATCTCCTCCTCATTTCCACGTCCTCCTCCTCCTTCTCCTCCTCTTCGTCCTCCTCCTCCTCCTCATCCTTCTGCTCTTCATCCAGAAAGGAGGATCTAAGTTGTTTGACGAGTTCAGGGGGGCGGGAGAGAGGAAGGGAGGGCGGCCAGAAGGGAGGGGGGGAGGGAGGGCGGAGCCCATAGAAGCGCCAAATGCGCTCGGACCCGCTCCCCCGCCGTCTTCAGAGCGCCTCGTCGACGGCCTCCCCCTCCTGATTTGCGTCTTCGCCATCGGGTTCGGCGGCTCCTCATTCTGGCTCGGATGATGAAGCTGCTGATGATAATGCTGGTGCTGGTGCTGATGATGCTGATAATAATGGTGGTGGTGCTGCTGATGACGAGGGGTCGGAGGAGGAGGAGGAGGAGGAGGAGGAGGAGGAGGAGGAGGAGGAGGAGAAGGAGGACGAGTAAGGCGGGCAGATGTGACACGGAGCTTGCATGGAGTTTATATGGGCCGTTTTGGAATTGTCTTGGCTTCCTGTGGAGCAGTGCTGGGGGTCTCGTGGGGCTATCTTGGAGGCCCTCTTGGGCCGTCGCAGGACCTTCTAAAGACGAACTGGGTCCCTCCAGGTGGCCTCTTGCCTTCTTGGAGGCTCCTTGGGCTGACGGAAGTCCAAGAAAGCGAGAATGCGAACGAAGATCGTTCAGGAACTCTACAATCTTGCATTATTCGGACCATGTTGGGGGTCCTCTCTTGTGGCCCTCTTGGGCCGTTGCGGAAGCCATTTTGGGCCGCCTTGGAGCTATCTTGGGCCGCCTTCGAGGCATATTGGGCCGTCTTGGCGGCCTTGGTTGCCTGCCTCAGCCGACTTGGAAGCTCGGGACGAAGACACAGTTTTCTACATGAGATCGTGGCCTCGGGAGCTCAGACCAACAGTATTTGCGAGGAATCGTGGCCTCGGGAGGGGGGTGGGGACATGCGACACTCTGCGAGTCGGGGTCCCTTGAGGAAGCAACTCCCCCTGGCTTTTGTCTCCCGAAGCCTTTCGGGTGGGCTCTGGGTGATATCGGCATCTCGTTCCGCATGTTTGTTTTCGATTGCACTTTCCGTGGTGCCTGGGGACATTCTGATCACTATCGGGCACTTGGCGTTTGTGTTGGCAGATGATGTATGTTGCATCGTTGTATGTTTGGTAGACTTCCATGCTCAACGTTTGAACGACATTCATGGTGTCGCATGTGTGTCGTTTTGTCATTGCGTTGTCCATGTTCCTTGTATGCGGCGCTCTTTGTAAGCATCGGACACGCCGTGTTTGTGCGAGACAGGTGTCATCGTTTGCTGTCCTGGTTGTGTTAACGCTGTTCGTCCGAAGTTAGTGTTTCTCTTCCAATGAATCCGCATAGCGTTCCGCAGAGCATGTTATGCTTGGATATGCTTAGCCACACCTCACACCTGCGGTTCGCAGGTGGTCGCCATGTGTGAACTTGTCGCCCGTTCGGAAAAAAAGGTGGCTGCGGCCTCGGCCAGACCGCGTGGTCGGGAGGCAGGGACGTTCGTTCCGCCTCTTGATGTCCCTCGTGCTGTAGGGTGGATGTGTCGGCATTTTTTTATCTAGTGGCCTACGGCCCATCCCGCCACGGTGCCTGGGTTGTGGTTGTGGGTCAGAGGCTCGTTCGATGCATGTGAGGGTTTCTTGGGATTCTCTTCGGACGCTTCTTGGAGGTATCTTTGGTGTTTAGCTGGGCTACTCCTGAGGTGTCTGGTCACTTGTGGACTGTCTTGTGATCGTGGAGTGTTGCGTGGTGTGCTTCTCTGGGTCGTTCGCGTTATATCGGGGCAGGAGGACGAGGGCATAATAAAAACACAGACGGGGAGGTGTAGGGGCTGGGCTGTGGTTAAGAGGCCTCTTGAAAACCGTTGTTTCTTGGCATGCCTCTCGAGATGTTCGTTGGATGCGTTTCTCTATTATGCGGGTTGTACGCATTAAGACACAACGACGTTGAAAATTCGGGTATTTTGGATCGGAGCGGGCGTCGATCTGCTGTGCTTGCGTCATTGGTCAGGGTGTCATCTTCAGACCTTCTCGTCCGTCTCAGACTTTCTTCGGAAGTTTCGGTGTTGTCTTGGGCTGTCTCGGGGTCGCCTCGGGCGATCGCCGGGCGATGAGGAATATAGCCTATAGCATGGGCAGCGGGTGCGCATGCTCTGAGTAAAATTAGCAGAGCTGCGCTCTGCGAGTGAGAGGGACGCGCGCATGCTCTGAGGCCAGTTAGCAGAGCGGCGCTCTGCGAATCAGAGCCCGAGCAGGATGGTGAACCCTGCTTTGGTGCCAGTCAGCAGAGCAGCGCTCTGCTAGTAAGGGGAGGAGCAACGAGTGCGCATGCTTTGAGGTAACCTAGCAGAGCGCCGCTCTGCTACTTGCAGCCCGAACAGTCGGGAAATGCATGGTTGGGGCTCCATTACCAGGCCAGTATCCAGGATTCAGGGCAAGGAGCACACGAGAGCCTGGGGTTAATTCCGTTTCGCTCCTCGAGGCACGGTGGCGGACAGTTGATCATGTTCTTGCGTGCGGTCGCTACCTTTCTGTTCACAATCGACTGCATGTTGAAACGTTCCACGCACCAGCGTGGGATTCCGAGGAAGAAGGATGTCCACACATGGGCGGCATTCAGGATGGTATGCGACATCCCCTTCTTTTTCAACAGTGGCTTGCGCTTGCAAAATGAAAAGCTCTCGATCTTCTCGTTGCAAATCTCGTTGTTGATTCCTGAGTGCATGTCAGTTTGTGCTCGCACACAGTGGTGCAGCGGGAGGGTTACGTGGGGGGATCAAGCAGAAGGTGGGGATCATGATGAGACGGATTTTGATGACGACGAAGGGGACATGAAGAGGAGGATGGGAGGAGGAGGATTGGGGAGGGAGGTTAGGGGGATAATGGCGACGGTGGAGGGGAGGAAAGAGTTTTTAGCAGGGGGGAGGGCGGATGGGGGATGGGACGATAAATATGACGGCGCAAGGGGTCAGGTGGAGCAGGCGTGCGTTTAGATGAAGATTGCCAATGGGAACACACATGACCATTAACACGCAGAAAATGGTAAAACGAGAGGCGGTACGATGCGATACTATGCATCATCATTGGTAGCGTTGCCAAACGTTGCGTACATTGATACCTTCGGGTGCATTGAAAAGTCGGCAAGCGCTTCAACATTTTATCATATCCTGCTTCCGCCAAGGATTGCAATCGCTCTCTGGCGCGATGCCCCTTTGAATGCCGCGTGGTGGTCGCCGCTCACGCAACGGCAGTGTTGGTCGACAGCCCGCTTCGAGGTTGACCAGCACTTGCGAACACAGAGAGCTGAGGTAGCCAAAGGCCGAGTGCAACTTTCATCACAGTGCTGCGCAGCGGGATATGAATGCTACAGGCGAACATGGAGATGGATGAGGAGTAAGGCAGACAGCCGAGAAATCTGAATGCGCACTCATTACGTTAGGGTTGCCATTATGTTAGTGTTGCCGCTCGGCTTTCACACCCAACAGGGCCTGGAACACTTTAGTTTGTACATGGGTGGCGTACGGGGAACACTGCGCTCCATTAGTCTGAAGATCGACTTGTCCCCATAGCAGGGCATCTGCCTCGGTGTCAGGGAGGCATATGGAGGCCCATGCAACATTGTGACACGATGAACAGTTGGGCGGACATCAATACAGGCACTTGCGAGACACGGCAGAGGACATGAACGAGTGCTGTGGACACAAGGGCATGGAACAGGGGGATCGGGCGGAGGAATAAGACAAGATCCGCAGCATCAGCTTCACGGGGAACGATCGCAACAATGTGACTTGTGCATTACAGTAAGCGCGTTGTCCTGCACAAAAGCCACTGCTCCACTTAAACCGCATTTCGCTGATGAGCAAGCGCGACCTTCTTCTGTGCCTGGAGCAGTTGACAACAAACACAACGCGCTTGACAACGACAGACCGTCACCCTTGCAGGTACCTGCCACACGACATCGCAAGAAAGAGAGACGTTGTACAGTATAACGAGGGTGGGACGAAGCGCACCACCATATGCGAGCGCAATGCCCGCACATACCACATCCGATTTTATCGCAGCATGTCGGATTCAACCTTGCGCAGATAGTTGAATCGTTCGAGCGCCATTCCTTGCTGCAAGAAGCCGCGGTCACTCTGAAGGGCAGCACCCCTTTTCTTTCATGCGTTTCAGAAACACTTGCATGAGTGCCAACATTCTGCTCGATAGTATCGGGTATCACTTAGGCGCGTTGACGACAACGTGTTCAAAGGGACCGGGCAGCAAATACAATATTACCCAGCGACACATCACCACGCACCACGGGCGCAATTAGCTGATTCATAATGTATTTAATCACGCGCGTCGCGGGACTTGAACGATGCACCGTATTTCGAGTGTTTGCACGCAGCCTTCTTAACACCAACAATACAGTTGACCCACTCCTACGAAAGCAGGTTGCGCGTGCAGTTTCGCGTTGCGCCTGCAAGTGGTCGGAGACAAAATCGGCAACGCGTGCAGCAATTGAGCAAGCATGCCGCATTCGCGACAGATGCTTGTGCTCGTTGCTCAGGCGGCAAGCCTCATTCAATAGCGCGCCATGGGGCCCAACGTCAGCCGCATCAGAACGCGACCACAAGCCTGCGCAAAATCCGCGCATCGCGTGGCACAACCCTCCGACACGCAGCGCCGCCCCATCGACCGTTAGCTACGGTGCCGCGCTGTCCTCGCCCCCGCCGCCTGCGTGCGAGTCGCCACTTTCGATTCAAATGAAGCGCGTGGACCTGCCATCAGCGCGAGCGCGTCCAAGTCTATTGCTCGCGTAGTTTCGGTCACATTTCTCGCCACGCGCGCCATTATCGCAACCGCTCAATCTCACGGCCGCCCAGCGGCTGCACGAATTTACGCGCGCCATGACCGACGTGAAAGACCGAGCGGATTAGACAACGGCGCCACGTCGAATGCCCTTCGCTATGACTCGCGGCCCGCGGCCACCCTCAAGGCCCAAAGCCGAAGAGTGCGCGACCGCGCGCAGACCTTCCAAGGAGGTGGCCCTGTGGGCAGACTCTGTCAAACTAATGTTCAACTGGGGTGGAACTGGCGTGAACTGGCCATCCTGTCACATTATGCATGACGACCGGGATGTCCGCCTTTCGCGGTTGCCTCTTCCGGTCAGTTTGTTTGTTCGCACATTCCGAGCAACGCAAGGAAGATCCTTTTTCCGACGCACCCCTACCACCGGGCGCGACTTTGGCGCAGTCGCCGCGGTGAAACGAGGTCGTCTCTATTGTGCGAACGCCTGGTTGCGATGAACCAGCGGCAAATGTTACCTGCGCGCCCAGGCAGCTCGGCCGCCCCGCAACTACCTTCGCGGCGGCAACCGCGCCCAGCAGAGGAAAGTCCGCTCGGGCATCGCGGCCGACCCATCGCCGTTTTGCAGATGTTGTCACCAAGAAGATAGAACCCAGGAGCGCGCGGTCTGGATGCGCCCTCCCTGGAAGAGGGAACGGACCGCCTGGGAAACCGTGATCATGGCTCAGCAATTGGAGGGACCTTCCGCCCCGCACAAGGCATGCTGGGCCGCTTAAAGAAGACCCGCTGCTGCTGGACCTTGAGACAACCTTAACTAACGCACGAAGTGCTCCCACAGCCCATTCTGGCCCCCCCGCAGGGGAATCCAAAATGCATCTGCATCTGTTCGGAGAATGCGACGACGACGCGGGGGCCAGGTGGATCCACACGGCCACCGACTGAACCTGCGCGCACCAGGCCCACCCGCTCCTTGTCAGGGCTTGTCTCGGAATCTACTACGGGCCTGATCACCCGTTTAATTGACCACTCAGCTCTGGTGCGCGGCTTGGCCCAGTCCGCGCATCTCGCTGAGGCCCTCGCCTTACTCCGCCTTGCGGCTGCTGCTGAGCCGCCGGCCCACGCATTCGTTGACAACTAAGCCGTCGTCGACGGATGTGAGGCCCTCCCCGCAGGAAAACCGTCGCCAACCTCTGCCAGCCAAACTTGGTATGCTCAAGGCCCAGAAAGATGAAAGTAATCTCAGCGACCGAGGCATAAATGAAGGTCGACCGCGCCGATGGCAGAGGCTTCGAGCCGCCGCGCAGATGAACTCGCCACTGCCAGAGCACGTCTACATATCCCACAGCAAGATGTCATCGACGGCGCCAAGTGGCGACGCGTATTCGCGGAGGTTCACCACGGCGTCGCGGCCGACATCTATGGCTGCCGTCACCGCGCGTTGCCCTTGCCAGACAGAAGCGCGGGTTACTCCAGGGCTGAATTTAGCCAGATGAAGCCCAAGCCGCTCACCGTCGGGCAGGGAGGCGGCGAGCCACCAGGCCCACCTGGCGACCCCTCGCAACAGCAAGGCCCACCTGGGCCAGGCTTCCTCGACGATCTCACCGACCCATGGGGGGGGCGCGCCGTCGACTTCGCAGAAGACCACGCGGACCCATTGGGGTTAGGTTTAAGTCGGGCCTGTCCTTCTACAGGGGGGATATCAAAACATAGTCACAAAAGTAGTCGGGGGACTATTTTTGCTGTATGGTTTGACCAGTCTGGAGTATGTTTTGAATATTTTCTATTTTTCGTCGAAAATCCCCCTGTAGGGGGACAGGCCCGACTTAAGGTAAGGTGTGGCTTTGGATAACCACGAAGAAACCATTGCTACTCCATCAGGAGGTCACGATAGCGACGGCAACGACGCCGACGACGAAAGCACAGAACGGTGCCAGCAAAGGCACGGGAGCGGTGCCTCAAGTGGAGGTCGTCCACTAGGACCTTGCCCCTGTGGCCATCGCGCGTAGCCGTCAGGTCGTTTTCCCGCCTGCAAGGGCACGGGGATTGGCGACCGCCTTACCACCCAAGAGGGTGCTGGCACTGGTGGATCACCAATGCAGCGAACGGATCGCAGGCGCGCCCTCGCGCACCACCTCGTGGCTGCCAGGCAACAGCCAGGTTCTCATCGCCAGCATTGCGTTGATGCAACAGCGGGCCACAAAACTGGCGCAAGCCCTTGTTTCCATCCAGGAACAGTCTAGAGTCTAGTCCTCTGGTGGACAGGTTCCAACGGGCTCAGTCCGCTTGGAACGGCCTGCAACTAGCTTTCCGTCCGACCTATTCTTTCGCGGCCACTCTCCAGAAAAAGATCCCAGGCGCATCTTGAAGCACTGCGCTAGCACGCCAGAGCTAGCCTCTCCTCGGGTGCGCTTCGAGAACGGCATCTATCCCGCGGCTGCTGCACTGGCCCGCTGCGAGGACTGCACCGAGGTGGCGCCACGGTTCATTGAGGTGCCGATGCGCGCGGGCCAGAGCGCGCTGCAGACCAGCGCCTGTTACTCGGATGTGCAGACAGGGCGCGTCACGCCGTGATCACCACAGATCCGTTTTTTTCAGCCGGGGGCCCCTTAGTCCGCGCCAGGGGCGAGGGTGTGCTTCCCCACTCCTGTTCGTATTGCGGCGCCTCCCGCCATTGAGGCTGGCTGGCCCGGGCGGCATTTGCAACCCGCCGGGCCAGGGCAGGCAGACTTGTCCGAACTGTTGAGTTCTCGCCTCCTCTCTCATCCTCTCTCGTCTCTCCTCCTCTCTCCTCCCTCCTCCTCTCTCCTCTCTCCTCCTCCCACTCCCTCGTTCCCTCCTCTCCTCCTCTCTCCTCCTCCCTCTTCTCTCTTCTCTCCCCTTCCTCCTCTTCCTCCTCCTCCTCCTCTTCATCCTCCTCCTCCTCCTGCTCCTCCTCCTGCTCCTCCTGCTCCTGCTGCTCCTCCTCCTCCTCCTCGTCCTCCTCCTCCTCCTACTCGTATTCCTCCTCCCCCTCGTCTTGTATTATCTCTCCTTTTCTCTCCTCCGTTTTCCTGTCATCTCCTTCTCTGTTTCTCTCACCTCCTCTCTTCCCTCGTTCCTCATCGCTCTTCCACGTCCCCCCTTGCTCCTTCCCCTTATCCTTTCTCCCAGGTTTGGTCCCCTCCCCCTCCTCCCAAGCCTCGTCTTCAACCTCACCCACCGATTTCGATGAGGCTGGCCACGCCACATCGGTTCTCGAATGGGGCCAGCACCGCTGCGCAGACCATCCCGGCGGCATCGGGGGATGCTTTCGTGGAGGTCCTCCGGGTTGCCTCCCCGCTCTCATATCCGTTCTTTTTCACATATTTGTTTGTTCCTCTTTCCCTCTCTCTTCTTGTCTTATTTTCTTTCTTTCTTTCTTTCTTTCTTTCTTTCTTTCTTTCTCTCTCTCTCTCTCTCCCCCCCGCTCTCTCTCTCTCTCTCTTTCTCTCTCTCCCTCTCTCTCTCTCTCTCTCCCTCCCTCCCTTTCAAACTATCCTTATCGCCTTCTCTTCGTCTCTCTCTTCTCTCCCTCTCCCTCTCGCTCCTCATCCTTTGAGCCCTCCTGCTCCCTGTCTCCACCTGCCCCATCTCCACTCCACCTTTCCGTCTTTTTGTCTTTCCTGCCCTCGTCTCCATTCTTCTGCACCCAGTGGCTCAGTCAGCCTATGTTCACGGTTTCTCCCAAGGTCTAACTACATAACAACATATTGATTTGCACACCCAGAGGGTAGCCCAGCCGAGCAAATTCGCAGTTTCCAGCATGACGCATGAAGCTTCATCAAAGAGAGCGTTTGAACAAATCCCTGGCGATAAAGGGCGTGACCGGGAAGGGCGAGGGGGGAAAGGGGGCCGGTCGCGTCACGACTCGCGCTGGCGCCGTATGGGAACGCTTAAGAATGGCTAGTTCCAAGGCGGCACTGGCGCGAATCGTGACGTGACCAGGGGGGGAGGGGGGCGGGCGGGGCTGGTCACGGGCGTCATCGCGATATGTTAAAGACGGGCTCTAATGGCGAATTATAAAAAAGACGGGGCTCTCAGGATTTGCTTTGTTGGGCGTCCATCTGTGTACGCAGTCCAGCCGCCATGGCTGCCCTGCAGTGCCTCGTTATTGTTGCTTCTTGGACCGCCAGCCTTGCGGTGGTGCCTGCCCTGATTAGCGTGGAGAGCAGCGTGGGGAACGGCTCCCCCAGCAGCCTCGTGACCGTTCCTTTGAGGAAGCAGTACGTGCCCATAGCGAGGAACGGTACGACGTTTGCATACAAGACGTCGTATTTTGGAAACATCTCCGTGGGAGCGCCGGAGCCTCAAGAGTTCACCGTGGTGTTCGACACTGGGTCTGCATACCTCGTGCTTCCCTCCGCCGGTTGTGAGACCGAAACCTGCTCCAAGCATCGTTTGTACAATCGCTCGCTGTCTGGGACAACCCTCGATGTAGACCACAATGGCAAGATGATCCCTCCAGGCACGCCCACGAGCAAGCGCGAGCAGTTGTCAATCACTTTCGGTACGGGCAAGGTCGTCGGTGAGTTTTGCGAAGATCGCGTATGCCTGGGGCCAAGTCCGAAGGATTGCACCACAGTTCGCCTGCTGCTTGCGAACGAGATGTCTGAGGATCCGTTCGGGCTCTTCGTCTTCGACGGCGTGCTCGGGCTCGGGCTCGACGCGCTTGCGCTGAACTCGCAATTCAGTTTTTTCAGAAGGACTTAGAACGGCAGAGGGAACCAATTAGTGGACACTTACTCTCTCCCCCAAATTCAAAGTTGGCACGCACGGAGCAGATTGCGGTCGATTGAATTTTGTAAATCCCCCTGCAATTTTGATCATTGGGGGGGGCGTTGACAGATTAATGTGGCATGCATGTTTGCTAATTCTCTCCGAGGCCTGAAGCACAAGCAACGGCATAAAGATGATTGTTCGGAGGTGCGGGCGGATTTCTTTGGTGGTCGCCAGACCTTCGTGCCCACACACCTTCCCTGGCGCGCGAAGCGCGCTGGGTGCGGCTCCGGAGGCGCCGCCAGGGGTGCAGAAAGGGGGGGGTCCAGCGCCGACCGACAAACCTCGCTCGAACATCCAGAAGTTGTTGTTTACGCCACGTTTCGTCTGCTGGCAGGTCACGATGTTCAGCCCTTGAGCTGGCCTTGCGCATTGGCTGAGTTGGTTTTAGGAAGTCCCCCAAAAAACTGCAGCGCATCTTTTTCTAAACTGGCTGGGCTGGGCTTGCGCTGAGCTGGATTCGTACATGCCAGATGCCCAGGAGGCTGCAGGCCCTGCGGTGTTCCATGGCCAAGCTTCCATTGGTGGTCCACCAGCTCGAAGACCCTGGACTCCTTTCCTGAGGGTTCCTGATCCCTCATCGAATTCTTCGGTCGCAAATCATGGGGGCCTTGCATGTCTTCGCAATCCGTTTTTCGAGTGCATTAGCGTGCGCTGGCGTCTGGTGGTCGATAAGAAAGGGCTGATCTAGCGTCGATCAGCGCCGATTTAGCGTCGACTGGCATCGAGCAGCGTCGATTCGCAAGAGCCAGCAAGATGGTACGGTAGGCTCCCATGAGTTGCCGCAGACGTATTCTGAGGATGCTGGACGAGCACTCCACCATGCAGCCCCAGTTCTCGGTCTTCCTCGCGCGCAACGACGAGAGCCTCAGCACCATCTCCTTCGGCGGCTACCAGTCGGAGCGGGCCGCCTCGGCGCTGAGCTGGACGTCCGTGGCCATGCCCGAGCTGGGCTACTGGCAGGCGGGCGACGTAAAAAACAAGGGAGGCGACTGCCCAGATCTCCAAAGATATGATTTTGTCAGTCCTTACGTTTTTCCTCGGTTTCGGCTTCAGGCCCCGGGACTATCAAAATAGGCCCGGAACGACAAATTACCCCCTGGGAAAGCGGTCAAGAGCTGTGGGGCCGCGGATGGACAACAATGATACCAGAGGATGTCTGGGTGCGCGGGCATTCGCCCGCAGGCTGCCCCTGCATGTCGGAGGTTGATAGAACCCACCATCCTGCCCGACCGGTATTAGCGAATTGCCCTTGTTCGGTTCTGGAGAGGGTGCTGCGCCCGTGCGTTTTGCGGGCCTGCGCCTACCGAAGCCTGGCCCCAGGTCGTTTCCACCAAAGGGTTGTTTGCTAAGGTGGGTTCTGCCCGCCCCCGAAGGGGGGGTCGACTGCGCGGGCATTGGCGCGCAGGCCCTCCTTTCCTCTTCCTCATCCTCGTCCTCCTGCCACCTCGTCATCATCACCAGCAACATTTGTGATTACACCGCTCACGCGCTTCGTGGCCAAGGTCCAAGTGGGAGGGCTCGCGCGGCGCCCTCACATCAATTTCGGCACACCCTTACACGCTTCGTGTCCCCCATCGGGAGCTCCATCGAAGGCCCCATTGGGAGGGTCCGCATTGCGCCACCGCGCTCATTTCGGCACACGCCTCACACGTTTCGCATCGAAGGCCCCAGTGGGAGGGTTCGCATGGCGCCACTGCGCCCATTTCGGCACACTCCTTGCACGGATCCGTGGCCCCCTAGGGAGCTCCACCCACGGCCCCAGTGCAAGGGCAAGGTTTCCCAAGGCGCCATTTCACCAATTTCGGCACACCCCTCACATGTTTTCTTCTCTCATCCCATCGGGAGCTCCACCGAAGGCCCCAGTGCGAGGGTTCGCACGGCGCCCCCGCAGCAATTTCAGAACACCCGTCACACGACTCGCATCGAGGGCCCCAGTGGAAGGGGTCGCAAGGCGCACCCGCACCAATTTCGGCACACCACTCACACATTTTGTGGCCCCATAGAAAGCTCTACCGAAGGCCCCAGTGGGAGGGCTCCCATGGCGCCACCGCACAAACGTCAGTACTCCCCTCGCACGTTTCGTGCCCCCATTGGGAGCTCCACCGAAGGCCCCAGTGGGTGGGTTCGCATGGCGCCCCCGCGCCCATTTCGGCGCACTCCTTTCACGGATGCGTGGCCCCATAGAGATTTCCACCGAAAGCCCGAGCGGGAGGGCTCGCATGGCGCCACCGCGCACATTTCTGCACACCCTCGCACGCTTCGTGACCTCATCGAGAGCTCCACCGACGGCCCCAACGGAAGGGCTCGCATGGCGCCATCGCACCAGTGTCAGCACACCCCTCACACGTTCTGTGCCCCATCGGGAGTTCCACCGGAGGCCCCAGTGGGAGGGTTCGCATGGCGCCACCGCACCCATCTCGGCGCACCCCTCACACGTTTTGTGGCCCCATAAGGTGGCTCCACCGAAGGCCCCAGTGAAAGGTTTCGCATGGCGCTCCCGCGCCCATTTCGGCACAGCACCCCACACTTTTCGTGACCCCCCTCCTTCGTCTCACTTGCCTCGCGATGCTCCCAGCTGCATGAGGTTGGGCTCTTCGCCAGGATATTGTTTTGCGCGCAGGCTGCCCGCGCAAGGTCGCGCGAAGGCGCCCTTGTCCCTCCGCGCGGCGCTGCCCGCCGCCGGCCCGCGTGGGCCGCTGCGCGAGGTCGCCGCGTCCTCGTGCGCGAGGCCCCGTGACGGCAGGGTCGTGCCGCGCTGACGCGGCGGCGGCCCCACAACGGTCCATCATCGGAGGCCTGGCGCCAACACCAACATCTGCGGTTCGCCTCCACCGAGGGAAGGTGGTCCCGATCTCCGTGATGGTGGTCCTGTCCGGGTTTTTTTGGGTGGCCCAAGGATCACAGCCAACACCAACAGCTAGGATTACTTCCACAGGTGGAAGGCCTCCAAGTTCAGGGTTGACCGCCGCCAGCGGCCTGGAATCGGCCGATATCGCACGATCGCCGCGATGGGCACGCCGCGGTCGCCCAAGGGTGAGTAGTCCACGCGGTGTTGGAGGCCAGCGCGCAAGTCGCCACGGCGCGAGCTTCCCGTGCCCTCCCTCGTCGCTTCTGTGTTGGTCTCTCTTGGGGCCACAGCTGGGGCCTCAGGCGGCCGTTCGGGACGAGTCGGGGGCCCCCCGGACCGCTCGTGGCGATGCGCAGCTGCTGGAGCGCATTCCGAGGCAGGAAAGCCTCCACGAGCCCACGAGCAACGCCCGAAGACCCTGGGCCCGGGTCGCCTCCGTCGCTGAGGTGACGATCCAGTCGGTGCGCATCGGGGGCGACGTCGTCGAGGATTGCGAGGCGGGCAGGTTCGGCGGCTGCCATGGGTGTGCTCACGCCAGGGCGTGGCTTGCCATCGGCGCCGTTGGGGCTCAGGGGTCACCACCTTGCGCCAAGGAATGGGCTTGATGAGCCCATGCCAGGGTGCGGCAGAGATCTCTGCCCAGGTCCTCGCCCGCCCCCCCCCCAGGCGCAGGCTGCAAACCATGCCATCTGCGAACCACACCCTTCGTAGTCGCCGGCAGGTGCCGCGCGATCTTGGACACGGGCACCTCGCTTCTGGGCGTGCCGCGCCAGGTATCCCGGCCGATGCAGCGGCTGCTCGCCCGGGTGCCGCCGCCGGACGCCGGCGACGGCGACGCGGAGGACGCGGGCTGCCACGCCAGAGCTTCGAAGCTCGGATTTGTTAGCCTTCCCAGATTGGGTCAGAGCAGGTGGGGTCGGAGGATCGCGCCGACGTCGCCGGTGCATCGGCGATGCGGCTCGATGTGGAGCCCGAGTTTCTCCATGCCGACGTCGCCAGTACATCGCCGACGTCGCCAGTGCATCGCCGACGTCGCAGCATTTCCGATGCATCCGCGATGCGGCGCGATCCTCCGACCCCATCTACTCGGAACCCGCTCGGGAATCCTCTAGACTTCTCAGATATCTGGCGATCCGATGTTGGCAACGGGCTTTTTTTGTCCTCGATCTCGGCCCTGGGGCCATTATCGGGCCTCAGGGCCATACATAAATAACCCGGGGCGAACAACTTCCGCTGGGGCATCGGTCGCGGCTTCTGGCGCCGCGGATTGAAACAATGATATCGGCGGATGTCAGGGTTCGAAGTTCGAGGTTTTTGAATGTCTTTGGTTCTTTTTCCGCTTCAGGGGGCTCCTCGTCGCCACGGCTGGACCCGCCCCGAGATTCCGGCCCGGACGCACCCCTCGGTGGGCATCCGGGAATCCGGGGGCCAATGTCTGACCCCCAGGCCCCGGTTTGGCCCCCTCGCGTCGTGAGCGAAGTCACGGCCGTGGGCTCTTGGCCCTCTTCGGGCTCCGGGATCCCTCACTGGCCCTGCGGCGCCGTGGCAAAACGGGCTCGGGCCGAACAGTCGGTCCTCAGTAAGGGGTCGAGACCTCCAGGGGTCCACGCTGTGAACAGAGTCACGATGTCGGGGGCCTGGGGACCTTGGATGAGCGCTTGAAGTCTGTGCCACTCGCCTGCCATATGCGTCTTCAGGGGAGGGCAGTGAGGGGAATGATGTAGTGCACGGGGTTCTCCTTCTCGGACGTAGAGGACATTGACTGCCGCAACGTGGAGGGACTAGACATCGAGTTCGACCTCGGCGAGCAGGTCATCAAGGTCGGGGCGGAGGACTACTCGCGGCCAAGGCGGGGGGAGCCCCCAACCCGGCAGTCCACGAAACGCTTCCCTGAACGCTCCCCAAGCAGGAGGCTTCGCCGAAGGGGTCCTGACCCACTTGGTGCAGGAGCGCCAGTGGCGATCGTGCAGCCTCCCGCTCGGCCCCCTGGGAGTCCTCCTGGGCTCCCCAGGGGCTCCTCGGCTTCGGGAGCAAATCACTGCCCTCGCAGTTCCGCCTTCAGAGTGCGCTAGCGCCGATTTGCGTTCGGTAATGGGTAAGAGAGCGCGGATTCAGCGTGGATTGGCGTGGGTTCGCGTCGAGTTAGTGTCGACTAGCGTCGATCCGCCAGAGCCAGCAAGCTGGTATGGGAGGCTCCCATGAGTTGCCACCGAAGGGGCCATCCTCGCAGCTCGATCGTCTTGGGCAGCCTGACCGTGCCGCCTCGAGCGGGCCCCCTGCAGAGGCCGCGCGCGTGCGGCTCGCGCCCCGTGCAGCTCAGAGCCAGGGCGCTGACGTGAGGGCCACGCCGGGATTCGGGAGGGGCTCCGGCTCTCGGGGCCACTCCTCGGACCTCAAGGTCGGGGAGCCTCCGGGTGGCCGAGGCCGAGGCTCGGCGTGGTCCGGAGAAGGCGGGCTCGGGGTGCGGGAGGGAAGGCCTGTTGCCGGGCCCAGGCCGTTCAACATCACCGCGAACACGACGCAGGGCTGGGAGCTCTCGTGCCGATCGCTGCTGCTGCCGCTGGACATCGAGGAGCCGCTGGGCCCTCTGGTCTTCATCAGGGGAGCCAGGGGAGGTATGCCCACCTATCCAACTTCAGCCCCCCTGCCGTCCCCTCCACTCCCCTTCCTCCCGTCCTCTCCCCCTGCTCCGCCTCCCTCATCCTCCCTCCTCCCTCCTCTTGTTTCTTCCGCAGACTGCTCAAGCAGCCAGTGGAAACAGATTGGCCTCTGTTGGTATTCGTCGTCGTCGTCCCCTTCCTTCTCCCTTCCGTCCGTCCTTTCCCTTCCTCTTCTCCCACTCCCCCCTTCTCCCTCCTCCCTCCTTTTTAATACCAGACTGTGACTGTTCGATTCCATCCTTCCTTTCTGTTTTCCCCCCTGCATCCCCTCCCCGTCCTTCCCCTCCTCCCCTTCACCCGCTCTTCCCGTCCCCTCCCCCTACTGTTTTGTGTGTTGTTCCCTCTCTCTCTCACTAGCCGGGCCTCGAGCTCCATGGTGGAGCGAGCGTTGCCGCCGAGTGCCTACCTTCAGGGGTCGCTCTAAATGCCCATGGTCAGGTTGCCTCCGGCGCGAAACCAGTTGGTATCATTTTTTTTCTTTCCCGCGCCGCGCGATATGGCCAGGGGCCCGCGCCGACGTGCTGCCCTCTCGGCTCCGCTGTTGTTGGGCCCACGCGCCGTCGAGCACACTTTGCCGGCTGCCCTTGGCCTGCAAGGACGCGTGCATTGCTGCCCTCCGTACTGGAGGCGCCGACCGCGCCCCACGCGCCTACGACGAGCTCGCCAAGAGGGTCCCAGGCGAACTCGCCACCGTGTTCCGCGAGAAGAGCAAGGACATAGCTCAAGATCAGCCTCCAGCGCTTGTGCGGCAGGCACAAGTCAGCCGGGAACCAGGACCGCCACCAGCGCACCACAATAGGGCGACGAGATCTATGCATATCCACTGCTCCTGGCCAGGCCCATCCTGGGCCCAGGAGCGGTGTATATGCCTCCCTGGCCAAGCCAGGAGGGCGTATACACAGCTCTTGGGCCCAGGATTGGCCTGGCCGGGAGCAGTGGATATGCATAGATCTCGTCGCCCTACACAAGTCCCCCCAGACCAGCCCGCGGCGGGGTGCTTCTGAGGTGGCGGACTCTTCGTCCTTCAGTCTCGACCCAGTTGACTGGACCGCCCTCGTCGCCGCGCATCCAGCAGACAACGCTGTTGGCGACGCGATCATCGTTTTTGGACCGAGAAACATCGACTTACCAGACACGGAGATGGCCGTCACCATCTTCCGCCGCTCACCCGAGGCCGCGTGCGCTATCCCACCTTGACGGCGCCCTCTACCAGTTCGGAGGCACCGTGAATATTTGCCGACAAAGCAGGGCCGAGGTTGTGCCGGACCACACTCCGGTTGTCGTTTGGGTTCAAGAGGTCCTCCACGCGGCCGAAGCCGTCGCTAAGACCGGGGCCCTCTTCAAGCTCTTCACGCAACGCTTTTCGGGTGCTGCCCCCGGACAGTCGCGCCGCTCGACTGGCCCTGGCCCCAGTTCCGCAGCATGCGTGACGACTAGGGTGCAGGCGCCCCCTGGGCGGAGGCTCTGACGTGCACCGTCGCGCACGCACTGAGGACTAAGGACGTCCAGCGGATAGCCTTCGTGCGTCGCATCCCCGAGTCCAGGCACGACTTTGGGCCCCTGCACCAGTATCCCCAGGGCGCGGACGCGTTCGCTACTATGTGTTCGGCCCGCACAAGGGCAAATCCTGCTGCGCCCCGCGGCAGCGGGGCCCCCTCTTCAACTGCTTGTCTGGAGGCGAGGCGACCACACTTAGCAGCGGCACTGCGACGAGCAGGGGAGAAGAGCATGCCACCTGGCGAGGCGCAGCGGGGAGCGCTCACCCCGCGCGCGCCACTGCGGCGCGTTCGAGGAGGACCCGCGCCCGCTCGGGCCCATCGCCCCTCGCTTGCGCCGCGCACGGGGTCTTCTACGGATCCGCGCACCAGCTCAACTACTCGGCCCGAGTCTACGGCTTCTCCCAATCGACGGCGCAGCGCGCTGAGACGCTGGCGCTGCTCCACTTGGTGGCCGCGGCCGAAAGGGCAGTGCACATCTTCGTTGACAATCAAGCCGTCGCTGACGGCTCCCAGGCCATCCTGGACGGGGCACCAGGCAAACAGTTCGACCTATGAGCCCGCGCCCACCAGGTCCTGAATGTCAAGCCCGACATGCGCTGGGCGGAACAGGTCGTCAACCACCTCGGCGAGGAGGGGGCCGCGGCCGGCCTCATCTCCGCCACCGCCGAATACTTCAATCGGCAGGCGGACGCCCCGGTCACCGACGCCGCGGCCCTGCGACACATTGCCCCGGACGTCCTGGAGGCGACGAAGATGTGGCGCCGCGTGTGCGTGGTCGCGCGCCGTGTTGCCGCGGATATTTGCGACCGGCGGCGCAACGACCCCCCCCCTTGCCGGCGGGCGGGCTAGACGGAGCATGGGCTCGACGCATAGGTCCCCGCCCCGACCGCGGAGGCGCGCCGCCACTTGCCGATGCGCCCCGCAGCAGCCGCCCGACGACCCTAGCGATGGCCAGGCCGACCAATGGCTCAATCTCGACGACGAGAATCCGTTTCACCTTGACGGTGACGTGGGCAAGCGCGACGCTGGCGCCGCGGGTCCCCGCGGGCGAGGTCTGTGGCCGCGATTCGCCGCCCTCGGACGGGCGACCCTCTCCGACGACTTCTCTTCGGCCCCCTCGGGTCGGCCCGCCTGGACACGTTGCACTTCTTGGCGATGACTGGCCCCCCCTCGAACGCGCGACATGGCGACGTTGGAGAAAGGCATGCTTCGCGCTGCCAGGGATGAAGATTGGCCGACGACGGCGGCCAGCCAGGAGGCCGCCCGGGCCCCTGCGCGGCGCGCCCTCGCCCGGAGCAGGAGGCTGGGAAGGCGCGGAGGCAGGAGAGCAGAAGGCTGAGGCTGGGGCCGTCAGTTCCTGGGGGGGGCCGAGGAGGAGCGCTGCCAGCGACCCGGGGCAGCCGCTGCCGGAGGCGAGGGCGAGGCCGGGCGCCTCCCCCCACTTCTTGGGCGAGGAAGGTGGTTCTGCAGGCGTCGAGCCTTGACTTGAGGGCAGGCTTCGACGCTCCGTCTGCGTCTCCAACGCCATCATCGGGTTCGCCCGGTTCTGCGTCTCGTTCGGAATTCGAACCCCCCGAGGGCTTGGTACCTCGAGGCTCCTTGGGCCATTCGACCGAGGTGGCGTTGCAGGCGCCGCGCGTTGAGGACATGCTTCGGGGCCCCGCCTTCGCCCGCGTCTCCCTCGGGCTCGCCGTCTGCATCTCGTCCGGAATTTGAATTTATGGCCGAGCTAGACGCCGCAGAATCATAAGCTTTCTGGCCAACAGCTAAGGCACGGGAAGGAGCCGCCCGAGCACGCGGGGGCGGGGGGGCGGAAGCGCAGGAGACAGCCACAAGGGTTGCCAACGTGTGCGGAGGAGCGGCTCCAGGCGAAGTCGCAGCCCTCAACAAGGGACCCGCCAAGCTTTTCAGTGGGTTCCAGGAGGCAGGGCGCCAGGAGGATGGAGGAGGCGAATCGAAACCGCCGCCGGGGCGAAACGCCAGGAGGAAAACGGAAGGGATCGAGGCGTTCGCGGCAGAGCTCGTCAAGCTTGCCAAGGACGCTAAGGCCCAGAAGTGGGCGCCAGCAAAGCTCGCGGGGGACATCTCGAAGACGGCGGAGGCCACCCAGCGGCAGCAGCAGCAGCAGCCAGCTTCGAGAAGAAATCGGCGGGCCAGAGGCGCCGTCGGCCAGCGCGGCAGGCGCGAGGGTGCCCGGGAACAGCCAGGCCCAGCACAGCAGCGGCGGGAGCAGCCACGTTTCCCGAATGTTGAGCCTGGCCATGCGGTCTCCAGTCTGCATGCTGGATGCGGAAAAGCCAGCGAGGCTGCCGGAGTCGGGCTGGTTGAGGCGCATCCTGAGCAGGTGCAGGTGCAGGGAACGCGTGGCGCTGCCATTTCGCACGCTCCTGGACCAGAAGATCGCGGCCTGTTGCACTGGTGAGCCGACCGAGGCGGCGCTCAAGCAGGATGCCACTAAAAAGTGGATGCGGGTCGAACGGCCGCGACATGGCGGCGCCATGGAGTTGTCCAGCGTCGCTGGCGCCGCTGCGCGCCGCAAGAGGTCGGCAGCGCAGCCGCGCAGGCCAAGCGGAAGGTCGAGGACCTCAGCGGCGAGACGGTAGTCACGGTCGTGAGAGTGGCCTTCGTCAAAAAGTACATGGGCACAGACGCCTGGCGGGCAAGCCCTTGCTCTGCCCTCGCGTCCATCTGGGATGCGGCCCGTTGGTGCTGACCTATGCTTGGCGCGCGCTCGCAGACGAGAAGGACGACGACAACCGCGCGGGGATGTGCTTCTCGATTGTTTTGATGGCTCACCTGGCCAGGCGGCAGTCGCAGAGCGGCAAGGGAAGTATCTTCAGCGAGCAGCTTGTCACCGACACGGTTCAGCAGCCAGTCCGCTGGATCAATTGGGTGGATGAGGAATGCGACGATGAGTGCCATGCCAGGGTTTGGCGCCTGGAGCTCGGCACCGGGGGCCTAGCCTACCAGTGGGGTGGCAAGGCCGAGCTGGGAGGGAGGTTGCTTGCAAACGAGCCAGCCCCAGTGCAGGACAAGCCCCTTTCCACTTCGAAGTCCAGGGCTGCCCCAACCACCGGGCGCCTGCGGAAGTGGGAGGCATTCCTGGGACAGGGGGAAGGCGATTTCACAGAGGTGGAACTCGCGAGGCCGCGCCACGGCAGACGCCCAGCACCTTTCAAGATGAAGGTGTCAGGCAACAAGGACGCATTCGTCCACGATCTCGGCAATGACGAGTTTGTCGCGGTCACCCGGGATATCCGCAGGAAGAAGAACCTGCAGGGGAAGCTTCTGCACCCGTGCCCGGAGCTCCCGACCCGCAGCTCACCAAGGCTGCCTGGGAAAAGGAGGGCGCGAGACGAGAGGCCAACGCTTGGAAGCAGCAGGTCAGGCGCGAAGGTGCGGGAGCAGAGCCAATGGCGGCGGATATGCCAAGGGCGCCCGTGGCTTCACTCCCGCCTCCTCAGTCCTACTAGTGCTATTCGTCGGCTTTTGTGCGCGTGCACACGCAACGCTTGACCCCACACCCACGACCAGATCAGAAACTCTTTATCTGGGTTCCCTGAGCATGCCTTCGAAGCAAGGGTGCGGATTCAATCCACGCTTCATCGAACAATCGGCGGCAAAGAGTGGCAATCACCATCATCCGTATCATCTCGTGCTAGTCCTTGTCTTCGTTGTCGTCCTCATCGTCTTTGTCATCTTGTCATTCCCTTCTTGTTACTCGTTCCTCTTCTTGGCGTCAACCTCGTTCTACTCATTCTTGTCCTCGCCCTTCGCGTCATCCTCCTCCTCCTCCTCCTCCTTGTTTTGGTCTGCCCTGTCCGCAAAGCCGGGGCCCCGGATGTCGAGTGCCGACCCCCCGCCGCCTGTCCAGGGCGCTACGTTCGGGCACGACTCGGAGGCGGATCCAGCCGCGGCGACGAGGCTGCCAGAGGGGCGAAAGCGTGCCCCCAAGAATGCTCGAGCCCTGGAGTTGGAGTCTCGGAGTTTGCACCTCGGAGGGTTCCCGTGCCCCTCGCGGCTCCCCGGACGTCTGGGGCGAGCCGGTGCTGCGCAAGTATTTGACCGTCTACGACTGGGGCACCAAACGGGTCGGCATCGCGGCGGCGGGCACGCCTGCGGGTCCGTCCCTGGTCAGTGCGGCGGCCAGGGCAGCCAGAAGTCTTTGGGGGAGGGGGCGTCGTCGTCGTCGCCGCCGCCGTCGCCGTCATTGTCGCCGTCGAAGTCGCCGCCGCCGCCATCATTGTCGTCGTCCTCGTCCTCGCCCTCGTCCAGTCATCGTCGTCTTCATCGTCGTCTTCGTCTTCGTCGCGCGCTCCCGCGCGCGCGGGAACACGCGCCATAAGAAGGGTCGAGGTCAAAGGGGAGGAGGAGGAACGGGAGGGAGATGAGGGGGTGGAGGCAAGCTAGGTGCGCTCGCGTCATATCTGACGTCATACCCCTCCCTCCCATCCCTTACCATGGCGTAGATCTCCTCTCAATTCGCACAGTCGGATGTCGTAGCATGGCGTAGTATTACATGGCATAGCATGGTGTTGAAGATCAACGCGTAGTATAACATAGCATGGCGTGGCGACGCCCTTCAGTGGGGGGTGCTTCTGCGGGCAACGAATCGACACTGAATGTGGAATCACTTCCGATGTTTTTTTCGAGGGGGGGGGCATTTTCTAGATGTTGAGGCCTACTTCGAAGGACCGAAAACCATGCCGTGGTATGGCACTGGGAATAATGACGCCAGCGCCGCAGCGGGAGCACGATTCGGAACGAGCGGAAGCGCGGAAATGAGGCCAGCGCTGCAGCGGGAGCAGGATTCGGAACGAGCGGAAACCCGAAAATGAGCCCAGCACTCCAGCGGGAGCAACATTTGGAATAACAAACCAACCGAAAATCCATTTCTCGGGAAGCCTGTGTGTGAAAACAGAGCGCGGAAGGGGGCCAGATATCTTCCAGGCATCACCAGGGGGGGTATTCATATTGTGCAATTGTGGACGGAGGAAAAGGAGGCGGTGGAAGGGGATGAGGAGGAGGAGGAGGAGGAGAAGGAGCAGCAGCAGGAGGAGCAGGAGGAGGAGGATGAGGAGGATGTGGAGGAGGTGGAGGAGGAGGAGGAGGAGGAGGAGGAGGAAAACCATGAACAGGAGCAGCAGCAGGAGCAGGAGCAGGAGCACGAGAAAGAAAAGGACGAGTGAGATGCGGAAGGCTATTCTGGCTCCTGGCCCCCACGCCGCGGCGCCAGGACCCAGGGGGGCCGGCATCAGCGCGCCGCCGAGCCACTGGCGGCGCGCGTACCCCGTGAACCAGTACCCTTTTCCAAACGCGGCATTCCAGCGCCTACATCATCAACAAAGTGTATTACTTCACTCACGAGAGGGCGAACAACCGCGCCTAACCCTTGTACTATTTGTTGGCGAGCAGCAGGGTGCACGAGTTGTTTTGCAAGTGCGGTGCACTTCCCCGGACGTGCTTGACATAGGAGTCCACGAGCCCAACGAAACCAGGACAGTTTAGTATTTGCCGCACTAGCAGCACGCGAGTGCCTTGAGCTACGCCGCGGCTCAGTGCGGCCAAATACGTACCACCCGAGGCACCCAAATCCCCAAGAGGGACCAGAGCAAGGGAATATGCCGACAGGGGCAAGAGAGGGATGAATACGCTGCTCATTGGGAGTGCAAATGAAAAAGGAACGCACCCAACCACGAATGGAAGTGCCATTGGATTGCGGCTACGTGTTGCAAGACGACAAACACGCCACCATTGCACTGCGGCTAAAGGGCTGACCGCTGTCCCAACGTGGAAGCTGGACAGGACTCTCGAATTGATCTTCAAACGTGCTACCACAGCGGGCGAGGAGGAGGAGGAGGCGAACGCCAATGGAGAGTGGATGTTTCCACCAGCATGTAAAGCACGCCGCTTGAATTACCATCGCCACTGCCACGAACGAGCGCACAAGCTTGCCAAGTCCACCGGCGTGAACAAAATAATTGGGTCACCCCATCAATGCGCATGCAAGAGCGTCGCCTGCATCAAGTACACGCCACAGACCGACAAGACCCTGGATACGGGGCTCAAGCAACAATATGCAAAAGAGCATACCCAATTCAAGGCCAGGCAGGGCTACCACGGAAAAGCTTTAGAATACCGAGGAGGACAGACACATGAACAATGAGATCTTGGGCAGCATCGCCAGGGAAGTCGAACAAGTACAGCAAGGGGTTGACGCCGCCGTGTCCGATGTCAGGAAGGCGTGCGCTACAAGGCTGGAAACTGGGGCTCGCGCGCCCGCCCAACCGAGCATTCAGGAAGCTGGCCAATCAGGTGCCAGCTTGGACTTGAACGACGCAGTCGAACAGCCACAGCGACCCTCTCAGCGCCACCCTCTCCAGGATCGGGAACGCACCGCCGCATGGGCACGCCAAGAAGGAACTCTGCAATAATTTCGAGCCGACGGCAGCCTCATGCGACAAGAAGTACCGGCAGGAGATCAGCCAAGACACCGCGGCCGCCAAGGGCGATATTGCCGCGCAGGCTACATGCGTGGACAGGGGGGTCAAGAATGCTGAGACGAACTGCGGGCGCTGCACCAGCGGTCGATAAGAGGGTCACCAAGCGGAGCTGGCCACGGCAGTCGACCAGGAAAGAATGCACATGCGGGGGCAAACCGAAGACCTCGCAGCCGGAGCCAACTCGTGCCGCGCCGAGCTTGAGACGCGCGGGGCCAGCATGCGAGACGCCCCCACCTAGCAGAGGAATATGCCCTGGCTCGGAGCTGCACCTGCAGACAGTGACCACCCACTGGCCAAAGGGGAGGCACCGCGGTCCAGCGCGGCTGCCCAGCGCAAGCTGATCCGCCAGATCGCCGATGAACGCGGCCAAGTCTGCGCGCCGTGCCGATGCCCTAGAAGCCGCGCGTGCGGAAGCAACTCAGACACGAATGCGCCGCGAGGACCTGCCCCCGCAGGCGGGCAGACATATGCAGCACCATCGCGACATCTACGCCAGGGTGGTGCCCCCCGAGGACGCGACGGCCAGCGACGAGAGGGCGCTCCAACGGAGCCTCGCGCTGTCCGGGTCAACGACTGCGCGTCCACGGGCCGCAGCGCGCGTTGCGCGTTTCGCATCGAACGCGTGCCCGGGAAGATCTACCATTGTACTTATGACTCGCCCAGGGCCTAGCGCCTAGCATGGCGCGGGCGCGCGTTGTCGAAGCCCGTCGTGGACGGCGTCGATCGCGCGTGGTCTTGCGCGGCCCAATCGCGCCGTTGTCCTTGACCGTGATATACAAAAAGAGTGCCCGCGCATGCGCCGACATGGGTCGTTTCCGCGCGACGGCGGGGGCGCCGTCGCGCTGCGACGAGTTCGCGAGTAATTCCCCCCCCGCGCGCGTAGCGTGTAAAGAAGGCGCTGTTTTGGCGTTGAGGGCGCCAGGCGTGAAACCCGCAAGGCCCGCGCCTGGTTTCGATCTGGGGTTTGCTGCGACCGCTGCGGGTCACTGCTCGACGGTGCGCTATGTGTCCAGGCGCGCCTGCGCCATCATTGCCATCCAGCGTTGCGCGCGCGCTGTCAGTCATTGAAAGGACTTCCAGCGGCGCAGTCGACCCGCAGAATAAGGATGGGCAGCATTCCCGAGGGCGCCCTTGCACCCTTGCCTCCCCGGCCCATCCCTGGCCACTTTCGCCGGCCGCGCCCCGCCCGAAAAGTTCCGAGACGGCCTTCCAAGGCCCTCGCATCCAAATCGTGCGTCCTGGTGATGCGGCTCGACTCCAGCCCGACCAATCTCTTCATCTTCTCCAGCATGCCGCGCTTCTGATGTTCATCTGGATGTTCGTCGGGTTTCCCTTGCGCGGGAAGGGCCATCGCCTGGGCGACCGTGCAGCGGCTGTTTTTGATGCTGTAGAACGGGAGAAAGTGCGTCGTTTCCGCTGCTCTTGCCAAGGGTGCGATCGATCTCGAGACATGGGCAGCCGCGGCCCTGCCCCGCCTGCACCTTTCCCCGCGCGGGGAGTCCGCGCGGGCGATCTGGAGGGCGTCTCTCCGAGCGCGGGCCTGGCGCAGGCGCGGCGGTGCTTGGCGGTGCTGGGGCCGACCAGCAGGACTGCTTTGCAGTATTAGATATTGATCTGGGTGCCCCTGATTTGGTGCGCTTCAGCCGCGGCGCCCCCTCTGGCTGGCCAGGGGGGCTCTTTGCGGTTGCAGAGCGATCCTCCGTGCTGCGGGCGCGAGTGTCGCGCCAAAGGGAGCGCGGCAACCGCTCCCGGTTCGTCGCGTAATCCTGCGGGCCCAGTCACTTTGTCCCTGGTTCGCTTCGCTAGAGGCGCGGCCAGGCCCTCGCGCGGCATCGCGGTCTATGGGCGCGCGCCAGGACAGGAAGTGGCGCAGAGCACCCGGCTCTGATTCATGTGCTCGGCTTTGAGCTGGGGCCATTCCACTGCGCGGGCGCGTTCGATCTTGGCAGGATGTTTGATCGATTGCTGCCTCCATTGCCAGTCCGATTGCGCGGGCTTTCCGTCGTTTTCGCGCCCTCCCGGGGCTATGTGCGTGGCTCGGTATCTATTCTTCGCGTTTCATGTCTGCCGGGCGGGGCAGTCTGCGCGTCGCCGTCCACGCGCCCCTGGGCCTGCACGTTCAGCAAGTTCCCCCGAGCCCATCGCAGCGGGCTTGGCTTGCCGCCCTCGCGGCGGTCCTGCCCCAGTGCGTCTCGGAGGGCGATCTTTGCGATGGCCGAGAAGTATTCGACGTTGGCGAGTATGGGTTTCGCTGTGATGCGCCATTTCGGGCATAGCTCGCTGCCCTGCCCTCGGCGAGCTCGATGGCCTCGGGGCGCCATCAATCGCCGGGGTCAGAGTAGCATTGCCGTAGCCCGTGGGACGCGAGATTGCGGATGCTTGGTGGTCCTCTGCGCGCGTGTCTGGGTGAGTCGCGAGACGGCAGTCGAGACTCTTGCGTTGGCGTGCTGTCTGACGCGAGGTAGCACCGCATGGCAGCTCGCCGCAGGGCGGCATCCGCTGCGTCGAAGCGGTCGCCCGCGTCCGCCGGCCAGCATTTCGACGGCGCTCGACCCACGAGTTATCCAACACATGGCGCTCGCCTGCGGATTCCGCAGCGGTTGGTAAATTGTCTCCCTCATCGATTACCTTGTCGCAACCCCTATGGGCGGCGCAGTCAATGGCGCGCCCGCGCAACGGCTGTCAAGCGATGACGTAGTCCGTCCTGCGGTTGGGGCCACGCTTCGCCGCGGACGATGCGCAGCGCTCTGCGCGCGGCAGCGAGACATTGATGGCGACCGCGCTGGTCTCGGCCAGTAGTTGGCGCATGACCGCGATTCTCTCGTCTCCGACCCGCTTAAAATCATGGCCTCCGGCTCTGCCGCTGCTGCCAATGAGTGCGACATTTGGCTCCCAGATACTAGTTGCCTCTGGAAGCTCATTCCAGGAACGTTGTCGCATCTGGGGCGTGGCGCGCGCGCGGGGCGCGTGTCCTACCTTGGCGACGTGATTCAGGCATGTTGCGTCGGGTGGCACAACGAGAAATTCCCGCTTCTACCGTTGTGGTTCGGCGCGTTTGTCCGTGAAGTTCAGCTCTCCTTTGCCGTCGCCGTCGGAGTTCATCTTCCCGTTGATGAAGGGCTGCAGCCGTGCTGCCCGTCATCAGGTAGTGAGCGCGCAATAATGGAGCCCTTCGCTACGTGGAATCCCAGGTGTTTTCCTTGACTCCTGCGCGCCTGCAAGTAGTGCTGCGTCTGCGCGTAGCTGCGCTCGTAGCTGCGATGCCTTGCCGGCGTTTGTATGTTTCCTTCGGAGCGCTTGGTTGTTGTCGCACTGATCACCGAGCGCGATGACGATGCAGTGCGCAATTCAGAACTTGACGTCTGCCTTGAATTTGCGAGGTGGGCGGCCCTGGTTCTGCTTGCTGGAGCGGCTCATCGACGAGGAAGTTCTCGGCGTCTGTCTCCGCGCCAGCTTCTAGTCGCCGCGTTGATTCCCGGGGTGGCCGCCGCGCGCTTTTTCCCAGTAGATTGCCACTTGCTCGACGGAGCGCAATTCGTCGCGCCGGCGCTTGCCGGCGCGAGAAGTCCACGGTGGTTTGAATTGGGCCTGCATTCGCCAGTAGAGACGTGGGCGGCCACAGTGGAGTCGCAGCGCATGGCGGAGATGCCCGCGCCTGCAGTCTGCGCCGCCAGGGCCATGGGCAAGGTGGCCCCGCATAGCTTGATCGACGCAACCCTTGTAAATTTTAGGCTCCCAGATTCTGGCTGCGATGAGCTGCTCCCCTCGTGGAGTCCCCGATTCTGGCTGCGCTGTAACCCTTGTAGACGTACCTCTCTGGCTCCTCGCCCTTCAGAGTCGATGGCGACGCAGCTCCGTGCTGTCTGGTCCAGCGTGGATGATTTGTCGATGCCGTCAGTGTATATATGCCTGGTTACTGGCGCAAGTGTCTGCGATTGTTTCCGAATTGCTGCCTTGTCGCATCGAGCAGCGCGCTACTTCGCAGCTACCCGATGTGCCTCCGCACCTCAGGTACCACAAACATATTGAGGCGACACGGACAGCCCCCTTCTGAAGATTCCCATCGTCATGCCTGGTCTACTGCTACAAGGAGCGGCGGCCATCGGTTGCACGCGCGCCATCGCCGCCACCTCGGCAGCAATCGGCTCGCACCAGTACGGCTACGCGCTTACTGGAGCGCACCCGCGTCACCATCGATTACCACGGTGGCGACACATGCCAATGGCACCTGGAAGTTCATTGCTCCGACGCCGGGCGCTGGGGCGCAGGGCCAGTCGCCATCCTGCGCCAAGGCAGGGATGGCCACGAGGCGTGGACCAGCACAACTGGTGGATACAAGCGCCGTGCAAAATTTTTGAGTCAAAGAACGGCAACAAGTATTGTAAGGTTGTGGACATCAGGATGGCCTTCAGGCGGTACTTCGAATACATGAGCGACATGATCACCCATTACCTACAAAGCCAAGTGTGGAATTGACTTGGTTGGTGGCCACCCAGGCGCAGGCTCGAGGAGCCTCGCCGCGGCCAAAATGAACCACTCCCGTCACCACGCGTTTGCAGAATGTCCACCATGAAGTGCATGATCGCCGGCGGCCGCTCCGCGGGGCAACGATATCGCAGTAAGCGATTTCGCGGTAAACTCTCCCTCCGGATTTCCTCTTCATGGCCCCCTGCAAGAATTTACCTTCATTGCGGAAAGTGACAAATTAGAAGACAATGGTACAATAATCCTCAAGTGTGCCAGCAACACAATTACTGGTGCCTACACTCCACGAGCCAACGTGACATGTTGCTTCCTGATCATGTAAGTTGTACGTAATCACAACATTGGGGATGTTTACATCTCGAGGTGATTGCACTGTTGCGCCATCCGTAAAGCGTGCCAGAGCACACTTCCTGTAGTTTTCAACCGCACGAGTCCCAGGGGGCGATGCAAAGTTTAAGAAAGAACGCGCGCTGGTTTAAGGCGAAACACACATTTATGAAACGAGCCGAGGAAACATCAAGCGAAACGCACGTCTTGCCCACCGACGCGTCAGAGGAGGCGACGGGGAGGAGTTATTGCAAAGGCCTTACAGCCGGCGCCGCCGACCCTGAATGGCGACGACGACGACGACGAGCGCTCTCGGGGGCCTCTTGGGGGTAGTTTGGGGGCCTCTTGGGAAGCTTTTGGGGGCCGCTTGGAAGCCTCGTGGGGGCCTCTTGGGGCTTCCTGGGGGTCTCTTGGGGCTCTGGCGGCTTCCTGAGAGCTTGTCAGGCCGAGGGCTCGAAATGTCCGTTCGGGTCCCCCGTCTGGGCTCCTCCTTGGAGCCGTCTTGGGGGCCTCTTCGGCTGATTTGGAGGCCTCTTGGTCGGTCTTGGGGCCCTGTTGGGTCGTTTTGGGGCTCTCTTGGAGGCCTCTTGGGCAATCTTGGGGCCCTCTTTAGGCTTCTTGGCCTGTCTTAAAGCGCGTCGGGAAGCTGACAAGGCGAGAATGCCCAAATTGTTTAAAGAATTACGGGAAATCTATGATGTTTGCCCCTTGGGACCCTATTGGAAGTCCTCTTGGAGGCCTCTTGGGGCGTTTTGGCAACCTCTTGAGCCGTGTGGAAGCTACTTTGGCGAGTTGGACCGATACTTCGGCGATTCGGGGCCCTCGAGGACCGTTTTGGGGGCATCTTAGGGCAGTTTTGCCGCGTCCTTCGGTTTTTCTTAGCCGCCCAACCGCCCGAGGGGGAGTCACATCTGCCCGGGGACCCCCCGGGACCCCTCCCCCGGGATCCCCCCCCCGGGACCCCCACCTGGGACCTCACCCCAGGGACCCCCCCCGGCGGGGAAAGGATCAAAGGGAAGGGGCTTCCCTTCGATTCAACGACAACGTTGCTCAATTTCGCTCTGGCTGGCGCGCTCGAGGAGGAGAACCCGATGAAAGTGGGGAGAACGGCGACGGGCCTAGGGAAAAGGTGGGGAAGCGAGCGACGACGGCGACGACGACGACAACGACGACGACAAACACGACGACGACGACGACGACGACGACGACGACGACGACGACGACGACGACGACGACAACGACCACGACGACGACGACGACGAAGACGACGAGTCAGACCGAACAGCCTCTTCCGCACGCCGACGGGGTCGGCGGATTTTCAAGGAAACTGGAAGAGGAGGACCAGGAAGACTCGAGATGATATGGTTTGGGGGCGCCTTAAGCCCGTAAGCGGGCCCCGTTCCCCGGAGCCACCACCAAGAGGAGGAGGAGGAGGAGGAGGAGGAGGAGGAGGAGGAGGAGGAGGAGGAGGAGGAGGAGGAGAGGAGGAGGAGGAGGAGGAGGAGGAGGAGGAGGGAGGGGGAGGGGGAGGGGGGAGGGGAGGGGGAGGGGGAGGGGGGGGGGAGGGGGAGGGGGGAGGGGGAAGTCAGAATCCAGGTAGATTCCAGGCATGTATTAGCAGCAGATAGTGTAGCAGACAGAAGACAATCCGTGCTATAGACGTCTTGGGTCAAGCTAACCGAAAATCGGACTTTGGTAGCGGAGCTACCGGTCCTCGGACCCGTAGTTCCTTTCGATATCGTAAAGCTCACTTTACGATCTCTCAGGTATTCTACGTATTTCGTGGATTGTTCATCTCTGGCTTGCAGGAGATCGAGGAGTTCAGCGACTCCACAGTTCACACATACGAACAAGCATATCAAGCAGTAATACCGCGGGGGCTCCTACGAGCAGCTCGCGAAGGTCAGCGATCCGTCGTTGACAGGCACCTCTTCAAGCATATCAAGATCGACAAGTACCACATCAGCCATACACCATGGCGGCTTCAGCAGACCTTCGAGGCATTCCGCTGGACGAATATACCAGACAGTGTCCGCCAGGATGGCGGCCATATGTTCGAAGCTATTCGCTGATCACCTACGAGGAAAAGTTGCGGCTCTGGATGAGAATGACGGACATCCCTGGCGACTGCCAGGGTAGCGTGGTTGTCGGCAGACTGAAGGGTTCGGCGTACCGCATTGCTATGAAGATACGGCTCAGGCGCCAGGACGGCAGCATGCTCTATCAAGACGAGGCGGTGAATGCGCTGGCGGAACCTGAGGATCTCAATGCTGGCCTATTGGCCACACCTTCAGGGCTGCAGCAAATACTGGCGGACCTCAGAACGGCATTTGGCGACGACAGTCAAGACTTGCAGGCGTTCCACCTCGACAGATTCTTCGACTTGCATCGTGGTTCGCATTCACTCCTGGACTATCTAACGGCGCTCAAGTTACGATATGAGGCAGCAGAAGAGCACGCGGCGCTGAACATCAACCAAGTTGGTTTGACACACCTCCTGCTCGCCAAGGCTGGACTGGCTCCGAGATTCATAGACGACCTGATGCTCAAGGTAGATGGCGACAGGAGCCAGTTCACTGAGATTTACAAGCTTTTGATGAAGTTCAGCAAAGGACAAAAAGAGATCGGCGATGGCGACACACAGGGTATTCTATTGACGTATGATGATGATGATGAAGACCCAGAATACAGCCAGGTTGAGTATTTCACTGATCATGACGGAAGCTGGTACATATACGACTATACCCACGAGCAGGCATATTATCTCAACCTTGCTTCAGAGGACATGGATTATCTTTCATATATGGTTTCTGATTGCTGGGATGGCACTTGGAGTGCAAACGAGTTTCAGTCGTGGTATTATCAAGATGACGAGGACTACGAACTGGATGAAGATCATGACGACGAAGAAGCCCTACTCGATGACCCCCTCGACGGTCCTTCTCATGATCTGGCTTTCTACGGTAAATATGGAGGACGACGAAAAGGCAAGGGCTACGGCAATGGTAAAGGTGGCTACGGATATCGTCGCAGGAGTTCAAGTAAAGGTGGTAAAGGTAAGAACAGATCACGCACGTTTGGTCGTGGAAAGGCAGGTGGCAAGGATCGGCGAGGACGTGATTATTATGGCAACAAGGGCAAGAGTAAGGGCAAAGGCAAAGGCAAAAAGGGCAAAGGTACAGGCTCGGACGATCGACATGGCCCTGTGATGGATTTGCATCAAGGATCTGGACAGCAATCTCAAGCTCCAGCAGGATCGGCCGTACACAACACTCGTGGTTCAGGATCAAGCTCTGGATGTGACAAGTGTGGCAGCCGGTGGCACAGCGTGAAGGACTGTCCAGTCAACAAGGCTTCCAGCAGAAAAGGTTTCCTGGTCGGACTCGGCACAAACATCGCGAAGGACACGACGGCGACAGACATCACGCTGCCACTCCCTTCGACACCATCGGACGGCTTCGACAGCATCTCCCGACATCCAAGAGCAGCACCAGGACAACGACACCTGACTGCAATCAGGCAGGAAGAAGCGAGAATCGAGGAGGAGACTCACGGCATGGCAACTGAAGATGACATCGCAGGCTATGACGGCAAGGATCCCTGGTTCGAACAGCAGTCAGACCCATGGCAACCATCACCTCGACCTCCTACTCGGCCGAATTCGAGCGACGCCGGCTCCTGGCAGAATATTCCCTCGGAGCAGGCTTCGGACGCTCATACCACAATCTCGGAAGACAAGTCCACGCAGGAGCGCATCTTCGACTTCGGCGAGGCTACGGTCTCAAGGTTCTTTCGGAACGAGACGAAGCATGCCATGTTCGGGCTGGGCCTACCTACTCAGCAGCAGTACCCAGATCTACCCGCAGCACGATCGACCAGCAGAGCAGAAGCAAGCTCGAGCTCGATCGACAAGAACAACTCAGCGTTTGTCCTCAGCATCTTCAGCGAGCGCGAGGACACCTTCGAGGCGTACCATCTTGTCAGAGGTCGACAGCGCAAGGGATTCATTATCGACCCTGGAGCTGCTTCTGGCATCTGCGGCACAGATACGTTACTGCAGCACAATGGCAAGGATACTCAGAACTACAAGATCACCCCAGGATCAGGCAGCTTCACGGGCATCAATGGCAGACCCACTTCTGGACTGGGACATGTGGCACAGAAGGCTCGGTGCTCGCGTCTCGAGCTGGTCTGGCACGGCGATCTCATTGGCGAGAGCGGCTCCAACTGCCCGTTCCTGCTGCCGTTGCCTCCTCTGGTTCACTATAGAGCTCTACTCGTGCATGGACTCGCAGACGACGGCAATGGAGCTCTCGTGCTGGCCTCCGACAGTGACCCGTCGGACGTGCATGTGGTCAGAGTTCTTCTCACTGACAGCAGCCACTACCTGTTGCCGACGGACGATCCCGAAGGTCAGCAGCGCGAGGAACCAGCAGTTTCAGCACAAGTGGTCGAGATGCTGATGCACACAGTGAAGAACATCAACGCCAAGATCCTCAAGGCAGATACTGCGGCATTTGTCTCCTCTTGCACCCAGGAGGACCAGAGTTCAACTCCGCAGAAGACACACCTCATGGCATCAACATCCTCGGCACCAAGGGACGGCAGCACCACCAGACAAGAAGCACCAGTGGACAGTACACCTACCAGGGCAGCGATATTCACAGGAACAGCTGAACACCACGGCATGTTTCGGCACTGGGGCGGTCAGGTTTATATGGAGGATAGTTTTCCAGATTACCTCTCCAGCGAGCACGTGGCGTGGCTGAAGCAGAGATACAAGGACATCCCAGAGGAGTTCTACACCAAGACAGGCTACGAGGTCGTGACTCCAGACAGCTTCGACAAGTGGTTTCATATTCATCATGGCCTTCAAGTAGTCTGGGCTTTCCAAGAGCAGTGGTCTGGATCAGGCAGGCTTTCGCTATCAGCAGTAAGGTCCGGACTCACAGTGCTCTTCCCAGTCGACTACCGATACGGCTGGGACCTCATGAACCCCGAGCATCGGAAGCTGGTGAGCAAGGTTCAGACCGTCTTCAAGCCTATAGTCAAGCTCTCATCTCCAGATTGCAGGCTATGGACAGCCATGAGCAACATGCGAGGAGCTGGAGTTGCAGCAGCCGAACGACAAGCAGAGTTTCCTATGTTGGAGTGGCTTTATCACGACAACGTCGTTCAAGATCAAGACGGACATGGCTACATCAACGAGAACGGCTTGCGCTCCCAGCTCTGGACACAGTCACCGCTGAAGCAGAATCAGGACATCGTCAGCAACAGGACTCGGCGAGTCGATGGATGTGCTCACGGCTGTGTGAACACTAACAACGAACCGTTGGAGAAGCCCTACAGGCTCGACACCAACATACAGCTGAAGAAGACCATTCGACGATGCCCTGGTCATGGAGTTCAACGACACGCAGTTATTGAGGGCTCAGTACCAGGCACGAGCTCCAAGACGGCAGCTCTTACTGCAGTATTCACTCGCACGATGTGCCGGGCACTCATCAGCGACATCACCTCCTTCGCGCGCAAGTTCACCTGCGCTCTGATGTTGGCGACGCTCGTGTACAGCAACATCGACATACATCACGGAGGCCCGAACACAGAAGCAGTGCGAGTTCAGCTACTTCACCCTAAGGCGACGGCACCACAGCTTGGCAGCGACGGTGCGGCGGCATATGACATCACTACGGTTACTGACGGCTTTCTGGAACCTGGACAATGGCGTGGATTTCACACCGGGCTCAAGCTGGCACTTCCAGCAGGCGCTGCTGGCCAGCTATGGCCTCGGTCGGGCCTGGCGTTGAGGCAAGGTCTCGGTATCAATGGAGGAGTTATCGACGCTGACTACAGAGGTGAGCTCATCGTGATGCTGGAAAATCGTGGCAAGTCTCGCTTTGTATGCCAGAGTGGCGACAGGATTGCTCAGCTCATGATCGTGCAGATCCAGACTCCACCAGTACAGCTCAATGACCACATCGACGAGGACGAGACCGAGCGCGGCAAGAACGGTTTTGGCAGTACTGGACTACATACTCAGAAGAACGACACGGAGATCTTCTGGGCCTGCCCTAAGTGCAAGTACGGCGGCGAACGTGAGCACAGCAGAATCCCAGGGAACTGCAAACTGGCACCCAAAGCAGATCCCAGACGGACGTTGACACGACCAGCAGCCAAGGCACCAGCGGCCAAGGCAGCAGCAGCACCAGCAGCGTCAGCTCCACCTCAACAGCTAGCACCACCGGATCCAGTACCCGATCCACGACCATTAGAAAATTTTGACGAGAACATCCTACAACCACCATCAAATTCGGCTTCGGCATCAAGCTCAGCAGCAGCACCAGCAGCACCAGCAGCAGCCGTAGTTCCTGCAACGCGAGAAATACAACCACTACAGCGACCAGCCAACGGCACAGTCAAGATGAAGCTGGCCTACGACCGGCTACGGCGAGTCAAGGTAGACGATTTCACCATGAACATTCACGAGCAGCTGAAGAACTTGGATCAGATATGGTTGGCTCGCATTCTTGCAGATCTGGCAGGACAGCACACAGGAATACTCACAGCACCCAACACTCAGCAGCAGCTCGACCTGGGCGACAACACTGACGGCACCACTCAAATGTTGATCGAGCTCCTGAGACCACTGATGGACGTCGACTCACTGCACATCACATTTCAGCCGAACAGCTTGGAGACATCCAACACCACCTCGATAGACGACAGCCCGTTTCGAGTCACCTTTCTCGGCGCAGACATCGACAAATGGGAATCTTCGGCATTAGAACGGCTTGACGGACTCACTCCAGCACAGCAGCATCACGGTATTCGAGGACACAAGTGGCTTATCGTGGCTCAAGGTCATGCACCACCACCCACAATGGAAGAAGACGCTGAGCGGAGGATCCTACCGAGGCTCAAGCTCATCACCACACCTCCGAGCTTCGACTTCACCAAGTTGAGGCAACAGCTGAAGGAGACGGAGTCCGACGCCGAACGGTTCCGCCTGCTGAAGGGCCTTCATGAACGACTTTGGCACGAGCAGCTACCAGGCATGGAGAAGTTTCTCAGGCGGCTCGGTGTGCCGGACAAGTGTCTGGAACTGGCCAAGCAGGTCATCGCGGCGTGCGAAGATTGCAACGACTGGGCACCCATAGCGACTAAGCCCAAGTATCGAGCAGAGTTGGCAGGCTGGTTTGGCGAAGTTATGGTGTGCGACCTCTTCTTTATATTCGGTAAGACCTTCCTACTCATGGTCGACGAGGCGATTCGATGGAAGCTGGCCGAAGTACTACCCAAGAAGGACGCGTTCCACATAGCACAGGCAATGCTACGATCTTGGTTTCGATACTTCGGACCTCCTAAGTGCATCAAGTTCGATCAAGAAGGCGGCGTTCGCTCTGACGATTTTGCAGTGGTGTGCGACCGCTACAGCATACACAGACAGCTGGGCGGCTCGGATGATTCAGGCAAGCACACAGTTACGGGGCTCGCAGAACGACACATCGGTCTCATCAAGACATCGTCGTTGAAGTGCAAGGCCAGTGCGGCCAAGCAAGGTCTCGTGGTTCCCGACGAGGACATAGTGTTCGAGTGCACGATGTGCCAGAACTTTATGCTAGAATACGGTGGATATACACCATCTCAGTGCTTGCAAGGACAGAATCCTCGTGGTTTCTTTGATCACGGCTCCAACTCCACTCTTGCCATCGACGGCGCGCGCGACACGACACCAGACACCTTCGAGTCCTACCTCAGGCTCAGGATGATGGCCAAGGCGGCAGTTCAGAAGGCAGTTATCGAGCAGCGCATCGCAGAGGCCAGCAACACCAAGGTGCAGATCCTTTCGGACGTGGCCAAGCTACGACCCTTGCAAGACTTTGTTGATCTGTACCGAGTTCCTGATCGCAAGGACGCGCCCGGGTGGAGAGGACCGTGCGACCTACTGGACATCAACCTGAAGGAGAACGTGGCGATCGCCAAACACCAGTCCATGCCATACATCGTTCCGCTCAGGCATGTGCGACCACATCAGGCACGATCGTATGCAGTCACAGTGGCATGCCCACCGACTCACATGCTGATGGACGGAGAAGACAGATGGCAGGACAACATGCATGACGATATGTACACGACATTGCACGGCTTACTTGACATTGTTGATGGCCAGGCACCAGGCACTACGATCACAGTTGGAATGGTTCACGACGCCAACGGCATGCAGATTGTTGTGCCGAACGACTTCGAGATTAACACTCCCGAGGTCTTTCGTCTGGCAGCTCAAGTGGGCGAGGCTCTGCTACAGCTGGCGGCCCCAAGGGCCATCAGGTTCGGCACGCAACTGCACAACATCAACACCTATCACGGCATCAATCGAGGAGTTATCCTAGCATGGGTTCGACGAGATCGACTTAGCTACCAAGTACGACAAGTGGACCTGAGGCATACTCTACGGCTGGCGACTATCTTGCCAGACACGCCGAGCAACTACTCGTTCATCATCTATGTCTCAGAGCAGTACGAGGACACGGTTGTTCAGGACGCAGTACCAGATCTTTCGGACATCTCGAGCATTGAGCAGGTAGACGACGCGCCCTGGACACCTCCTACGCAGTTTTTACCATCACCGACTCCGACGGAGTGGTGGAAGCCTCCAGACTATGACGACACAGTCATGGAAGTAGGTGAATCACCACAGCCTCCTCAACCACCTCAGCCTCCAGGACGACCACCACAGATACCTCGACAGCCAGTGCTGCCACGTTCGGCCTTCTCACCGAACGACCAGTCGCAGCACATGGATAGCACGCTTGAGACAGTGTCAAGGTCTGGTACCTCTATCTTGGCGCCACCTGCGCCTCCTCGACCTCCAGATGATCATCCAGGTCGACCTGTGCCAGACAGTGGACAAAAGCGAGCTGTGGTGGCAGATCACGACATCAGCATATCTGATGAAGAGTTTGTTCCGCGACGACCAGCACCAAGTCGAACTTCGACTTCGCCAAAGGCAGCTGCACCACCGCAGCAAATTCCGACGACACCGATATTTCCAGCACCTCAGACTCCAGCATCACCAGACTGGCGACAAGTTGCACTTCCTGGCTCACCAGTTGATCTGGACGCGTCTATATCAGACCCTGTGACCTCAGAGACAGAAGCTCGTGAACGTGACGATGACAGATCTCGGACACAGACATCCATCCTGAAACGCGGCATGCGTGAACGAAGAGATCAGCGTGTCAAGTTCGACAACTCAGGCATGAGCTCATCATCAGCACCATCGAGCGGGTCACAGGCGGCAGCATCGTCGGGCGAGCAGGGTCCTGTGTTGCCTATCGCCGAAGCAACTCAAGGTGAAGGCATCGATCCTGTCGACGACCATGATCGGAGCAGGTCTCGCAGGCTCGACACGGACACGAATCGAGCACAGGATGCAGCTGATCAATCAACAATTGAGTATCCATCTCACCCTGATCAAGCAGCGGAAGCTGCAGAACCGACTCTGGAGTATCCTCAGCACGATGACGAACGGTCTAGATCGGTTCACCTTCCAATGCAGCAGAGCTCACCGGACGCGACGATCGAGTACCCTCAGCAGCAGCCTCAGGACGACGACGAAGACAAGACCATCGACTACAACCCTGAACATGATGACAGGTCTCGTTCTGCCCATGGCATCAAGTCTGAGGACCTTTACTCTGGATCGTCGGAAGTATTCTACTGCTCAGCTTGGCAGGAGTTGATTGAGCACCAGCAGTACTTCACCAAGCGCATCGACTTAGTTCCCGAGCTCAAGGACTACGGGGGTGAATATCACAACTCTATGACGGAGCAGCAGGCACTCATAGCTGAACACTTCTGCTCAGACGTTGAGGGTTTCAATCTTACTGATGACGACGAACTACCGAGCAGTTGGACACGCAGCCAAGCTTACATATCCTTTTATGGACCTTTCCTCGAAGATCACTGCTTTTATCTCGACATCCTCACTGGCGAGTGTTTCGCATCGGCCTCGGACTCACTCATCCTGAAGCCCAACGACGTGGCGGAACACTTTGACCTGGTCGAAGCAGCAGACCTCAAGGAGATCAAGCAGTTCGTCGAGGCGACTGTGTGGAAACCGATGCCTATGAGCAAGTGCAAGCAGGATCCAGTGGATTGCGTCTGGGTCCGCAAGTGGAAGCAAATCAAGGTCGGCAACGAGATGAAGTGGATCGTCAAGAGCAGGCTGTGTGCAAGAGGCTTTCTTGACGGTCAAGGTGCATCACTTTCTAAGCGAGCTACGACGGCTACTCGACTGTCGCAGCGGCTTCTGGTCCCATTGGCAGCGATATATGATTTCACCATCGAGAGCTGGGACGTCACGGGCGCCTTCCTGAAGGGACTGCCCTTCAAGGACATGTACGAGGTCTTGCGCAAGCGCGGCATCAAGACTCCAGAGCGGCAGGTGTACATCATTCCACCAGCCAACGTCTGGCGACACCTCAGGAACATCGATTCCAAGACGTATCGCGTTCCCTCGCAGCAAGGCAGCTGGAACATGTGGGCTCTGGAGTGTCTCAAGGCAATGTATGGTCTGAACGACGCACCGTTGGCATTCCAGGTGGTCATGCAGATCTTCATGATAGAGACGCTTGGCGGCAGGCCCTCGGCTTTCGACGACTGTTTTTACTTCTGGATGGAATCCCCAGGAGAACTCAAGGCAATTGCGACCTCCTATGTCGACGACAACAACAACGCGAGCAGCAACGAGTGGCTCAACAAGTCTTGCGGCAAATTCTCGGACAGATTCGGAGGAGCTACTAGACAGCAACCACCTATGAATCATGTGGGAGTCAGACATGAGCAGACTGACTTCGGCATTCGAATGTCTCAGGACGAGTTCTGTCAGAACCTCCAGCCAGTTCCTCTCGGCAAGCACCGAGCAGCTCAGGACGACTCTCCACTCACTTCCACGGAGCTCAAGGCATTTCGAGGACTCCTGGGCGGGTTGCTATGGTTATGTCAGACACGACTGGACGCGATTGCAGATACAGTCATTATCCAGCAGAACACGGCATCAGCAACGATTAAGCACATCAAGATGGCCAACACGCTACTAGCTCGCGTGAAGAAGTACTCATCGAACGTGGGACTCTACTTTCCGAAGATCTCTCCACCATTCGTGATAGACACGGTGGCAGATTCGAGTGGAGCCACCTCAGGAAGCTCATACGCTCAAGAGGCAGTACTTATCTTGTTGGGCTCGGACAAGCGCGTGCAAGTTGTACCTACGACGTCGATTCACTACCAGCAGGTGTGCGACTCCAAGCAGCAGCTCAGCAAGTTCTGCCACATCATAGCTTCATTATCTCATAAGGCCAAGAGAGTTTCAGGCAGCACGTCCCGGGCAGAGACTTTGGCAGGTGTAGTTGGTAAAGAGTTGGCACAGATGATTGCTATGCGACTGACAGAGTTATTTGCTCCAGGCATCCAACTTCCACTACATGAAGGCAGTACGATGGCACAGCTGATTCAGATCCAGGATCACGCTGAGTTCATGATACCTATTGACCACTGGACAGACTGCAGAGACTTCTTTGAGCTCAGCGTCGGCCTCAAAGGCGTACCTCAAGATCGACATCAACGACTGTATGTGCTATCAGTACGAGAAGATAGGCTTCGTGGCTATATCAGGCGTTTCTTTTGGTGTCCTACCTCGGCCATGGTTGCAGATGGACTGACGAAGAGTATGATATCGGAGATCCTCTACGACCTGTTGACCTACGGCTACTGGCGTGTGGAGACCAAGGGCATCGAGTGTCTAGTGGCAACCATCGATGCTCCAGCAGTGACGGTGACCGAGAACGACCTGATCAGCATGAAACCTTCTTGGGCAGAGTCACCATCAGTATGCATGGCGACTAGATTGCAAGACATGGATTGAATCACAGGTGATGAATTACGTACTCCGCATCTTTCTGAAGTTAGACGACCCAGGCATTATATGATGGACTACTATGCTTACTTTTACTGTTCTTGGTTCGATGGTCAGCGTTACCAGATATGGTTATATTTCAAGCATGAAGCGGCCGTTCATCGACTACTTCAACATAGATAAGTTTTTCTTCGATTTCTTTGAGTACCCTTGGGGCAGAATGATTGCTCTGCTCGATTAGGGTCCGAGGAACGGTAGCCAGCTTTATGATCGTTTTCCTAGGTTATGTGTATTAATTAATGTGATCCTTCTTACAAGCCAGGAGGACCAGAGTCAGAATCCAGGTAGATTCCAGGCATGTATTAGCAGCAGATAGTGTAGCAGACAGAAGACAATCCGTGCTATAGACGTCTTGGGTCAAGCTAACCGAAAATCGGACTGGGGAGGGGGAGGGGGAGGGGGAGGGGAGGGGGAGGGGGAGGGGGAGGGGGAAGGGGGAGGGGGGAGGGGGGAGGGGGAGGGAGGGAGGGAGGGAGGCAAGGAGGAGGGAGGGAGGGAACGAGGGGCGAGGGAGGCAGGCGGGGGGGAGGAGGAGGGGGGAAAGGGAGACAAGGAAAGCAGGAGGGGGGCCAGGACTCGCCCTCGTTGCTTCCCCCGCTCCGCAGGTGGACCAGCCGCCAGCCGACTCCCTGTCCGCGGGCGCCCCGCTGCCCTCCCTGCCGCGCACGACAGCGGCGGCGGCCACGCTGCCGACCGTTGTGGTGTGAGCCCGCGCGTGCGCGCGGCGCGGGCCCAGACCCCTTTCGCGTCGCGAAACCAAGGTCGGGGAAACGTAGGGCTCGAGTTCTCGGGAATGCGGGCGAACGCACCTAGCTTGCCCTCCCCCCTCTCTTCCGTCCCCTGCCTCTCCCTCCCGCTTCCCCCGCTTCCTCCTCCCCCCACCCCTCTCCGTCCCCCGCCCTCCCTCCTTCCCCACACCTCTCCCGTGTTCCTCCTCCCTACCTCGACTCCGGATCAGCAGTATTCTGATAGATCGTCCGACTTGGCATTGTGTTGGGAGTGCGCCCCAAACGGTGCGAACACGTAGGGCGGAAATCACCTCCTGGGAAGATCAGGGAAGCGTAAGATTCGAATTCGCCGAAACTCGGGTTTGCCGACGTTTTTGACAGGTCTATCTTGAATGTTGACGGTCCCGTTCCTGTGGGGATTTTATCAGCGGGAGTTCGCGTCAAATGTCAGACTAGGTCGCGTCATTTTCCTGAAGGCCCTGCCAGGCCAACCCGAGTCCCCCGAACCCGAGTCTTACGTCTCCCCAGCAAGAGCACGGCGGAAGGTTTTTGGGCATCCTGGGGCGCTCTCGTCGGCTAGACTTCCCTCCGAAATTCTGGCCCCAGCGCACGGCGTAGTTTTTTTCATCCGTAAGGGCTTCGCCCCCTGCCGCCGGCCCCCTCTCTCGGATAATAGGCTATGCAAGAGCTAAATCATGAGGCCTCGTTGCCGCCGTGAAGCAGCATCAGCAAGAGAAATTGAGATTATGATGATAGTGTTGAACTCTGTTGCATTTTGAACCTGCCTCCGTACTCTGTTGCATTTTGAACCTGCCCCCGTTTGCTGTGCATTGAGGTTTCCCACAGAATTTCGGGCATGTGGCAAATCCCATTGGTTTTTCGACCCTGATCCTGCTGATCTGCGCGAGGGTTGCCGCCAAATTTCAGAAATGTAGCAAATCCCTTTGGTTTTTCGACCCTGACCCCGCCGATCTGCGTGAGGGGTGCCGCCGGATTTCAGAAATGTGGCAAATCCCATTGGTTTTTCGACCCTGACCCCGCCGATCTGTGTGAGGAGTGTCACCGAATTTCAGGAATGTGGCAAATCCTATGGGTTTTTCGACCCTGACCCCGACGATCTGCGCGAGTGGTGCCGCCGAATTTCAGAAATGTGGCACATCCCCCAGATGTTTCGACCCTGACCCCACCGATCTGCGTGAGGGGTGCCGCAGAATTTCAGAAATGTAGCACATCCCATGTGTTTTTCGACCCTGACCCCGCCGATCTGCGTGAGGGGTGCCGCCGAATTTCAGAAATGTGGCACATCCCATGTGTTTTTCGACCCTGACCCACCGATCTGCGTGAGGGGTGCCGCCGAATTTCAGAAATGTAGCACATCCCATGGGTTTTTCGACCCTGACCCCGCCGATCTGTGTGAGGGGTGTCCCCCAGAAATTCTGAGACCCCTCCCGGGAGTTGCTAACCAGGGTGCGTTTCGGCTCCCCCCCCCCCGCGCGGTCCACGACCAGGAACAGTAAGCAACAAGAAGCAGAACTGTCACATTGGAAACTGGAAACTGGAACTGGCGCAGGGAGCAGCAAACCCTGGTTTGGGATGTTTGCAGCTTGGGCTCTCGCCGGGACCCGGGCAGTCGAAGAACTATCCGGGAAAACAGCCGATCCCGGCGAAGGGATCGAGACCTCGGGGGGTCCGCGTTGTGAAAAGTCACGGCCTCGGGGGTCTGGGCGCGACCGCGAGGACAAGCACCAGACAAAGGCAAGCCGTAATCTACAGAGATACAGGCGCACGGTTGCAGGTCTGTCCGAACCCCCAACGAAGCAAGACGAATCAAGTAAAGGCCGAGCTGGTGCCAAAGCTGGCGACACACGTGAGGCTCAGGCTTCATCTGATCTGCGCTCGCGCCCGGGGCGAAGCGCACGCGCGCCCCATCCTTCTGGATGCCTGCGCTCTCCCCCGCCGCAGTCCTCGCAGTGCCGGCTCCCCGACCGGGGTCCACCTCGGGCCAGCTCGCCGAGCTGCGCCCAGCCGTGGCCGCGCGGGGGCGCCCGGGAGGGGCCCCCGGGGGGCTCGGACGTTCGGTCCTGGAGCCTCGCGCCTCTGCGGCTCGCAGGCGGCCTCTCGCCCCGCGCCCACGGCGTCCTCGGCCAGGCCGCTCGGGAGAGGAGGGGGAGACGTCGGCCGCAAGTCGCGCGAGCCTGGTGTGTCTTCGGAAGTCCGCCCCAAGAGTAATTACATCCGCGTGCGCTACCGTCCGGCAATCGATGGGGAAGTGCCGATGTAGCGTCGATTGGGCGTTGACTAGCGTCGCTTAGCGTCGATTGGCGTCGATTCGCAGGAGCCAGCAAGGTGACATGGAAGGCTCCCAGGATCTGTCATAGAAGAAGGGGGGCTCGGGGATACGCCCTGGTGGGGGCTGTCCGGACGCACCCCCCGCATCGAGGATGAACGCCCCCCCCATCGCACATCCTTGAGTTGGGCCCCGCATGTATTGCTCCGTCGAAAACCACACAACGTCGGGGATTGGGGCCGCCACGCCGCCCTCTCGCAGAAGGTTCGCGGCGGCGACCCCGCCGCGGGCACTCAAGGCTGCACGCCCCCGTGTGGTCCAGAATCGGCCAATCCGGAACCATCCGCCGATCATATCAGCCAGCGTTGGCTCCAATTAGATTAGACGACTCAAATCAAGGAGTCAGAGGAATTAAGCATGCTTGGAATCCGCAACTCAGCATAGGCGTAGGCAAAGCAGTTGGGGGATTGGCATAGGCGTCGGCATGGGCATAGCCATAGGAATTAGGGGTAGGGGGGGGGGGGCAACGGACCAATTAGTAGGGTTTGAGCTAGGACTCCTATAGGGCAAGCCTATTTGGAGAAAAAACCGCCGATCGTGCAAGGTTCCCTGGCATCTGCCGGTGTGTTTTTTTTTCAGCCCGCGGCCTCTCAAGTCCCGGCCGCTTCCCTTGGGGTGTTGTTTCCTCAACAGTGGCCCCCGAGGGCCGAAACCGAGGAAGAGCTCGCTTGTTGGAAAAGTCAGGTCGCCAGAGATCCGGGCCAATCGCTCCGCGCGGTGCCAGAGACCAAGCAGCGCTGGGATCGACACGGCACGAGCTTGCCGCAGACGTCTGGGGGCACAGAGCGGCTGCAGCAGGGGAGCGGGGCTCATGATGTTCGTGCACCAAGAGAGTACCGAAACTGAAGGGCTTTCAGGTGTCGGGCCCTGGAAGGCGATGCTCGTTCGGCACTTGGGCAGCGTGTCGGGCAGGCACTCTTTTGATACGTTTCCGGGTGCTGGAAATGATTCGTGGGATGTGGTCCGTGAGCACCTGGGACACAACCTGAAGCGGGGCCCCCCGCCCCGCGCGCCCTCGGGGCCCGCCGCCCACCTCCAGGTCGCGTGCTCCGACGTGCAGGGGCGCGAGGCGCGCCCACCTCCCCGGGGGCACGCCCCGCCAAGGGGCGCGCACCGCACGACGACCACGACGACGACAAGGACAGCGACAGCGATGAGGATGAGGAGGAGGAGGAAAATGCGGACGAGGATGCTGATGGTGGTGATTGCTGCTGCTGCTGATGATCATGATCATGCTGGTGATGCTGGTGATGCTGGTGATGATGATGCTGCTGATGATGATGATGGTGGTGATGATGCTGATGATGCGTGTGATGGTGATGGTGATTGTGATTGAAGTGGTGGTGGCGAGTGTGCTGGCGGCATGGATTGTGACGATGGAGATGGTAATGGGTGTGATGGCGATGCTGATGACGACGACGATGGCGATGGTGTTGGCGATGACGGCGGCTATTATCATGTCGGCGAGGATGGGGGTGGTGACGATGAGCATGAGGGAGGAGGCGAAAGTGGGCGAGGCCTTCCCTCTTCCCTCTCCTTTCTCGTCCTGGATAGCGTCTTTGTATCCAGCTGCATGGGGCAAGTCCCGCCAGTGTGCCAGCCCAGCACTCTGGCTGGCGACTGTTCAAGTAGACACCAGAGGCGTGTCTCCAGGGCACAAGTTTCCGGCACAAAGTTCCTGGTTGCCCCAGTTGCCCCCGCGGTGGCGCGCTGGCTTCGGGTGGCCACGGATTGGCCCCAGGCCGCCCAGAAGGGTCCCTGAGCAGCTCCGCTTGGCCGCAGGTGTCTCCCTTGGCCCGGTTGCCCCAGTGGGCCCTGCTTGGTCCCAGTGGGCCCCAGTGGGCCCCTGCCCGTGCCATTTGCTCCCAGGTGGTTCCAGTTGTCCAACTGAGACAGCTGGGGCGGCTGGGGCCAGTCGGTAGAGACCTCGCGGGCAGCCGAGACCAACCGGGTCACTCAACTGTCGGCCCGATTTTGCGAGCGCATTGATCGATGTGCCTCTTTGTGTCTCCCCCTGCCTCTCTGTCTGTGCGTCTGTTTTTTCCGTCTGTCCGCGTGTCTGTCCGTCTCCTTCTCTCGCCCGCTCTCGCTCTCTCTCTCTCTCTCTCTTTCTCTCTATCTCCTGTCTCGGCTCGAGTACCTTCGGGTGTAGGTGTAGCCACAGACACGAAACGCCCACCGTTACCGTTGATCGCATCGCGCGACCGGACACACGCCAACCCAGCATGTGATTGATTCGTGCCAATCCCCCTTCCAGTATCCACGCGCGCGCCATGGCCCCGAAAGGTCCCGGCCGTGAGCGTACCCATCTTCAGCAGCCGAAACCACCTGGCAAGGGCCGCAAAAAGGTACCCTTACAGGACGGCAACCTGTCCCGGAAGGAAGCCTGTGTCACCGCAGTCCAGAGCAGTGGCAGCGTCGCCCGAGCAATCGTTGCATACAGCGAGCTCGCTCAGAAGCGCCAAACTGAACTCGAAGCCGCTTATACTAACACTATCGCTGGTTTCCCAGACCGCTCCCAGGCCGCCCTGGAGCGGCCCTGGAGCTCCCGGACTGCCCCAGAGAGCTTCCAGACGCTCCCAGAAGCCCCCAGGAGACCTCGACACGCCCATCCAAGACAGCCTAGATAGCCCCAACGTGGCCCAAGATGGCTCCAGACCGCAAATGCACAGCCCAAGAGACCTCCAAGAGGCCTGAAGAGAGCTCGGAGGGGCGTCCCGAGAGCCCGAAGAGGTCCCAATCCTGGATTTCCATTGGTTTTTCATCTGTTTTTCGGTGTCTCGCGTTTTCGACCTTCCGACGCTCCACGACGGTCGACGACGCCCCTAAGACCGCCCCTAGACCGCCGAAGAGGCCCCCAACAGAGCCCCAAGACGGCCCCAGGGAGCCCGAAAATTGCCCAAGAGATTTTCAGACGGCCCAAAGGTAGGAGGCCACAGAGCGGGAGCGGGAGGCCCCAAGGCGCTCCAAGACGGCCCAGATGGCCCCAACGTGGCCTCAGATGGGCCTAGCACGGCAAATACACAGCCCAAGCCTCCAAGAGGCGAGGCGAGCTGATGAACATGCGCGGGGAAACAAGATCTTCCCTGATGCACGAAACGGGCTCCAGCCGTGACCCACCAGGGTCCACGGCCTTTGCCGACACCCACCAGGGTAACAGCACCGCCCCGCTCATTAGTTTGGATGCGCAAGACTGGGATGTCCCCATCGTTCTTGCTCCTAACAAGGTGGCGGACGGCACATCGTACACCAGCAGCATCCCCTTTCACACGCTACAAGAGGGCAGTCGGATTCTGTAGCAAATCCGCCGACAAGACACGCCACCAGGCTCCGCAACAGCAAGGCCCACCAGGGCCAGACTTTTTCGATGATCTCGGCGACCCATCGGGAGGCCCAACCGACGATTCCGAAGGAGAAGACGACGACCCACTGGGGTTAGGCACGGCCTTGGACAACGATATAGAAGCCACTGCTACCCCATGAGGAGGTCACGATTGCGACGGCCACAACGAAAACAGAGAACGGCGTCAGCAGAGGCACATGCAAGCGGTGCCTCAATGGGCGGTCGTCCACCAGCCAGGACCCCGCCTCCGCGGCCACCACGCATAGCCACCAGGTCGTGTCGCCCTCCCACCAGGGTACGGGGACTAGCGACCGCCCTACCACCCAAGACCTGAGGGTGCAGGCACTGGTGGAACAGCACTGCAGCGAACAGATCGCAGGCACGCCCTCACGCAGCAGCTTGCGGCCGCCAGGCAACAGCCATATTGGGAACTTGAGACGGCTTCCATCGCTAGCATCACGGCGCTGCATCAGCGTGTCACAGCCTCTGCTAGACAGATTCCAACGAGCTCGGTCCGCCTGGCACCAGACCTTCAGTCCAACCGCTTCCCTTGGGGTCATATATATATATATATATACACATACAAGGTTTTACCGGCTCGCTTCGCTTCGCCTTTAAAATCTTGGTCGCGTGGCGCCAGAGAGGCGCGATGGGACCGGCAGTCGTCACTGCCGCGATGCGATTCGGGAAGTGGTCATGGGTGTCATAGGACTCATTGGAATTGTAGGGCTCCCGGGGTTCTGTGAGGTCATCGACTCTTGGGAATCATCGGGCTCGTAAGGTCCGTGAGGCTCAGAAGGCTCATAGGGCTCATTGGGTCTCATGGGGCCACAGGGATCGCAGGGCTCGTCAGGATCACAGGGCTCATAGGGCTCATGGGTCTCATGGTCCCATAGGGCTCACAGGGCTCATAGGGCTCACAGGGCTCATTGGGCTCATAGGTCTCGTGGTGCCCGCGGGGCTCATTGTGCTCATAGGGCTCCTGGGGCTCGTAGGGCTCATAAGACTCATACGGCCCGTAGGGCTCATAGGGCTCATCAGGTTCATGAGGCTCATGCGGCTCACAGCAGTCATAAGGCTCATAAGGCCTATTGGGTCACAGGGCTCATATGGCTCATAAGGCCAAGGGTTCTCATAGGGCTCACATGGCTCACAGGCTCATGTGGCCCATGAAGTTGTAGAGCCCTCTGGGCCCGTAGGGCTCATTGGGCTCATGAGGCTCATAGGAATCGTACGGCCCATAGGGCTCATAGGGCTCATGGTGCCCGTACGGCTCATAGTGCTCATGGGGCTCCTGGGGCTCATAGGGCTCATACGGCCCGTAGGGCTCACAGGGCTCATGGTGCCCGCGGGGCTCATAGTGCTCATAGGGCTCCTGGGGCTCATAAGGCTCGTAGGGCTCACACGGCCTCCAGGGCCCATAGGGCTCACATGGCTCATAGGGGTCGTAGGGCTCGTAGTGCTCATAGGGCTCCTGGTGCTCATAGGGCTCATGAGGCTTATACGGCCTGTAGGGCTCATAGGGCTCATGGGGCTCAAGGGCCATACATGGCTCGTAGGGGTCGTAGGGCCCGCGGGGGCCGCAGAGCTCATAGGGGTCATGGTGCCCGTAGGGCTCATAGTGCTCATGGGGCTCCTGTGGTTCATGGGGCTCATACGGCCCGGGAGCCCGTAGGGCTCATAGGGCTCATGGTGCCCGCAGGGCTCATAGTGCTCATAGGGCTCCTGGGGCTCATAGGGCTCATACGGCGTGTAGGGCTCATAGGGCTCATAGGGCTCAAAGGCCATACATGTTTGTAAGGTGTCGTGGGGCCCGCGGGGGCCGTAGGCCTCATAAGGCTCATAGGGCTCATAGGGCTCGTACGGCCCAGGGGCCCATGCGGCCCGTAAGGCTCACAGGGCGCGCCAGGCCCATAGGGCTCATAGGGCGCGAATGCCCCGACCACGTCTGATGTGCCTCTGCGGTCCGGGCGGGCTCGGGGAGGTTCCCGAGGGATCTGGAGCTGGCCTTAAACGTGTTTTTGCCTGTGGGCTCAAGCTCCATGCCTCAGAGCCAGCACGTCGCACGCCTCGAAAGGCGATCCGAAATGCTTGCAGTCCTGAGGACGACGACGTGCCGGGACGACGACGGGCCGGGGTGCAGGAGAGATGCGTGCAAGGATGACCTCCCCCCCACGCGCGGTAGGCCAGACACGCGTGCTGAAACCATGGGGGGGGGGGCGCTACGCATGCCTTTGGCAACGCCTGCGAAATGCGCAGAGGGCTCCGAACAGCTACCGAATAATTCCTCAGCGGCCTCCGAAAGCTTCTGAAACCATCCAAAAAAGAACACACGAGCAGATATCCGAGAGCCCCCCGACCCTCGCCTACGATCTCGCACAGGGGCGACGCGCGACGAAAGCCGATGCACCAATGGTGAGCCGGCGCCGCTTGGCGCAGAAGTGCAGGTGGCGCCCGCAGGCATGACGTAAATGGGGGAGCACCCCGGAGCGGGTGTTGCGGCGGAGCAAGGAAGGTGTTGAGCCAATTGAGGTGCTGCATGGCGTGGTCGAATGTGTGGACTCCGAGTTCTTCTGCTCCATCGGCGGTGCCCTGTAAGTAAGTGAGAATGGTATCCCAATCGTCTGAGCCCCATTCGGAGTCCGTCTTCCGAGCGGCCACCGCGTCCAGAAACCGCAGGCGGTGTCCCATTGCGTAGCGGCATTTTTGGTGCAGCAGGGGCAGGGTACGTTTGTCTTTGCTGAGCGTGTCGTCGAGCGCCCGGGGGCGACGGTCGTGCACCGCCATGGCAGCCACTGCAGTAGCATGGTCGAACACGTGCTGGATTCCTGTGTCGGACTGCAGCAGGGAGGAGAGCGCAATGCGCCCGCCAACCGGCCGAGCTGTGTCCCAGCGCGTGTCGCCTACCGGGAACGGCGTCAGGGAGGCAGCGGCAGTCAACGCCGTTGTCTGTGTTGGGAAAGTGTCTGTTGTGGACAACGCTCGCAGGAAGGCGCAGACCGGCGCCCAGCGGGGGATGATGTGCAACAGGGTCAACCAGAAGATCTGATCGGCTGTGTCGGCGATGCCGATGTCTCTGAGATGGTCTTTGACGAAGAAGAGAGTCTCGACGTCTGCGCGCTCGCGCATTCGCGACCAAATCGGTCTGGCGCTCGTGGCGTCTCGGAGTAGCGCAGTCGCGAACTCCTGGAACGGTGGTTCCGGGGACCACGGCGGCGCCGCAGCGGGCGTCGGGTCAGCCGGCACCGCCGCTTCTGGTTGAGGAGGCCCGTCGTTTGCGAGCGCGTCTGTTGGGGGCTGCTGCTCCTGGGAGTGCGCTTCGAGCTCGCGCAGGCGACCCAGTGCCCAGCAGTTGCGCGCTGGGGGCGGCGGCGGCGTCTAGCAGCGCACACGAGCCGCTGGATCAACTCGCCCTCGCGCGCCACCTGTCGGCAGACCATGGTGCCCACACGTGGCAGACAGGACCTGCCAGGATGAGGTGAAAATGAAGTCGTCGATGGGGTCGAGAGGTTCGCCCAGGCCAGCCCGGCGCTGCCTTTTAGCCATGGTTCGGCTCGAACAGAAAAGCTAGGGTGCATGCAGGATGATGAGGCCCGTCGGGGTGGGTGGGTGGGTCGTTGGGCGCACGAGGCTGTGAGTCTGACTGGTCCAGAAGTCGTAGTATTCACAGGTCCCAGAGAGATCAGAAGGCAAGAAGGGATCGTCCTCTCGAAGAGCCAAGCTGGCTCTTGCAACGGGCAGGGCAGAACTGCGCCTGCCCCTCGGGCATGTAGGGAGTGTAGGGGCTGGGGGATGGGTGCGGGGTTGCAGGCCTGATACGGCCAGGAGAGGTCATGAAACTCGCAGGGCTCATCGGGCTCCTAAGCTCGTAGGGGTCATGGGGTTCTCTGAGTCGTAGAACTCATAGGGCTCATATGTTTCGTAGGGGTCGTAGGGCTCATGGGGCCCATAGGGGTCTCAGGGGGCATATGGGTGGAGGGTTCATGTGGCTCGTGAGGCTCACCAGGTGCAGAGGACTCGTGGGGTTCGAAGGTTCACAGGGGCCAGAGAGTCCATAGGCATCCCAGGGCTCATAGGGCTCGTAAGGCTCACATGGGTCGTAGGGCTCGAAGGGCTCATTGGGCTCATAGTTGTAGGGCTCGTAAGGCTCGCAGGGGTCGTAGGGCTCGTAGGGGTCGTCGGGCTGGTAGGGCTCATAAGGCTCTTAGGGCTCATGGGGCTCGTAGGGGTGATGGAGCTCGGAGGTGTCATAGGGCTCATGGGGATCATAGGGCTCGTGTAGGGCTCATAGGGCCCGTATGGATGGTAGGGCTCGCAGGGATCATGGGGCCTGTAGGGCTTACGGGGGCCACGGAGCTCATTTGGCTTACAGGGCGCATAGGTTTCACGGGCCTCGGAGGTGTCATAGGGCTCATGGGGCTCATGGGGCTCAGAGGGCTCGTAGGGGTCGTAGGTCTCGTGGGGCTCATAGGGAGCGTAGGGCTGATGGGGCGTGTAGGGCTCACAGGGCTCACGGCAGTCATGAGACTCTGTGCGGTGTTGTTGTGGCCTCCTGTGGCCGTCTTGGGGGGCTTTTGGGAGCCGTTGGGGACACTGACGGCTCTTTGTTGGGCCGTCTTGGGGCTCTCGTGGGCCGTGCGGAAGTGCTTTGGGCCGGGTAGGGGACCTCATTGAAGCATCTGTGTGGCCTCCCGGGGGGGGGCTCTTGAGCTCATTTGTTGGGCTGGGAAGGCGTCGTCGAGATCTCTTGGGGCTCTCTGGGGCCCTCGGAGGGCTCTTTGGGGGGCCCCTCGGCGGCTCTGGGGCCATATTTGGGGGAAGAGCTCGAAAGGTCAGTTCCGTTGGTCCTTCTTGGGGCCATCTTGGGCCGTCTTGCGGGGCTTCTTGGGTGGTCTTAGGCCGTCTTGGGGCCATCTTGGGGCCATCTTGGGGCCCTCTTGGGCCGTTGTGGGGCCTTCATGGGAACCACTTCCGGCGTCTTGGGCAATCTTGGGGGCCTGTTTGACCGTCTTGCGTGGTCGAGAGGTCGAGAAAGCGAGCCCGTTGAAAATCATGAAAAACCTATAGGAAACTTACGAATTTTGGCTTCCGGGGCCCGCTTGGGGGTGACCTATGGGCTCTCGTGGGGCGTCTTGGGGGCCTTTTGGGCCGTCCGGAGACCATCTTGGGCGTGTTGGAGCGGTCTTGGGCCGTTTCGGTGCTCCGCGGGACCGTCTAGGGAGCGATCTTGAGCTCGCCAGGGCGGCTTAGGATGACCGAGAGGGGCCTCCGGAACCGAATGCCCGAATTTCCCGCCGATGGGAGCGCCCAGGGCCGAATTTATGTACGGGGGGGGGGTCACCCGCGGCTTTCCGATATAAGAATATTCGAAGAGGAATATATATATATAGAGAGAGAGAGAGAGAGAGAGAGAGAGAGAGAGAGAGAGAAAGAGAATTACCCTGGCGACGTACCCAACCCCTGCGCAAAAGCGGGGCGCAAATAGTTTAGGATACTTTATAAGGGGGCGATGACGGAGCGAGGGTTACATATGTCTGCAGACGGAATTCGGGAGACTCGCAGGACACTGGCTACAGGAAAAGGGCTTGATAAAGCTGATGATTTACAATTCCTGAGCACTCCTAGCCACTTCGAAAACGGGGATCACAGCAGGCCTCGAAAGTGGCGACAGGTTCACAGATCGCAGCCCCGCAGGGATGGCGAGGTCTCATTTGAATCTGCCCGTGGCCCTCACTGTGCTGGGCCCCCCAGCAGGCCTCGAAAATGGCGGCAGTTTCGCAGATCGCAGCCCCCCAGGGATGGCGAGGTCTAATTTGAATCCGCGCGTGGCCCTCACTGTGCTGGGCCCCCCAGCAGGCCTCGAAAATGGCGACAGTTTCGCAGATCGCAGCCCCCCAGGGATGGCGAGGTTTAATTTGAATCTGCGCGTGGCCCTCACTGTGCTGGGCCCCCCAGCAGGCCTCGAAAATGGCGACAGTTTCGCAGATCGCAGCCCCCCAGGGATGGCGAGGTCTAATTTGAATCGCGCGTGGCCCTCACTGTGCTGGGCCCCCCAGCAGGCCTCGAAAATGGCGACAGTTTCGCAGATCGCAGCCCCCCAGGGATGGCGAGGTCTAATTTGAATCCGCGCGTGGCCCTCACTGTGCTGGGCCCCCCAGGCCGGCCTCGAAAATGGCGACAGTTTCGCAGATCGCAGCCCCCCAGGGATGGCGAGGTCTAATTTGAATCCGCGCGTGGCCCTCACTGTGCTGGGCCCCCCAGCAGGCCTCGAAAATGGCGACAGTTTCGCAGATCGCAGCCCCCCAGGGATGGCGAGGTCTAATTTGAATCTGCGCGTGGCCCTCACTGTGCTGGGCCCCCCAGCAGGCCTCGAAAATGGCGACAGTTTCGCAGATCGCAGCCCCCCAGGGATGGCGAGGTCTAATTTGAATCCGCGCGTGGCCCTCACTGTGCTGGGCCCCCCAGCAGGCCTCGAAAATGGCGACAGTTTCGCAGATCGCATCCCCCCAGGGATGGCGAGGTCTAATTTGAATCTGCCGCGATTACCCTCTATGCTGGACCCCCCAGCAGGCCTCGAAAGTGGCGACAGTTTCACAGATCGCAGCCCCCCAGGGAGGGCGAGGTCTAATTTGGATCTGCCGCGATTACCCTCTATGCTGGACCCCCCAGCAGGCCTCGAAAGTGGCGACAGTTTCACAGATCGCAGCCCCCCCCCCCAGGGATGGCGAGGTCTAATTTGAATCTGCCGCGATTGCCCTCTATGCTGAGCCCCCCAGCAGGCCTCGAAAGTGGCGACAGTTTCACAGATCGCAGCCCCCCAGGAATGGCGAGGTCTAATTTGGGTCCGCGCGTCGCCCTCACTGTGCTGGGCCCCCCAGCAGGCCTCGAAAGTGGCGACAGTTTCACAGATCGCAACCCCCCGCAGGCAAGACAGAAAGAGGCAGGAAAGAGGCGGGAGGCGGGAGGAGGAAGGACGCGACCACACTGCTCTATTCAAAACGAATACCCAACCAAGGAGGGTTGGGAAAAAGATATAGATGGACGCCCCACACCTCCAGTATCATACCTTTCCCCTTTCCGTTCTCGTCCCCCTCGGCGTTTCTTTCTTTGCCGTGGTCTCTATTCTCAATTATTCTCGCTTCGCGTATCCCCACCAGCCCATCTCACAGCAACAGCTCTCGCGAAGCATGTCGACAGTTGTGTTTTTCAGGCGTGTGTCCGCTGGGCTCCGTATATCTCCCCTGTCCCTCCTTCCTCCCGCCTCCTTGTGAATCCTCCTTGTGGGGGGAGCGGGAGAAGGACGAGGCGGAGGAGGAGGGAGAGAAAGCGCTCCTCGTGATTTGAGTCGTTTGGGGTTTCTCGTCCTGGTGTGAGTCGTTCGGGCCCTTCTTCCTGGTGTGAGTCGTTCGGGCTCTTCGTGGTGTGAGTCGTTCGGGCTCTTCGTCCTGGTGTGAGTCGTTCGGGCTTCTCGTGGTGTGAGTTGTTCGGGCCCCTCATCCTGGTGTGAGTCGTTCGGGCTCCTGGTGGGGCCTCTTGGGAGCCTCTTGGGGGCCTCCTGGGGCCTCTTGGGCGCCTCTTCGGAGACTCTTGGGAGCCTCTTGGGAGCCTCTTGGGGGCTCTGGGGGCCTCGTGGACGCCTCTGGGGTGCCTCGTGGGAGCCTCTGGAGGCCTCTTGGGGGCGGCTTGGGAGCCTCTTGGAGGCCTCTTGGGAGCCTCCTGGGGGCATCTTGGGGCCTCTTGGGGGCTTCTTGCGACCTCCTGAGAAGCGCAAATGAGCGCTACCCCCTCAGAAGGACAAAATGAGCCCAAAACCTTCGTACAATCAATGATTATGAGAACAAGGAGCAGCAGCGCTGGCCCCTCAGACGGCCAAAATGGGGCCAAAACCGTAGTAAAATCAAGGATTTTGGCTTCAGAGAAGAGGAGAGCATTTTTTCGTGGTCCCCCCGACGGGGCCAGAATCCTCGTGAGGGTCGTCGTTTTTTGGCCCTCCCAGGAGTCGAGAAAGACCCCTCTGACCACCCGCGGGACGACCTCTCCAGGCCCAGGGGGAGGGGGGAGGGGGAGGGGTAAACCCCTCCCCGAAGGGGAAGAAGGGGGGTTGGGGGGTTGAGCTCTCTAAACCACTCACGCCCAAAGGGCTGGTGGGATTATCCAGGGAAGCCTCCAGGCACACCTTGAAGCTCGCCGCGAGCATGCCAGTGCTAGCATCTCCTCTCGCGGGTGCGCTGCGAGAGCAGCTGGCACCTGCTCCGCGGCCTCTGCATCGGGCCGCTGCGGGGGATGCCCCAGGGCGGCGCCACGGTTCACTGATGTGCCGATGCGGGCAGACCAAAGCGCATTGGAAGTTAGGGCTTGTTGCCCCGCTGTGCAGACGGAGCGTGCCACGCCTTGATCACCACAGACCCGCTTCTTTTCAGTCGGGGACCCCTTCTTCCGCGCCAGGGGGATGGTGTTTTTTCCCACCCGTGTTCGTTTTGCGGCCCCTCTCGCCATTGTGAAGCGGGGCGGCATTTACAACCCGCTAGGCCAGAGCAGACAGACTTGTCCGGACTGTTGCGTGCGCTCTCTCTCTCTCTCTCTCTATCTCTCTCTCTCTCTCTATCTGTATTTCTTTCCCTCTCTCTCCCTCTCTCTCTCTCTCTCTCTCTTTCTCTTTCTCTTTCTATCAAATTAACTGTTTCTCCATTTCTCCCTCTCCCGCCCTCTCTCTCTCACTCTCTCTCTCCCTAGTTTTGTTTCATTCTCTCTCTCTCTCTCTCTCTCTCTCTCTCTCTCTCTCTCATGCCATTTACAATCCTCTCTCTCTCTCTCTCTCTTTCTCTCTTTTCTCCTATTCTCATTCCCGCACCTTCACGAGGCCAACATGAGGAAGTTGTGCACTTCCGCGAACCTCAAGTCTTGGCTGGGGCACGAGGATTTTCGTGACGACGGGCCATGCGCAGGTCATTGGGTAAGAGGGCGATGGTGGTGATGATGATGATGATGATGACGGTAGTGGTGGTGCTGATGTTGATGATGATGATGCTGATGATGATGAAAGTGAAGAAGATGATGATGATGCTGTTGATGATGGTGATGGTGATGGTAATGGTGATGGTGATGAGGATGGTGGTGATGGTGATGATTATAATGATGGTAATGATGATGTTAACGATGACGATGATGATGACGATGATGATGATGATGATGATGATGATGATGATGATGATGATGATGATGATGATGATGTTGGTGCTGATGGTGATGATGATGCTGATGATGATAACGATGACGCCGACGTCCTACACGTCCTCGTTCTCGCCCAGTGACCACGGCAACGGCATCGACACCATCCCAGACAATGACGAGCCTCCTGTCTCCTCCCATGTCGCATGGTGGAGTGACGGGGGGGGACATCCCCGCGACCACGCACGAATTTGCTACTCCTGTGCCTGAAGTATCTCCTGACGGTCCACAGTCTCCTATGTCGCCTGGGGCAGCGACGGAGGTGGGGGCATCTCCCACGACCCCACATGGACAAGCAGTCCTCGTGCCTGGTGGAGCTCATGCATTTCCTGAGTCTGTTATGTGTCCTGGGGGTGCGACGGAGGTGGGGGCATCTCTCGCGACCTCACATGATGGCGTCGCGGTGTCAGCGGGACCCGCTCATGCACCTGGGAGAGATCGTGCGTATGACACCCTAGATGTTCCGCAACGCAATGCCGCGGTCGACGACATCGCAGGGATCCAGCCCCTGCATGAGAGCGGCACGAAAACGGGGATTCAGCCCCCGCCCGAACCAGAGTTCCCAACTCATGCTGTTCTGGAGACTTCGGTACTACTCCCTGGTGCTGCTCTTGTCTCAGGGCCCATCAACTACGACATCACAGACGACATCGAGGGCACGAACGCCGTCTCCTCCGGCATTCTGGCCACGAGCGCCCCCCATGGTGGGGAACTTCCCCGCGACCTCACACGAACTCGCTGCCCCGTGCCTGAAGGTGCTCATGACGACCCGCACTCCCTGTGGTTGCTGAACCCCTGTCAGCCTCTCCTCCTCCTGCGCCTTTGTCTGTACTCCCATGTGCGCCGCCATGTCGGCTCACAAGGGCCCTTGGGCTATCATGGCGCGCCGGTGACGGACGCGCCCGCGCCTCCGTAAAAGGAAAGAGAGCGTGCTCTCTTCTAGCACGGGCCCCCCTATTTGTACCTCGTGTCGCTCTGTATCCACACAGTCACACGCGTACAAGTCACAGTGGTAGCGGAGCCTGTGGTTGAGTTCCACGAGGGGAGTCAGGACGACCCTTCCTGTGATTCGATTCTTGGGTGGCATACTCCATAGTATTCTCCCATTCTTCCCGCTCTCTACCCTATTGCACCAAGCGCCGCCATGGATTCTCCAGACGACGGTCGGCTTCAAGAAGATGATTTTCCAGTTGATGCGTGGTTGCAACCAGATCAGGATCCTTGGGCAGGAGCTGGAGAAGACGTCCTTTGGGAAGGTGATGACAATGTGGGCCGGTCAGCTCAGGATTGGGCCCGTTGGTTAGCACAGCCCTGGATGGAGACACGGCCCAATACGCGACAATTTTCTTCATGTTGGACTGGGCGGAGACGTGGCTCGCCTGCTGCACCAGATCGGCGGAACACGCCTCTGCGAGGACAGGCTATGCGTTTTATTCCTCCTGCTCCGACCCATCGCCAACGGGGACAATTTCTCGAATTTCTGGAGGCATCAACGGTACCAAACGACCTACCTCCCACCTGGGATGGAAGAGAGCCAGATATTTGCCTAGACCCCTACATGACAGAACTGCAGATGTGGCTCGCTAGTATCAGCATCTTGAAAGCACAACGTGGATACTTCATCTACCGTTATGCGAAACACGACCTTAGGATCGTCATTAACGAACTTATTCGGGACAAGCTGTCTTCCGAGGACGGCGGGCAGGTTGTGATGAAACACATCCAGAGGACTTTGCCGCCGAAGGCTTGTGAGGAGCTTTTCTATTCAGAAGACACCAAGCGTAAGCGAGAGGAATCCCCGGTCATCTATATCGCGCGTAAGCGCGTGCTCTTCCGAGAACTCGAGAAGCGCGTGACCCTGTCTGGGCGATTGAAAGGGCACGTGGAGAGCATACAAGCTTAATGACGCTGTCTGGGATACGGTTGAGCACTTGACAGTGCGCGAACGAGCTCGACGAGCGAGGGCGCCGGCAACGCGCGGGTTTCGGCGTTTTCCAAGCAGCCCCTCTCGGAGCAGACGATGCCCCGCGTGGCGTTTGCCAACGGGGACCTACGATCCAGTCTGGAGTCAGTACCTTAGCCTTTCCTATCTTTGCGACTGCCGGCACTGGCGGCCAGGTTGTAATTGGACTTCAAGTTCAGATGGGTTTTGGCCCAGTGGATGCCAGAGCTCAGCATGGAGTACGCGGCAAAGATCAGTTCGACAAAATGGTGAAACATCTAGGTGATGCCTGCGGTCTGAAACCCACGCATATACCTACTGTAGAACTTGATGTCATGGGCGCTTGAGGATCTAACAATATTCTTTCTAATTGGGCAGTGCCTATTGCCGCGGCAATGGGCTGCGGCGCTCTCGCGGTGCATTTGATTGCCTGTGTGCCCTTGCACCCCCGGTGGAGATGCTTAGGCAGCTTGGCGTGGTTCTTGATTTACCGGGCGGCGTCGTAACTTGGAAGGCGCTCGACGGCAGCCAGTCGAGAGCGCGCGAGGCAGGGGCGGGCAACCACATTGCGACCCACATGTTTGATTTATTGTCCCGAGAAAGGTTGGCAGAGAAAGAAGAACATCAGGGCAGTCTCTCCCGGGGCTCAGGGGCGCTGCCAAGTTGCCGAGCCCGAGGACGCCGCGTTCTATGCGAATCCGATGGCACCCTGGCTCAAACCTGTCTTTCCCCGCTGGCCGCCCCCCGACGCCCCGCGCAATGTTGAACCGCGCGGGGCGCGTCCTCGCCGGGGAGGAGCCACAGCCGGAACCTCCGACGAGGCCCAGTCAGCCCGCGGTGACCCTAGAGAAGCGGACGTGGACATGGGAGTAGTTATGTCTGAAGTTGTTCCCCATTGGACCGCGCGGCTACGAAGCGCCGCGCGGGGGCCCGCGCAGGTGCCAACGCCTGCAAAAACCTGCCCGGGGGCGCCGGGGGCCTGGGTCAAGAGGCGGCACCATCCACGCATCGCCCCCGCGACCCGCGACCTTTCTCCCGATCCCTGAAGATCGGCAGCGGGGAGTGGTTCGCGGTGGGCAGGCGGCGAGAGCCCGGCGGCTCGGGCGCCGAGAAGACCGGCCGGGCTCTGTGCGCGCATCCCGAGAAGGCCATGCGCCATCGGGGCAGCAACAAGACCTCGTGGTGAACGTGCGACGACTGCCAGATGCCCTGGACGAGGCCCCCGATCGACGGCATCATCAGCACTGGCGCCCCAGACCACATGGAACGAGCGACATTCGGGAGGTCTGCGGGCTACGCCTTCAAGTCTACGAGATGGACTTCCAGCGATGCGAGCGGCGCATGAGGACTCGCGAGTCGGGCGGCCCAGTATCGCATCAACAATGCCGACGCTTGGCCACGCGCACGGCCGAGCGCGAGGTGCGCGAGAACATTGCCGAAGGGGGCGGCATCGAGACGGTCGCGGAGGATCCCGACGTCCGATGGGTTCGCGGGCAGAAGATGTTTTCAATGGTCGCGGGGCACATGTCCGAGTGCATCAGAAACCCCGCGGCGGCTTTTTGAAGCCGACCGACTCCGTCGGCCCCCCATCTGCAGATGATTTTACCAACGGGCGGATGACAGAGGTCGTCTACTCCGACGGCACTACCGAATGTATTCAGGATGCGTGGTCTGGGCCGTCTTCCGCCCGTAGTTTGGACAAGCAATGGACTGGCCATGCTCTCTTTTATCGCAATGCTGCCGCTAACATGATGTTCGCTGGCGCGTTGCTGGCAAGCAGCTGTCCTCAAAGTACTTGTCTCAGTCAGGTTGGGCAACTCATTTCTCCAGATGCTACCGCGCCGATGCAAGCCTGGCCGGTCCAGCATTTGGCAAACGCATGGCGGTGCTCCGAGGCGCCCCGGGCGGTTCTGGGCAGCCCGCCGCTCCGCCGGATTCGGTCGAAGCGGCCAAGGCGAGCATCGGATAATGGCGACTGATTTGGTGGCAGACCACCAATGGAGCCAACACTTCATTTTCGGAGCTCGGTCAGGCCGGCATTGGAACGACTCCTTATCAACAGGTTAAGCAGACCAAGCAGGCTTTTTCAGTGAACACTGCCAGTCTTAGTCTTCCCTTGGAAGCAGCTCGCGAAGAAGACCGGCCTGAAGAAATTCTCGTTGACGATCCCAGCGCCGACCCTGAGGGCGACGATGGAGTGCCCGCTCAGCCAGACTGGACACTGCCGATCAGTTGGCCGATCTCAAACTTGCCAATGACACCTCTGGTCGCCCCGGGGATCGAGATTTGTTTGACTTCTGAGACGGGGAAAGGCAAAACCTGAGGTAGCACGCTGCGTGGTGACAAACTTTAAATGCGACGAGTGCGATGCGCGCGAACGACCTCATCCTCGCCGTCCTGCTGCTGCTCCTAAGTTTTATCGCTTCAACCATGTCGTTGGTGCTGATTTGGTCGAGGTCAAGTACCCACCCGATGACGCAGCGCATTGTTTGATATATTTCATATGTTGATGTACCTCTTGTCAGTTTTTTTTTTTGACATGTGGGGACAGGGAAGTCAGCAGATGTAGTACGGCATGGATTAGTACGCGCATGGGCACGAGTGTTTGCATGCCAGAGGCTGTCGTAGCTGATCCAGGAAAGGAGCTCCAGGGAACGTTCGCTGATAACGTACAAAACAACGGCGCGTGCCTTTTTCCCCGCTGATGCCCGCCCACCATGGCGCAACGGTTTAATGGAACGTATAGGAAAAGAATGGAAACGACAGCTCCGAGCCGTTCATCGGGCAGCTTCGGATACTCCCGCCGAGTGGTATGCTATAGGGGAGTTGTGTTGCTCTGTTCGGAACCGCTACCAGAATCGGAATGGTTTTTTACCTATACGACGGGTTTTAGGTTTGACGCAACGTCTACCAGCGACACTGCTCTCCGATAACCTCATGGACCCCGGATGTCTGTCTACCGATCCGGTACCGGGTTTCCACCGAGCGGAAGAGCCATGCCGGGCCATTATGAAAACGTGGACTGCTATGGATAGCTGAACCGGACTATTCCGAGTCCTCCGTTCCAGACACCGTATATCTCCGATTTTCACGGAGGGCCAATTCGCGTTGTTTGGGCACGTGGGCGAGTTGGTTCAGGAAAGTGGTCTGGACCCGGTGTGATCATTTCACCTACTGCTGGCGGGGCATGGATGCACGTGCGGGGGGCACTGTGGCGTGCGTCTAATGAACAAATGCGTAGTGCCACCCGAGACGAGAGTAGAGGCATCGAGATCAGTCATCGCTATCTCCATGACCTTACGATGAATCTCGAGCGCGCTCGTGGAGCTCGTCGCAACGCTGACGTCGCCAGAGAAGGAAACCCGATATTCCTTGGAGACGAGCCTCTATTCGACCCTGGAGCGGCGGAGGCCGATGAAATTCCCGACGACTCCGACATCGATGCCGATCAGGAACCACAGCCGCCATCGCCAGAAGAGCCAGATCTGTTACCGACGGCGGCAAGTTACAACGAACCTGGACTGGCGCGTACCGCGCCTGAAAGCGACGATCGACAAGCGGGGGCGCCGGGGGATCCTCCGGCGCTGCCGCTCGAGGCTCGGGCCCGCCTTGGCCCGCCACTGCGTCGTCGTGCCTACCGCCGCCAGCGCCGACTACGATTGCGCCTCCTGCTTTTCCTTCTGCAGACCCCTCAGACGAGCTGGTTACTTACTGCGTGGACAGCAGTCATAACGTTCAGGTAACAGATGATTTGTTGGGGGCGCACAGGACCCCCGATCTGGAAAACATGTACACAGGCTGCGAATCAGAAGCAGCCTTCCCCAATGCCTCCAAGGCGTTCTTAGTCGAGCAAAAAAACGGCCGAGGATGAAATTAGTATCGACCCCTTACCTGATCATCTTAAACAGCGGTTTTTTGGCCCTACCGGCAGCCGTCATAAAGAACGGCCCGAGATCTGCGCTGCTGGACCTGACGGCACCGAGGCAGCGCGCGTTCCCAGAGGCGCGGCTGCTGCAGAGATCTACCGCAAATTGCCCAAACGAACTAACTCCTTCTCGGTGGCGCGACAAATGGAAAGATAAAAGGGGCGGATTCCGACGACAAGCTCAACAATTTTGGTACCCCAAAGCATTATGATGCTAAGTTGCGATTGTTTATTCATGGCTTTCATGACCCCGACAATGCCGCGCTGCATCGCACCGCGCCTGCGCCTTCCGCTTCGGACGTACCTTTTGCTCTGCAATGTCTGTCCCCTATCACAGCAAAAGCTTGGGTGGGCGTCGCCAAGTCGGCTTTCGCTCAAAGACTCCGAAACCAGCGGGAAGAATCTCTGTTTGCCCTGCCCCCTGCGGACGGCACCCCTGGCAAGGGCCGCGACGAATTGCTGGCGAGTGAACTGCTGGCAGAAGTTTATGGGCTCTTTGCCGGCCCCCCAGGCTGGCGCAGAAGTCTTCTGATAGCTTTCAAAGAGCACGTCTTCGCTCGCCATCCCCTGGCACCCTGCGTCATGCTCATGCACGAGACTCGACGGACGCCCCGAGCAATCTTCGGGCCTCGTTGTCATCGAAGGGGATGATTTGTTGGGGGCGGCATTGGAGATCGATGTTTCCATGAAATTTCTCGCCTACGGGAGCGGTTCAACTTCGGAAGATTGGCTGAGCTCATGGAGGGCGCTACCGAGCACGGTGGGCGCACGTTGCGACGACGCAAGAATTTCGATCTCACCATCTCCATGGCGCGGCATCTTGCAGAACGAGCTCGACCTATCACTCCCCCACGGGGGCGCGGCAAGAACTTCGAACTGCCCGCCGCGCCAGAGGAGATTGCCGCCGCGCGCGGCCTGCGTGGGAAACTCAATTGGACGTGCCGAGAGGGCGTGCCCAACGGCTCGGGGGGCGCACCTCCTCCGAGCAGCACCCTGCCCAGCTCCGAGGCGGGAGACCTCGTCGAGGCAGTTGCCGCGCTGCGGCGCCTCAAGGGCGCCGACGCCACTGCCGCCATCAAAGCCATGCCTTTCTCTCGCCTTCGTCTGGTTGCTCTGTGCGACCCAGGGCTGGGCCTCGAGGGCGCGGGGCAAGGTCGCTCCCAGACAGGCAGCGCGATCTTCGCCGCAGACAATAATCTCCTGGTGGGAACGGAAGCTGACGTTAGTATCATTTCCTGGCGTCCCCGCGAGACTGAGCGCGCCGGGAGCTCTACCCCGGCGGCGGGGGCCACTGCTACGTCCGAGGGCCTGGCAGAGGCCGAGTGGTATAATTCGCGGCTTTTTAGTGCAAAAGATTACCGGTGCGAGCTCCGAGAGCGACATGCTATGAACCGAGAGATCCGAGTGACGACTATCATGGAGCAAATCCCGACCTGGACATCATCGCCATGACCGACGCGAAATCTCTTTACGACTGTATCAATCGGGAGCAGTTCGCCTCGACTGAGAAGCGAGCTGCCCTGGAGACTGCAGCGATTCAGGATTCATTGGAGAACCTCGGTGGTCAGTGTCGCTGGTTTCCGCGCGAACTGAGCCCCCTGGGCGGTTTGGCGAAGTCAGACGGGAACTGCAACCCCCCACTACAACTTATGCAGACGGCAAAATTGCGCATTTCTGGGGAAAAGAAGAAGATGGCAAGAAGGGAAGCATATCCATTGGCTACCGGGAAACGCAATCCGAGACCGAAGATTTCGAAGAACGTTCCCCCGTCGAACACGACTTTCTCCCGTGCGTCTCCGAAACGCTCCATCATTCTTGTCCAACCTGCTGCAGACTTCTCTCTTTCTGTGTGCGATGTTTTGCACTGCCCTCCTCGTGCAACGGATGCGTCAGCATGTTGTCATGATGCGCCGCCGTTTACAGCTTGCGATTTGGGCTTTATGATTGGGATTTCCCCTGCCTGCGAAGCCGTGCCGCCCGCGAGCCCAGCGCCTGGGCCCCCGGTGCATCTACTCGACGACCAACCCGTCTCCAGAGGAGCGCAGGGTGATCCCGCCGACGTTGACGGCGACATCATGGGCGACGCGTTCTACGATTGCGAGGACTACGACGAGAAGATGGGCGTCGGCTCAGGCGGCTCAGCGGCTGCATCGGCCAACGACCCCGTGGCTGCCCCCCACATCTCGGCGCCGGCGGCGCCCCCTGAAGGCCATCCTTGCGCGTCTCTCCACTACGATCTTCAGGAAGAACAAGGAGCAGGCGAGGTGCGCGAGACCGGCCGAGAATTCCTCCAGAGCGCCCTCGAGGAGACTCGCCCCGACTCGGACTTCCAGGATCCCGACGAAGAGCTGCGCGACGAGCAGCGCGTGGGCCACCGACATGCACGCGCAATCCCCAGTCCCTGGAACGCTTCGAATCCAGCAGAGGCAGAGGCGTCATCGTACGCGACGGCGGCGATAGTGACGTCGTGGACTACGTGGCCAGGGCGCCGACAAGGAGCCCGTGTCGTCGGATGCCGAGAAGAAGAGAGATGACGACATGGCGGGCATCAGCCAGATTATCGCCGAACGCAGAAGCTATAATCAAAAAGGGTACGCCGCGTGGGCGACTGTGCCGTCAGAAGAGCATCGTTCGGCTCAAGGAGTCGAGAGAGGAGCCCCGAGCTGAAATTCAGCAGGTCAAACGTTTGAAGCGGCGCCTCGACCTGCATCCGACCAAGACGGCGTTGACCGAGCAGCGCGTCGAGGCGGAAAGCGGGCTCGCATACGCTCAACGTCGACTTGACGGGCTCGAGCACAAGGCGTTCGACCCAGAGACTGCGAGCGCCGCGGACTACGCTGAGGGGTTGCCGACCTTCCTTTACCAGTTCGCGGTGCGTTCGAAGATGCAACGCATCCAGCGTTTATGGATGAGCCAACTCGCGCAGACCTCATTCAATTTCCATATCTGGGCTTCTTGGAACCGCTACTTCGAAAGACAGCTGCGGAATCGCCTCTCCAGGATCAGGCGCGCCTCGATCGACGAGAGAGGCCACTTTAGCATGGTGGCGGACCTGGGGGGAGCAGTGGACGCACCGAGGGGGGCCCGAGAACCTACCATGAAGAACCAAGGCCGTGCGCGGACCCAACCTATGACCGAGGAGGCAATCCAAGCAAAAAGGGATACGCGCCGAAGGCGCCGGCAGAACGGGAAAGCCAAGCGCCGGGCCGAGCAGCTCGAGGAGATCGAGGGCGCGGGCGAGGGCTCGAACGAGGGCGACGCCGAACAGGAGTAATATATTGAGGAGGACGTGGAACCTCGTCGTGGACAACCTGGTGGATCATCAGGCGACCACATCCACGGCAACAACGCCCCATTGCAGTACGAGGCGCCGTACGAAGCCTACATCGAGAGGAGGTTCATCGCTGATGGTCCGGTCAACGGAGAAGAGGAGGAAGGAGGAGGAGGGACGCGAAGAGCCCGAGCCGACTCTGGAGGTACCAGAGGGCGAAGCTCTAACGGCGAGAGGAACCAAGTGACCTGCGACAGGAGTACAGCGTCCTCGCGTCAACGTCAACCTTGCTGACCACGCGGCCCACCCAGGACGCAGCCAAGGAGACAGCCGAGGGGATCCCCTCGGAGAACAAGCCACTCCTCCCGAGGCCGAAGCACGTCGGGATCATCGGTGTCTACGTCCTGTTCACTGACAACAACAACTTCGACGTCCCAGTCCATCGTCGGAGCTCCAGGGTGAGTTACTCGAATGCGGTCGCCACTCCAGAAGGACAAGTTGATCGTGCCGATCTGAGCGTTGCTCACAAGCGAGACCTGGACTCCGATTGCGCTGCCAGATCCGCGGCAAGGCGGGAGCTTAGCGAACAGCTGGACTGCGCATTCCTGTGGACGACCTGGCGGACATCTTGTGCGACGAGCCCGAGATCCCACCTCGCGAGAACTTCGGGTACGTCTACTTGGTGCCGCCCGAGGTGCAGGGGCCGCAGTATCTCTCTCTCTCTCTCTCTTTCCTCTCTCTCTCTCTCTCTCTCTCTCTCTCTCTTTCTCTCTCTCTCTCCCTCGTTAAAACAAAGTATATCAGGGTGTTCAGTATTGGGGATTTCCTGTCAGAGATCACTACCGCGCTTGGGTCGCCGTGGACGGCCTCGTAGCTCTACCAGACCTGCTACCGGCATGCCAACAGCCATTGGACTACACAACGAAGATGGAGAAGGAGAGGATCCTGCAGATGAAGCAAGGCAGGGCGAAGCAGGCGGAGGTGGCGACGGACGAACCATTTAAACTCGAGGGGCGGGCGCTGGCCGACCAACGATGTGACCTACTACCTGGTGCTACAGAGCCGTGCTCAGCCGCTCGCTCAGAACTCGAGTTCCAGCGCGACCTTCAACGGCCCCGCGTCGGAGATGATGGCCGTGCACGATCAGTGCCCGAGACAGCCTACTTTCCGTGTTTGGCTGAAGTTGCTGACGGAAATGCTGCTCCGCATCGCTCAGAGTCTGGTCGAGTCGCGCAACGCGTTCGAGTGCGAAATCGCGCAGGACTGCCTGGAGACCGGAGACGAGACTGGGGGCTACGACGCCGTCTACGCATATTTCCAGGTGTGCACGGACACCGAGCCCAATTATTTCTTCGATCCTCACCCGGCGTCAGAGTTCGTCGCGACGCCATTCGGAGACCTGCCTCGCAAGGCGCCTGCAGCGCTAGCCGTCGCCCCCAACATGAATTACAGCGACCTTCCGAATATCTTTAGAAACCCATGGCATCATCCCCGGGGAGAGCAGCAGATGACGGTCGACAGTTGCGGAGAGCTGGCGAAAGAAGGTGAGAAGGCCATCGAGGACATCATGGGCCAGATCAGGATCCTCGGCGAGGCAGGCGGAGGAGCAGAAATGCCGTGCAGGCTGGAGAACCTCAGCGAGTTGAAGGGTGCAGTGGGCATCCTCAGAGGCTTAGTCTAGAATCCCCCACCAATGGGCGGGTCCGCCCCCGAGGCGCCGCTGCCCCGGGGCTGGAAGGACCTCCAGCAGAGCAGGGTGGAATATTTCTTGGATTTGAAGAATGGTGCATCAGTGCCCGCTGGGGGAAGGCCTACAAGATGTCCAGGAATAATAAGAGCGCATTCAACAACATGATGAACGACCGCTGGAAGATGGGCGACGAGGCCCCAAAATGACAGGAGACCACTTACTCGACGCCTTCCTTATTGATGTCTGTCTTGGTCGCGCTGGCTCTAGAAGCTCCTTTTAGGGGCGAGGCGCCCGCTCTACTCGTGAACATCTCTCAGGACGCATCGACGGCCCACATGTCCAGGGGCCAATTGCGCATCCAACAAGACAGCGGCGGACGATGGATTTGACGCCGACATGCGTCAGGGAGATGCAGCGCGGCGAGGAGCTCAAGAAGAAGGGGGCCCAGATCGCGACTGCCTACCGCGGCGCCCACCTGGCAGCATCGGCGTCTACTTGGAGCAAAAAAGGTTTTTTTGGTCTGAAGCCAGGACCTTAGCTGTGAAAACGTCTACGCCATTTTCTGCGAAAGGACGTCTCGCTGCACCTCTTGCATTCACTGCGTGGTGCATGCGTCGTCTGACGTCGGCCCAGAGATGGACCCGTGCTCCTGTATCTTCGAGCTGCAGTTGGCTCGCCACCGCGGCGCAGGCATTCCCAAGCAGCATGTCCACGAGCAGTGGTACCAGACCGAAGGCAGCGTCTACGTCGAGGCGTTCTGGATCCACGCTGCGACGACGAGGGAGATCTGAGGCAATGTGCAGGCGATGGAGCAAGCCTGTGGATGGCACAGGGTCTGGAATCGCTCGGTCAGGATGTACCTCGAGGCAAAGGCCACCCCGACAGCGTTTCCGAGTACACACGCGTACTTAGGTGAAGCAATCGAGGACTCCGACGTCCCGATGTTCGAGGTCAAGGACGAGAGGTGGGTTTCTCAGTGGACCTAGGAGCTCAGCGCGGCAGATAGGTTCTTGGGGCGGAGCGGACTGGCAGAACATACGACCATCGTGGAACCGAGCCACAGATTTTCACAGATGGGGCTGGCCACGGACGCAGGACGAACTCATTGTCATCATGGACCTCGAGCCAGACAATCCCATTCAAGGATCTCTCCTAGAGATGCTTTCGAATCCCACGTGTTCGTGAAGCTGTGCCAGCTGCACGTCACAGGTTTTGGCAGCACGTAGAATGGCTATGGTATTTACTGAGAGAGGAATTTCATATTCTGAAGCGAGGCGGCGTTTCGGTTGCAAGAAAGGTAGGAACTGTGGTTGCTGAGCCCCTGTCGGTCTCTCCTCCTCGTGCGCCTCTCTCTGCGCTCCCTTGTGCGCCATATAGGCTCATAACGGCCCTTGGGCTACCGTGGCGCGCCGGTGACGGGCGCGCCCGCGCCTCCGTAAAAGGAAAAAAGAGCGTGCTGTCTGCTAGCGCGCGCCCCCTATTTGTACCTCGTGTCTCTCTGTATCCATATAGTCACACCCGTGCAATCCACAGTCTGTTGGGTCGCCTGGGGATGCGACGGAGGTGGGGGCATCTCCCGCGACCTTTCATGAACAAGCAGTTCCCGTTCTTGGTGGAGTACATGCTGTTCCCCAGTCTGTTATGTCGCCTGGGAATGCGACGGAGGTGGGGGCATCTTCTGCGACTTCACATCATAGCGGCGCGGTGTCAGGGGGACCTGTTCACGCACCTGGGAGAGAGCGTGAGTTCGACACTCCAGGTGTTCGGCAAATCAACGGCGCGGCCGACAGCCTCACAGGGATTCAGCCCTTGCACGAGAGCGGCACGGGAACGGGCATTCAGCCCCCGCCCGAACCAGAGTTCCCAGGTTTCTGTGGGCACTGCCAGCTGCATAACGCCGAGTACAATGTCACCTGTGCTATGCGCGGCCTGCCAGTCGACATCCATCCCAAGTCTGGCGAGGTGGACTCCTTCCGACGGCACCGTGAGCAAGGAAACCCCAGCATTGTTTCTTGCTGCTGCTCTTGGGGCTGAGCACCCCAGCTGCGACATCTTCGACGGTTCCGAGGACACGAACCCCGTCTCGTCCGACATCCAAATCATGAGCGCCCGCCAGGCGATGAGTGGCAGGCACTGCCGCGGCCGCGGCGCCTGGTGCGGCGAGGGAGAATTCGCGCACTGGGGGCGATCGTTCTTCCTCCTCATCATCCGCCTCCTCCCGCCTTCCTCCACTTTCGTTCTCTCTCTCACACGCTTTACCTCCAACTGCGCACGTGTCGCCGCTTTGGTGGGGCCTTGAGAGGTCCAGCGGAGTGGCGTCCTACGCTGATCAGAACTAGACTTCGCCCTCCCTGCGGGGCTGCGAACTGCGCAACGGTCGCCAATTGCGTGGGTTCCTGGGAGGTCCAGCGGGGTGGTGTCCCACGCTGATGAGACTGAGACTGTCGCCTGTTTCGGATACTTTCGGGCGCCCCTGTGAGGTCCAGCAGAGCGGTGTCCCACGCAGGCCAGACTGAGATCTCGCGGCGTCCTGGGGGGTTGCGAACTGCGAACGTGTCAGCCGTTTCGGGCGCAGATCAGGATGAGACCTCGCCGTCCCTGGGGGATTGCGAATTGCGAGACTGTCGCCACGACCGTGGGCTCGTGCGAGGTTCAGCGGAGTGGTGTCCCATGCAGATCGGAATGGGACCTCGCCGTCCCCGCGGGGCTGCGGACTGCGAACCATTCGCCGCTTTCGGGTGCCCTTGGGAGGTCCAGCGGAGCGGCCCGCGCAGATCAGACTGAGACTTGGCGGCGTCCTGGGGGGCTGCGAGCTGCGAACATGTCAGCCGTTTTGGGCGCCCATGGGAGGTCCAGCGGAGTGGTGTCTCACGCGGATCAGGATGAGACCTCGCCGTCCTTGGGGGATTGCGAACTGCGAACCTGTCGCCACGATCTTCGTTTGGCTTCTGAGGGAGGTCTAGCGGACTGGTGTCCCACGTGGATGCGAAGCAGACCTCGCCGTCCCCGCGGGGCTGCGAATTGCGAAACGATCGCCAGTTTCGTGGGGCCCTTAGGAGGTCCAACGAAGTGGTGTCCCATGCAGATCCGAATGAAACCTCGCGGCGCCCTGGGGGGCTGCGAACTGCGCAACTGTCACCGATTTCGTGGGCTCCTGGGAGGTCCCGTGGAGTGGCGCCTTACGCAGACCCAGACCAGACATCGCGGCGCCCTGGGGGGGCCGCGAACTGCGAACATGTCGCCACGTTCGTGGGCTCCCGCGAGGTCCAGCGGAGTGGTGCCCCGCGCAAATCAGACTGAGACCTCGCCGCCCCTGGGGGGCCTGCGGAACTGCGCAAATGTCGCCAATTTCGTGGGCCCGTGCGAGGTTCAGTGGAGTTGTGCCCTACGCAGACCCAGACCAGACATCGCGGCGCCCTGGGGGGCTGCGAACTACCAAAATGTCGCCAATTTCGTGGGTTCCAGGGAGGTTCAGCAGAGAGGTGCCCCACGCAGACCCAGACTAGAACTCGCGGCGCCCTGAGGGTCTGCGAACTGCGCAAGCGTCGTCAATTCCGTGGGTTACAGGGAGTTCCAGCGGAGTGGTGTCCTAGGCGGTTCACGCCGGTGGTTTTTCGGACCCGCAGAGAACCTTACAATTTTCCCAATGGGTCAGGGTAAGCAGCGCGTAAACATGTGGGCTATGTGGGCTTGGGGAGAGCAGTGTGGATACGTACGGGCTCGGGGGGTCAGCGTGTGTATAGAAGGAACCCTTAACCGCTCGGCTCAAGACTCCGAAAGTTCTGCCCGCTCACCAGCCCGTTTTTCCTGGGGGGGCCAGCGGAACAGTCTCCTACGCAGAATTAGGCTAGACCGCGGCGCCTTGGGGGGCTGCGAGCTGCGAAAATGCCACCACTTTCATGGGCTCCTCGGAGGTGCAGCGGAGCGGGGTCACCCACACCTAGGCTAGACGGCGCGGCGCCCTGAGGGGCTGCGAACGGCGCAATTATCGCTGCTTCTGCGGGCTCCTTGGAGCTGTTTTGGGCTCCCTGCGCAGGGAAGACAGGGAACAGTCCCTGGAACCCTTGGACGGAAGACAGGGCTCTATGCTGGCAGGCGTGCCAAGAGAGGCATGTCAGATCCTTGGCATGTCAGAGCCTTGGCATGTCAGAGCCTTGACACCACGGGAAGTACCAAGATCTAGACATGCGATCGCACATGGACGAAGTTTCGCACACACCTCGAGACGCCTCGAGCCTACCTCGGGAAGAAAAGGACTCCCGTGGGACCGTCTTGGGCCCTTTTGAGCCGCATCGGTGGAGTCTTGGGCGGGCTTGGGCCCTTTTTGGCCATCATCGTCGTCGTCGTCATCACCACCATCATCATCACCATGACCATCACCATCATCATCAACAACAGCATCATCATCATCGTCATCATAATCATCCTCATCATCAGCATTGTCATCACCATCACCATCACCATAACCATCATCACCATCATCATCATCATCATCTTCATCATTATCTTCATCTTCATCATCAGCATCAGCATCATCATTATCATCACCATCACCATCATCAGCATTCTCATCAGTTTCATCATTATCATCATCACCATCACCATCATTATCATCATCACCATCATCATCATCGTCATCCTCGTCCTCGTCATTATTAGCATCAGTATCGTCATCGTTATCGTCGTCGTTATCATCAGCACCATCATCATCTTCATCGTCATCTTCATCATCATCATCGTCGTCATCAGCATCATCACCATCATCATCATGACCATCACCATCATCATCATCACCATCATCGGCATCAGCATCAGCATCATTACCATCACCATCACAACCACCATCACCTCACCATCATCAGCATCAGCATCATCATCATCGTCATCACCATCATCATCATCACTACCACCATCACCACCACCATCAGCATCACCATCATCATCAGCATTTCCATCACCATCATCACCATCACCATCATCACCACCACCATCACCACCATCACTATCACCATCACCACCATCACTATCACCATCACCATCATCATCAACATCAGCATTCTCATCACCAGCATTACCATCAACATCAACAGCATTACCATCATATCATCACCAGCATCATCACAATTACCATCATCATTATCATCAGCTGTATCATCAGCATTATCAGTACCATCACCGTCACCATCACCATCATCATCAGCAGCATTATCATCATCACCATCGCCGTCATCATCACCATCACAATCACCATCATTAGCATCGTTATTAGCATCATCACCATCATCAGAATCATCATGATTATCGTCTTCATCTTCATCATCAGCATCACCATCATCATCACCATCACCACCATCATCACCAGCATCACCATCACCATCACCATCACCACCGTCATCATCACCATCATCATCATTACCCTTACCATCATCATCATCATCAGCATCATCATCATCATCCGCATTATCATCACCATCACCATCATTGCCATTACCAACATCACCATCATCACCAGCATCTTCATCTTCATCATCAGCATCATCATCATCGCCAGCAGTATCATCATCTTCATCTTCATCACCATCATCACCATCAACATCGTCACCATCAGCATTATCATCATCACCATCACAATCACCATAATCATCATCACCATCACCACCACCATCACTCTCATCATTATCGTCATTATCATCGTTATCATCATCGTTATCATCATCATCGTCATCGTCATCATCGTCATCAGCATCATCAGCATCCTCATCATCTTTATCTTCATCATCATCGTCATCACCATCACCATCATTACCATCACCATCATCACCATCACCACCATCACCATCATCATCATCACCATCATCACCGTCACCATCGTCATCATCAGTATCATCATCACAATCATCATCAGCACCATCATCAGCAGCATTATCATCACCATCACCATCATCACCATCATCATCACCATCACCATCATCACAATCACCATCGCCATCATCATCTTCATTACCATGTTCATTACCATCATCATCACCATCACCATCATCGTCATCGTCATCATCATCATCGGCATTATCATCATCATCATCACCATCACCATCACCATCATCATCATCATTATCATCACCATCACCATCACCATCGCCACCACCGTCATCGTCATCATCATCATCATGATCAGTAGAATCGTCATCGTCATCGTCATGATCTTCATCATCAGCATCATCATCATCATCATCATCATCATCTTCATCACCATCATCACCAGCACCATTACCACCATCATTTTCATCACCATCATCACCACCACCATCATCACCATCACCATCATCACCACCCTCACCATCGTCGTCGTCGTCGTTATCGTCCACATCATCATCATCATCATCGTGGAGTCCTGGGGCTGTCTGAGGCCGCGCCACGGCGTGCGGCGGCGGAGACAGGAAACACGGGCCCACAGAGGGAGCATTCGCACGTTGCAGTCTAGCCCAGGAGCGGGAGCCGCTGTTCCTCGACGACTTCGGCATCCGGTCCCTCCCGCACCGCCCACCCGAGTGCGGGGCGAAAGAAGAATAATGATGATGTTGAGGACGAGGCTGAGGATGAGGATGAGGATGAGGACGAGGATGAGGAGGATGAGGAGGATAAGAATGAGGAGGGTGAGGGTGAAGATGAGGATAGTGAAGATGAGGATGAGGAGGAGGAGGAGGAAGAGGAGGATGAGAATGATGGTGATGATGATGGTGATGGTGATGGAGATGGTGATGATGACGGTGGCGATGATGGTGATGGTGATGGTGATGGTGATGGTGGTGATGGTGATGGTGATGATGGTAATTATGATGGCGGTGGTGATGATGATGGTGATGGTGATGGTTATGCAGATGTTGTTGATGATGATAATGATGATGGTTATCATTAGTATTTGTATGAGTAAGATTAATACCAGTATGAGTGTTATAATGATGGCGATGGTGATTATGATGGTGATGGTGATGGTTTAGGTGAGGGTAGGGGTGATGGTATTGATGATGTGTTGATGATGTTGGTGAGCGTGATGGTGATGATGATGATTTTGTTGTTGCTGGTCTTGATGATGATGATGCTGCTGATGATGATGATGCTGATGATAATGCTGATGCTGATGCTGATACTGATGCTGATGATGTGGAGTAGGAGGAGCATAATGAGGAGGAGGAGGAGTTGGTGGAGAATGAGGTAGAGGAGGAGGAGGAGGAGGAGGAGGAGGAGGAGCAGCAGGAGGTTGATCAGGAGGAGGAGGAGTAGTCGGATGAGGACGGAGGGGAGGAGGAAGATGAGGAGCAGGAAGAGATGGTGGCAGCGAAGGTGGCGGGGGCCATGACGACGTCTTCATGCGCTCGAATGCAAGTGACAGCACACCAAAACTTCGAGGATAAGGGGAGGGCGGCCAAGGGGGAGGAGGACGAGAACGAGGAAGAGTAGTAAGGATTGGGTGAAGAGGAAGAGAGGATGATGAGGGAGAGGAGCAGGAGGAGGAGGAGGAGGAAGAGGACGAGGACAGTGACAAGGATGAGGATGTGGAGGGTGAGGAGAATGAGGCGGTATGCCTGTTCCTGTCCCCCCGTATTGCTCGCACCCTTGTAATCAAATGGAAAGGCGGTTGGAATTCTTCCCGCGTTTTGCCCTCCATGATCTCTCAGAATTTCACGATTCCTCTACACTGGACAAGCTGGGATACGATAGTATCAACGGATATCAGATGATGGAGTACGCTGCAAACCTAGATGAACCGAATGAAGCCCAGAATATTTGGACAACTGAAGAAAATCGTGGAGGATCCAGCGCGAGACGAGGGACAGCAGAAGTCGGCATATTTCAAAGACATGTTGATTACTTCGTCGTCTCGACAGCGCCATCAGCCGTTCACATTCACCCGAGAGGCCCCCGGAGACCTCCTAAGGCTGGAAAAAGGAGCAAGCTCGTGGAAGAACCAACCGAAAGCAGCCTCAAACCTCCCTTTGACTCCAGATCCGCCGTACTGTTGGCGATGTCGCAAGTACGGTGGAAATGCCTGATTTACTTTTTAAGCTCCTTTGATGTCGATATCCGCCATACTTTTTGGCATCCTCTGGGGTGCAATTCCGAAGCAAGTTGTAGTCGCAAGATCGACCAAAGTACGGCTGTTGGGAGCAGCCCGACGATGCGCTCGCGCGAACCGGGCATCGCGGGTGCAGTTCTGGCAGCGCCCCTCTGCACGGACAGGAGGCGCGCAGCCCGTCTTCAGCGGCACCAGGAGCAGGTCCTCAGCGTGTGGATCTTCGTCGCCAGATCCGCCGTGGCCCTCCTTGCTCGCAGGGGGCATGCCTATGACAGAGCGCGCCAGTGGAACGCTCCGTACTAAAAGGGGGGCCCCGGCTTCAAGCTACGCCGCCCTGCTCCTCCCTTGGAGAAGGGAGGGGGGCTTCCGAAGCTACCCCCGTCCCCCCCTTTTGTGGGCATTTTTTAGCTGGGGGCGGGCCCTAGCTAAAGGGGGAGGGGGGCTTGGAAGCTACCTCCTCCCCTTTTCGAGGCCCGAGGTCAGCCCGGGCTCCCCTTCCAAAGGGGGGGGGCTTCCCCCTTTCCCCTCCTTCTGGTTGCATTTTCACCTGGAGGACCCTGGCTGAAGGGGTGAGCTTCGAAGCTACTTTTCTTCTTAGGTTTTCGGCGCCCCTTTAGTTTTCGGTCTACGTGTGGTTTTCGTCGTCTCTTTGGTTTTCGGCACCTCTTTAGTTTTCGACGCCCCTACGGTTTTTGGCGCCCCTTTGGTTTTCGGCGTCGCTTTGGTTTTCGACGCTCATTTCGTTTTCAGCGCTCCTGTGGTTTTCGGCGCTCCTTTGGTTTTGGACGCCCCGTTTGGTGTTCTGCGCACCCTTGAATTTTCGGCGCATCGTTGTTTTTCGGCGCGCTCTTGGGTTCTGGCACCCTTTGGTTTTCGGCCTCTTGGTTTCCGGCGCCCTTTCTGCTTTTCGGTGCCCCTTTGGGTTTCCAGCGCCCTTCGGAATTTCCGCGCTCCTTTGGTTTTCGGCGTCTCTTTCATTTTTCTGTGCGCACTTTGGTTTTCGGCGCATTGTTGGTTTTCGGCGCCCTTTTGGATTCCAGCGCCCCTTTGTTTTTCGGCGCCTTCTTGGTTTTCGGCGCCCTTCTGGTTTGCGGCGCCGTGCTCTTTTAGTTTTCGGCGCCTCTTTAGTTTTCGGCGCCCTTCTGGTTTTCGGCGCCCCTTTGGTTTTCGGCGCCCCTACGGTTTTTGGCGTCACTACGGTTTTCGGCGCTCCTTTGGTTTTCGGCGCCACTTTGGTTTTGGGCGCACCTTTGGTTTTCGGAGCTCCTTTGGTTCTCGGCGCCCTATTGGTTTTCGGTGCCCCTTAGGTTTTCGACGCCCCCTCGGTTTTGAGCGCGCTCCTTTGGTTTTCGGCGGCCCTTTGGTGTTCTGCGCACCACTTGGTTTTCTGCACCCCCTTGCTTTTCTGCGCTCCTTTGGTTTTCGGCGGCCCTTTGGTGTTCTGCGCACCCTTTGGTTTTCTGCACCCCCTTGGTTTTCGGCGCCCCTTGCGGTTTTCGGGGCCCTTTTGGTTTTCGGTGCCCCTTTGGTTTTTGGCGCCCCCTTGGTTTTCGGCGCTCCTTTGGTTTTCGGCGGCCCTTTGGTGTTCTGCGCACCCTTTGGTTTTCTGCATCCCTTTGGTTTTCGGCGCCCCTTTCGGTTTTCGGGGCCCTTTTGGTTTTCGGCGCCCGATTGGTTTTCTGCTACCCCTTTGGTTTTCTGTGCCTCTTGAATTTTCGGTGCCCCTCTGGTTTTCGGCGCTCTTTGGTTTTCGGCGCCCCTTCGGTTTTCGGCGCCCGCCCTGTTGGTTTTCGGCACGGCTTTTTCGTTTTCGGCGTACATTTGATTTTCAGCGCCCTTGTGGTTTTCGGCGACCTCTTGGTGTCCGGCGCCCTTGTTATTTTCGGCGCTCCTTTGGTTTTCAACGCCCTTTTGGTTTTTTGCGCAAGTTTTGGGGTTTTCGAAGCATTTTTGCGTTTCGGCGCCTTTTCTTGTGTTCGACGCTTCTTTGGGTTTCATCTCCTTTTGGGTTTTCTGCGCCTTCTTGGTTTTCAGCGCCCTTGTGGTTTTCGGCGCACTTTCGGTTTTCGGCGCTCCTTTGTTTTTCGGCGCCCTTGTGGTTTTCGGCGCCCCTTTGGTTTTCGGCGCTCCTTCTGTTTTCGGCGCCTTTCCGGTTTTCGGTGCCCTTATGGTTTTCGGCGCCCTTCTTGTTTCCGGCGCCCTTATGGTTTTCGGTGCCCTTATGGTTTTCGGCGCCCTTATTGTTTTCGGCCACGATTTGTTTTCGGCGCCGTTTCGGTTTTCGGAGCACCGTTGGTGTTTGGCGACCCTTCGGTTGTCGGCGCCCCTTCGGTTTTCGGCGCCCTTTTGGTTTTTGGCGTCAATTTGGCGTCAACATGAAGTTCGGTTACCCTTTGATTTTCGACGCCCTTTTGGTTTTCGACGCTTTTTTTCCACCGAACTTGTCCCCGGTGCCTCAACTGAGGTGGGCCTGCGGATTCTTTCCTTGATAAATATCGAGGTCGAGGTGGGCCGGCGGATCAAAATTTGAGGATTTCTCAGGCGAAACGCTTGTTTTTTTGAAATCCCGATCGATCAATCACAGGGTGCGGGCCACTCTGTCGTGTGTTGAGGATGTCTCGAGCGAAACGCTTGCTCCGCAGAATTTTACCGAGGATGTCTCGAGCGAATCGCTTGTTTTGTAGAACTTGAGGGATCTAGGCGCTCCAGAGATTTGCCTTCTCCAGGTGCACGAACCCGTGTGTTTTTACGTATGTGCCTACAGATTTGCCCTCTCCAGGTGCACGACCACACCCCAGCACGACCACACCCCAGCACGACCCCACCCCAGCACCACCCCACCCCAGCACGACCAAACCCCAGCACGACCCCACTCCAGCAAGACCATCACCCAGCACGACCACACCCCAGCACGACCTCACCACAGCACGACCACACCCCAGCACGACCACGCCCCAGCACGGCCACGCCCCAGCACGACCACGCCCCAGCACGACCACCCCCCAGCACGACTACCCCCCCAGCACGACCACCCCCCAGCACGACCACCCCCCAGCACGACCACACCCCAGCACGACCAAGCCCCAGCACGACCACACCGCCTTGGTTGAGTGGTTGCCTGTCGTCGTGGAATGTTTCGTGGGGTGTCTCGTGGACTGTTTCGCCCGTGTCTCGTGGAATGTTTCGCGGGGTGTCTCGTGGAAGTGCCCGTCGCCCAATACGGTGTCGTGAAAACGTTTCCATGCATGCGGTTCTATATCCCTTTCCGGGTTCGTGGGTCCATCATGTCGGCTTCCTTTTGGTTTTCGGCGCTGCTCTGGTTTTCGGCGCTCCTTCGTGGCTTTCGGCGCACATGTTGGTTTTATGCGCACCCTTTGGTTTTCGGTGCTCCTGTGGTTTTCGGCGCTCCTTTGGTTTTCGGCGCCCTTTTTGGTTTTCGGCGCTCCTTTTGGTTTTCGCTATTTTTTCCCGGAAGGGGCGCCGGCCCAGGGTTCTCTTTTGGTTGGTAAACTTGTCCCTGGTGCCTCAACTGAGGTGGGCCTGCGGATTCTTTCCTTGATAAATATCGAGGTCGAGGTGGGCCGGCGGATCAAAATTTGAGGATGTCTCAGGCGAAACGCTTGTTTTTTGAAATCCCGATCGATCAATCACAGGGTGCGGGCCACTCTTCCGTGTGTTGAGGATGTCTCGAGCGAAACGCTTGCTCCGCAGAGTTACCGAGGATGTCTCGAGCGAATCGCTTGTTTTGTAGAACTTGAGGGATCTGGGCGCCCCAGAGATTTGCTTTCTCCAGGTGCACGAACCCGTGTGTTTTTACGTATGTGCCTGTAGATTTGCCCTCTCCAGGTGCACGAATCCATGTGCTTTTACGTATGTGCGTATAGATGTGATTTCTCCGGGGGCGCGAATCCGTGTGTTTTTACGTATATGTCCAGATTTGCTCTATGGGGCGCGACACCTTCAGCATTGCAAGTGCCCGTCGCCCAATACGGTGTCATGAAAACGTTTCCATGCAAGCGGTTTTATATGCGTTTCCACGACCACACCCCAGCACGACCACACCCCAGTACGACCACACCCCAGCACGACCCCACCCCAGCACGACCAAGCCCCAGCACGACCAAGCCCCAGCACGACCGCACCCCAGCATTGCCCCACCCCAGCACGACCCCACCCCAGCAAGACCATCACCCAGCACGACCACCCCCCAGCACGACCTCACCACAGCACGACCACCCCCCAGCACGACCACGCCCCAGCACGACCACGCCCCAGCGCGACCACGCCCCAGCGCGACCACCCCCCAGCACGACTACCCCCCAGCACGACCACCCCCCAGCACGACCACCCCCCAGCACGACCACACCCCAGCACGACCACTCCCCAGCACGACCACACCGCCTTGGTTGAGTGGTTGCCTGTCGTCGTGGAATGTTTCGTGGGGTGTCTCGTGGACTGTTTCGCGGGGTGTCTCGTGGAATGTTTCCAGGAAAACGTTGAAAACGGTCGCCCGTGTCTCGTGGAATGTTTCGCGGGGTGTCTCGTGGAAGTGCCCGTCGCCCAATACGGTGTCGTGAAAACGTTTCCATGCATGCGGTTCTATATCCCTTTCCGGGTTCGTGGGTCCATCATGTTTTGGGGGGGGGTCGGCGTCAGGTGTTCGGCGCCCCAGTTCTTTTCGGCGCTCTTTTGTTTTTCGGTGTTTCTGTGGTTTTTGGCGCCCCTTTGGTTTTCGGTGCTCATTTGATTTTCGGCGCTCTTTTGATTTTCGGAGCCTGTTAGGTTTTCGGCGTACCTTCAGTTGTCGTTTCCCTTTCGGTTTTCGGCGTTCCTTCGGTTTTCGGCGCGCCTCTGGTTGTAGGCTTTCTTTCGGTTTTCGGTGGCCCTTTGGTTTTTGGTGTTCTGTTGGTTTTCGACGCTCTTTTGGTCTTCGGAGCACCTTCCTTTAGTCCAAGGGGGGGGGGGCTTCCAAGCCCCCCGCTTTAGCCAAAAAGGGTGGGAGGGGGGAGGGGCTTCCTGCAGGGGGGGTTCAAAGGGGGGTGGGGGGTAGCTAAGCCTTCCCCAATTTGGAAAGGGGGGGTGGGAGGGGTAGCTTCCGAGAGCCAGGAAAAACCGGGGGGGGGCTTCGGGCAGGGGGTCTAAAAAGGGGGAGGGGGAAGCTAAGCACCCCCTCCTTTTGGAAAGGGGGGGAGGGGGGGGGGAGTTTCCGGAGCGCGAGAGGTGGGAGTGGGGGGGCAGCTTCCGAGGGGCAGAGAAAAAGGGGGGGAGTAGGAGGGGGGCTTCGGGCAGGGGAGGTCAAAAGGGTGGGGGGGGGTAGCTAGGGGGGGGACAGTGTCCCACGGGTGCGCCCTCTCATGCCTAAGTCAAATTTCTGTTGGACGCAGCACATGCGGTCGGGAGCTTCTGGGCAGCGTGTAGCTCCGCTGGTTCTGGCCCACCACGCTTTGGCGCGACAGACTATCCACTTCCCAGTCCCAAAGCGTCAACTTCCCGAGCTTTTCTGAGCCTCCGCCTCGCGGAGCACAGCGACACGCAATCCGCTTGCAGGACGCCGCGTGTCGCCGGGGCCGCCGCGGCTATACGCTATCTGGCAGTTCCTGACCATATCTCCTCTCATGGTGGTCATGAGCCGCTCGCAGAGGTTAGCGCTCGCCTCGCTGCTGGGCTCGCCGTCTTTTCGGGGCCCTCCTCGATCCTCTAGGGTCGCTGGCAGAGCTCGACAGATCCCCTCGCCTTGAGCGTGGCGCCGGCCGTGCAGGGACACTCTTGGAGCTGGCGATCAGATGCACAACGAACTCTGTGGCGCGCTTGCTATTGCAGCACCGGGTATACTTCAGCACCAGGGGCGTGATGTGGGGTGTTCGGTGGTCGAGAAGCAAGTTTGGGAACACTCCCAGGGCACAAGGTGGAACATGGTGGAACGGCGCGAAGATGACGTGAGTCAATAATAATATCCATCACCGTAATTCCATCATGTAATGTAAATGTTTCCCTTGGTGGGTTCTAGTTGTATAGTAGCGCTGAACGAATGGCAAACACTTGAGAAGATCGAAGGTGCGAGTTGTGAACCCTCGGAGGAGCAGCTGGCGCGGTTAGAAAAAGTTCCGTGGACAGGTGAGGCGTACTTTGTTTGCGCATGCGGTGAGCACCTGAAACTCGGGACCTTTATGTGTCCACTTTGTTGAAACATGTGGTCAACGCTGCTGACGCGTGGCGGTGTCCTAGGGAGGTTCTGTCGAAGTACAGATTTCGTGCCATTGATATTGAGCCGCCCGTGGTGGCCGCTCCCACGGTGATGCGGAGCAGGACGTGATGCCGATCGGCGCGGCCAACCCTGGAGGTCCCGCTCCGAGACAGGCAGAAAAACATAACAAATGTTTGACGAAGGCGAAAGGTCGTGTCAAAAAGGCGACAGACTATCACAAGCTGTGGACTGTCTCGTTTGGATCGCGGCGGTCGCGATTTTGGGAGGGATGGGGAAAGATGGGCCCGCCACTGCTGCCCACTTGGCGTGGGCCCCAGAGTTTGAAAAGCGTCAGCCAGTGGCTTGTTCTCCTCCAAGCATGAGGAAGTTTAGCCAGCTGGTTTAGAGGTTTCAGAATTACGCACAGCCGTTCTGCTTGGGAGCGACGACAAATTGGACATGATGTCGTGGTATCCGGAACTTTGTTCTTTGATCGACAAGAACCCACATCTTCTGGACGTCGGCCCCTGGGATTCCTTTGACTGGCATTTCACCAGTCCCGAGAGAGCGGGAGAATTCGATCGGGAAAATAAAGATTGGAACGCGTGGGCCGCTGGGCAACATATCGATTTGACCTTCGCGGAAATTATCGATGTGGCTCGTCATGCGAAATGTGAGAGGCTTGCATACTTGGAACCCCTTTTTCACAAAGGAAGACAAGCAGCCTTCAGGTTCAATGCGGCTTGCTCTAAGCTAGCTCAACATCATAGGGAAGGCGATAGCGGAAGCTATACCAAACCACGCTACGATTCACAGTAGGAAACACGTTGCCGATTGTCAAGATTTATTCCCGCTTGCTGGCCATTGGCCGGTCCAGGACTGTCCATCATCGGAAGATGCAGGGAACTCCCCATTCGGATGAAACGCATCGCGGATGGGTAGGCTGCAGCCGAGAAACCCAAAGTCGTAGAGCATTCTGCTCGCCAGCTTCCGACCGCGATAGCAGTGCATTGGCATCTGTCCGATGCTGACTAGTAGCCTGGGACGATCCAGCGAGTAATAGAAAAAAGAATCGGATCGTGATCGATCGAGTAGAAAAGAGCGTGGACCCTGGGTACCAGTAGACAGAGTGGCTTGCACGAGGCATCGTTCATGTCATCATGAATTTCTCCCGTATGTGCGTGTCTGTGTGCTGATCCTGGAGGACATATAGGTCATATGTTCCGCGATCATACTGCCAGTAAGGTGCAGGAGTTGTATGATGAAAGGTTGACCAGCGAATGCGCTATGGATCTAGCTTCGTTCGTGGACCTCATGATCTCTCCCTTGCTGGAAAGATTCAAGCTTGAATCGATCCATCCTGCCAGTGCTGCTGTACAAGATGTCCTTGACATCCTCTGTAAAACATTGGAATATCGATGATAAGAACCCGTCAGTGGACGCACGAGAGACAATTAACAGAGCACGAGACAGGCATGGTGCGTGGTTTCTCACGATCGCCATCTTGATGATAAAGAGCTATCCTGAGCTGGAGAGTCAGTCTCTAACTGAGCATGTTGCCTCCGCGTCGGCGGTTGGCAGGCCTGCGTTGTCTCTGCTTCCCCCGCCGGAGCGAGGCACGAAAAGTGATCAAGTTGGACTGGCGAAGCCTCCGCTGGAAAGTTTCAGACCCGCCCAACGAGGATGGTAACGGAGGAGGTTGGAGCTGGTCCAGCGACCCCTGGGAGAGCGATATAAGCAAGAACCGAGAGAAAGAAAAAGAGAAAAGGGGCAGCAGAGCTACCGAAACCGCAGAGCCGGTGGTGGCGACTAGACTTCGAGTGGCATGAGCAAAGAAGATGGAGCTGGCAGCGCCAGCGGTGCCACCTGGGGCTCAGGGAGCGGATGGCGCAAAAAGTAATGGAGGGATGAGTCTGGCAAGTCTTCGTGCACGGACGACTCGGAGAGGAAATGGGACAAGAAGGACAAGAACGACGCCTGGAAGAGCAGGCAATCGAGGTCGTCGCGAGCCGCGGGGTCGATCAGCGCTGGGGTGCCCCGCGGGCATGTCGAATCAATTAGGGGTCCGCCGGGCGACCCAGCATTCGCGGCTGTAGCGGGAGTAGGCACCACGCGGAAAGTAAGCGCTGTAAAACGTTTTTGGAGTCGGCGCTCCCGGACGCGGCGCGCCAGAGGCCAGCGCGCGGAGGTGTGGTCGCCCCAGCGCCCGACGCGGGGAGAACCGATTATTTCCGTTCCTGCCTGCGTTATAAAATCATCCATCCGCCCGCCGTTGCAGGCGTTTGTCCCGAGCCTTTCTGATATTCCTCAAAGGAGGTAGTAAATGGATTTCGGCGGAACGCCGTTCGCACCCAGCCGGGGGCAAAGAAGGACCGCGCGCGCACCGCTATGTCATCCGTCAGCGTCAAGAGAGAGAGAGAGAGAGAGCTCCTGTACAAGACCTCCATGACGTTCCCCCCCAGAGCTAGGAGAAGATGGAGAAGATGCATCACATGTGCCATTTTGTCTTGCAGGTAAGCTTGAACATCTGACCAAAAACATGATGAGGGAGGAAAGATATGAGGAAATGAAGACAGGAGGAGGATGAGGAGGAGGAGGAGGAGGAGGTGAACGGAGGAGGAGGAGGAGGAGGAGGAGGAGGAGGAGGAGGAGGAGAGTGTGCCGTCAGCCTGGCCGCGGGGGAATCAGGGGGGATGCGGAGGAGGGGGGGCGAGGAGGAGGGAGGACACAATCTTGCCGACGCTTGCAAGCTTAATGCTCTATGACCGCGAGGGTCCCCCAACATTTCCGCACCTTCTTCGCATCGCCCTTTCCAATTTAAATTGCCTGGTGAATAAAAGTTCGAACTGTTGTTCGCGCGCACATGTCGTTCTAAGGTATGTGTTCTCGCTGTTCGAAGTCCCCAAATGCTACGAAACCCGTCGCTCAGAGCTTGGCCAACAAAGGGGGAGGGAGAGGAGAAGGGGAAGGAGAAAGAGGAGGAGAGGAGGAGGAGGAGGAGGAGGAGGAGGAAGATGGACGTGGAGGGGATAGACGTGGAGGAAAGCGTGCCGTCGGCCGTGCCCAGTATACGCCTCGTGCCAGCTACCTCTTCGTCTTTGTCGTTTTCGTCGCCTTCGTCGTTGTCGTCGTTGCCGCCGCCGCCGCCGCCGTCGCCGTTGCCGTCGCCGTCGCCGTCGCCGACGCCGTCGCTGTCGGCGTCGCCCCTCGCCGCCTCCCGTCGCCGCCGTGGGCCGCGCCGAGGATACCCCTCGAGCCGCCGCCCGACGCGGCGGGGCCGCCTGGCCACCAGACCTCGGGGCAGGACATCCGCCGGCATTGTGGGGCGCATGCGGTGCGCCGCTGCGCCGAGCACTGCGCCCCCCCCTGCCCAGAGTTCGGATCCGCCGTGCTTTGGTTGACTTCCCGACTGAAAATGGTAGGGGTTTTGGCTTATAGTGTCGCTCCGCCGGTTCTGGCCCACCACGCTTCGGCGCGACACGCTATCCATATCCGGGTCCCCCAGCGTCAATGTCGAGAGTTTTTCCCGGAAAGGGCGCCGGCCCAGGGTTCTCTTTTAGTTGGTAAACCTAATCCCCCGGTGCCAACTTGAAGGAGGCCGGCGAATTTTTTCCCTGATAAATATCGAGGTCGAAGGAGGCCGGCGAATTAAAATTTGAGGATGTCTCGAGCGAAACGCTTGTTTTTGAAATCCCGATCGATAAATCACAGGGTGCGGGCCACTTTTTCGTGTGTTGAGGATGTCTCGAGCGAAACGCTTGCTCCGCAGAGTTTGCCGAGGATGTCTCGAGCGAAACGCTTGTTTTGCAGAGCCGACCGCGACGCGGAAAAGCGCCCCGCGCGAAGGAATTTCGATGATGTCTCGACTAATTCCTTTGTTTTTGTACGATTTCCTGGAATTTTGGCAGGATGTCTCGAGCGAAATGCACGACCCCACCCTAGCACGACCATACCCCAGCACGACCACACCCCAGCACGACCAGACCCCAGCACGACCCCACCCCAGCACGACCCCACCCCAGCACGACCATACCCCAGCACGACCACACCCCAGCACGACCCGACCCCAGCACGACCCTACCCCAGCAAGACCACACCCCAGCACGACCACACCCCAGCACGACCTCACCACAGCACGACCACACCCCAGCACGACCACGCCCCAGCACGACCACGCCCCAGCACACGACCACGCCCCAGCACGACCACCCCCCAGCACGACCGACCCCCCCCCAGCACGACCACCCCCCAGCACGACCACCCCCCAGCACGACCACACCCCAGCACGACCACTCCCCAGCACGACCACACCCCAGCACGACCACACCCCAGCACGACCACACCCAGTCGCACCCCCGTGGAATGTTTCGTGGCGTGTCTGGTTGAGTGGTTGCCTGTTCGTGGGGTGTCTCGTGGAATGTTTCACGGGGTGTCTCGTGGAATGTTTCGTGAGGTGTCTCGTGGAATGTTTCGTGAGGTGTCTCGTGGGATGTTTCGCGGGGTGTCTCGTGGGATGTTTCGTGAGATGTCGCCCAGTTGGGTATCGTGAAAACGTGACCATGCTGCACATGTCTTTATCCCTTTCCGGGTTCGTGGGTCCATCATGTTCCGAGCCTCCCTCCCCGCGGAACGTAGCGACGCGCTATCCGCTCGCATGGCAAAGCGTGACGCCGGGGCTGCTGCCGCGACGCGGTGGGCAAAAGTTCTTCATTCCAATTTTAGCAGTGCATCCCAAACGATGGAACAAATAATAGCGGAAATTTCCGCTGGGCGGGTATTTTCGCAAAGGTACGGCGGAAACAGCGGCGGCAAAGTAGGGCGGACATCGGTATCAAAGGAGTTCGGGAAATTTCCGCCCTACTGGCGACATCGCCAAAGGTACGGCGGGTCTGGAGTCAGGACCCCCCTTGCGGAGGACGCCCCGCCGGACGGGCTCGCGGTGTCCCAGCGGCCTCGCCAGTGCGTGTCCGCGAAGACGACGCCCCTGCTGGCACCGGCGCGCAGGGTTGGGGCGTCCCGCCGTCGATCGATCGGGGCCTGCTTCCCTCTTCATGGGCCCCTCGCGGTGGCCACGCCCGGATCCCTCTCAGAGTTTTCGGACCAGGAGGCGCCCCAGGTGCGGTCCAGTGACCGGTCGTCGTCGTCGTCGTCGCCGTCGCCGTCGCCGTCGGCGTCGGCGTCGGCGTCGGCGTCGGCGTCGTCGTCGTCGTCCGCCTCCCCCTCTGACTTGTCCTACTCCTGCTCCGCGTCGTTGCCATTGCCGTCGCAGCCAATCATCCCGCGCCTACCCCTCTGCTCGCAGGCCTCCTCGTGCAGTTCGGAGCGTGCCCTGCTCACGGCTGAGTGTTTGGCGCGTCTGGGCTCGGGCCTCTTGGTTGCGGCAAGGAACGGTCGCTCCTTCGTTCCTCACAGTAGCGCGATGGCTGTGGAGGCGCGGTGGCGGCGGCCGTCGTCTTCTCCTCGGGCTTCGCCGGCGTGGCCACGCCAGGCAGGATGGCGGCGAGCCCCGTCCCACGAAGCAGAGCGACACGCTACCAGCTGGCAAGGCATAGCTTGTCGCAGTGGCGGCCGCCGCGACACGCACCGTTTTGTATTTCTCTGTGCACACGGCTGCCGAAATCGTCTCCTGAAGAGCTTGTCACTGCCTGACATCCCCGTCTTTCTGCAGATGGCAGTGCTGGCGGTCGCGGGAGGGCCGTTGCACGTATCAGGCAAAGCTGAGTTCTGCCATACCGCCACGAGAGCTGAGGAGGCTCTGACTCCTAAGCTTTTTGATGTGCAGCCTAGGTTTCAGTTCGGTAGGGTCTGGGTTCATACCGCGTCAAGAATGTAATTGTTATTTCGCATTGTGTTCTGGTTCATATTATCATTCGGAGAGGCGCGAAGGCGTGCGAGTATAGTGCGCATTCATGCGGGGTGCGAGCCAAACACTGGGTGTTCTATCTCTGTTTGAGTATTTTATCAACGGGCCATGGGCTCGGAAAGCGCCTCGGCGAGGCGCCCTCTTACGCGGGCGCATGACCGCGCAAGCGCTCCACGGCCGTGCGGAGCGTGCGGCCGCGCGGGCGTGCGGGCACACGGTCGTGCGGAGCGCGCGGCCGCGCAGGCGCGCGGACGCGCAGGCGCGCGGGAGTGCGGGCGGGTACGCGGGAACGCCAGCGCGCAGGCTGAGCGCACGAAAACGCAAGAGCGCAGGCACTCGGCCGCACGCTCAGCACGTGAGCTCACGGAGCGTTGTCTCGGGGTTGCCTTGCCACCACGAGCGAGCTGAGGAAGGGTTGCTTGGGAATTGCCCGAGAGTTGCGCGCGAGCCCAGGGAACGCTGCCCAGGAGCTGCTCGGGGGCTGCGCGCGAGCTAGGAAGTGCCCTCTGGATGCTGCCCGGGCGTTGCGCGCGAGCCAAGAAAGCGTTGCGTAGGAACTGCCAGGAGCTGCGCACGAGCCTAGGAAGCGCTGCCTAGGAGCTGCCTAGGTGCTGCGCGCGAGCTCAGGAGGCGCTGCGTAGGAACCGCGCACACGCCACTTGCCCACGCACCGGGAATGGCCAGGAAAGCGCTCGCGGGACGAGCCAGCGGGCCCAGCAATGAGCTGCGGGGATGCCTGCGCGGCAGCCATAGACAGGAAGCTGGCCTCGCCAAGTTTGCTGGCTTCTTCTCTGGAGCTCTTCAGCTGTCACAGGGTGTTATCCGGGAAATCCGGCACACTTCTCACACGCTTCGTGCCCCCAGGGGGAGTTCCACAACAGGCCCCAGCGGCAGGGTGCGCATGGCGCCGCCGTGTTCATGTCGGCACACCCCTCGCACGTGTCATTGCCTCACAGGGAGCCCCGCCGAAGGCACCGGTGGGCTCGTTCGCGCGGTGGCCGCCCTTTATTTCAGTGGGCTCGACCGCCTGGTGGCCGCCCGTGATTTCGGGACAGCCCTTACACGTTCCGTGGCTGCATATGGAGCTCCACCGAGGGCCCCAGTGGCAACGGTTGCATGGCGGCCGCATTTGATTTCGGGACAGCCCTCACACGCGTCGTGGCCGCATAGGGAGCTCCACCGAATGCCCCACTGGCAGCAGTCGCGTGGCGGCGACACCCCATTTCAGCACACCCCTCACACGCTTCGTGGCTCCATAGGGAGCCGAGGGCGGAACACACGATTCGTGTACAACTGCATGTGGTTGACTTCCTCGCCATGCTAGTTTTCTATGCACGCAGATCGTTGATCGGGCTTTGCACGTAATCGCTGGACGACGACGACGACGACGACGGCGACGGCGACGGCGACGGCGACGGCGGCGGCGACGGTGGCGGCGAGGGCGAGGGCGACGGCGACGGCGACGACGACGGCGACGACGCCGACGACAACGACGGCGACGGCGACGGCGACGGCGACGGCAACGGCAACGGCGACGGCGACGGCGACGACGACGACGATGGCGACGACGACGACGACGACGACGACGACGACGACGACGACGACGACGACGACACGCGGGAGCGCGGGCCTGGAGGAACTTGCGCGCGCGGAGGAGGAGGAGGAGGAGGAGGAGGAGGAGGAGGAGGAAGAGGAGGGGGCGGAGTAGGAGGAGGAGGAGGAGGAGGGCGGAGGAGGAGGAGGAAGAGAAGAGGAGGAGGAGGAGGAAGAAGAAGAAGAGGAGGAGGAGGAGGAGGGGGAAACGGAGGAAACGTAGGAAACAGCACAAACGGAGGAAACGGAGGAGGAGGAGGAGGGGAAGGAGGGAAATGAGGAGGAAACGGAAGAGGAGGAGGAAACGGAGGAGAAGGAGGAGGACAAGAAGGTTGAGGAGAAGGAGGACAAGGAGGAGGACGAGGAGGAGGAGGAGGAGGAGCAGGAGGAGGATGACCAGTGTAAACCCAAGAGTCACCGACAATGTTGGAATCAATAAGCCCTCCTCCAAGCTCCATCTCCATAGGCCCCTACAATGGTTCATTTCCACAGAGGGACTTGCCTTTTTGGAAGACAACGTTTGAAGATTCTAAAGCATGCCAGAACACTGTTCCCGGGATTCTAACGCCACGGATAAACCTGACTGTTGCGTCTTGATGATCCTAAATCGCGCCAGAGTGCCATTCTTGAGACTTCAACACCGGGAATCACCGTAATTTTTGCGCCTGGACCATGGGAACCCGTGGAACTCTTGGATCTCTAAAGCAAGAATGCGCGCGGCGCTAAAGCGAGAGACACATTTTGAAAAGGAGCCGGCCTCCATTTGTGAAGTTTTGCACATTTTGAAAACGTATATGCGCGGCGCTATGGCGAGAGCCACATTTTGAAAACGACCCGCCCTCAATCCGTGAAGCTCTTGCAATGTTTAAGAACATGTGCGCGGCGCTAAGTCGAGAGCCACATGTTGAAAACTACCCGCCCGCAATCCGTGAAGCCCTTGCAATTTTTCCCGGAAAAGGCATCAGCCCAGGGTTTTCTTTTAGTTGGTTTACCTCCGGGTTTGACTTCAGGTGGGCCGGCGAGTTTCTTTTGCGATAAATATCGAGGTCGAGGTGGGCCGGCGAATGAACATGTGAGGATGCCCCTAGCGAAACGCTGGGTTTTTTAATCGCTATCGATAAATCACAGGGTGCGGGACACGTTTTGGTCAGAGGCATGGATTACGTAATGCTTATAGATTGGCCCCATCCAGGGGTACGTATCTGTTTGTTTTTACGTATGTTCCTATAGATGGGCCCTCTCGTTACCTATAGATTGGCTCTCTCCAGGGGCACGAATACGTGTGTTTTTCCCGGAAAGGGCGCAGGCCCAGGGTTCTCTTTTAGTTTTGTTCCCCCCGGTTTTGACGGCTGTAGGGCCGGCGAATTTCTTTTGCGATAAATAACGAGGTCGCGTAGGGCCGGCGAATTAAAATCTGAGGATGTCTCGAGCGAAACGCATGTTTTTAAGAATTTGTTGAGGATGTCTCGAGCGAAACGCTTGTTTTGCAGAGTTGGGGATGTCTCGAGCGAAACGCTTGTTTTCAGAATTTGTTGAGGATGTCTCGAGCGAAACGCTGGTTTTGCAGAGCTGACCGCGACGCGGAAAAGCGCCCCGCGCGCAGGAATTCCGAGGATGTCTCGCGCGTGCCGCGTCCCGCGCGCAGGGATTTTGAGGATGTGTCGACTAATTCGCTTGTTTTGCCAGGATTTCTTTGGATTTTGACAGGATGTCTCTAGCGAAACGCTTGTTGTTTCAACATTTGTTGAGGATGTCTCGAGCGAAACGCTGGTTTTGCAAAATTGGGGGATGTCTCGAGCGGGGGCCTCGCGGGGGGCCTCGTAGGGGTCCAGAATTCAGAGGATGTCTCAGGCGAAATGTTTGTTTTCACGTCCCGCTCGCAGGAATTCCGAGGATGTCTCGCGCGTGCCGCGTCCCGCGCGCAGGAATTCTGAGGATGTCGGCAGGATATCTCGAGCGAAACGCTTGTCCCCAGCACGTTCCGTAGCGCGTCCCCTTGGCACGTCCCGCTGTGCGTCCCCATGGCACGTCCCTTGGCACGTCGCTTGGCGGGTCCCTTGAGACGTTCCGCGTCGCGTCCTCCTGGCATGTCCCCCTGTCAATTAGCTCTGGGGCAGCTACTATGTGCTGAGGCAGCTCGAGCTTAAGATCCAGATCAGTTCGGTCAGGACTCGGATGCAAAGGAGGACTCGATCCACGACGCTATAGAGCACAATCGAGGCATAACACATCGCAATTCAGCACGGCGCAGCACAGCACAGATTTCGGCACGGTACATCAAGATCGATACACTCAGCATTGCAACTTGGCACGTCCCTTGGCACGTTCCGTGGGGCGTCCCTTGGCGAATCCACCTGGAACGTCGCGCGGCGCGTCCCCTGGCACATCCCGTGGCACATCCATTGGCACGTTCCGTAGCGCGTCCCCTTGGCACGTCCCGCGGTGCGTCCCCATGGCACGCCCCTGGCACGTCGCCTGGCGCATCCCTTGGGACTTTTCGCGGCGCGTCCTCCTGGCATGTTCCCCTGTCAATTAGCTGTGGGGCAGCTACTATGTGTTCAGGCAGCTCGAGCTTAAGATCCAGATCAGTTCGGTCAGGACTCGGATGCAAAGGAGGACTCGATCCACGACGCTATAGAGCACAATCGCGCCATGGCACATCGCAATTCAGCACGGTGCAGCACAGCACAGCCCTCGGCAGGGTACATCAAGATCGATACACTCAGCATTGCATTTGCCCGTCACCCAGTCAGGTGTCTTTGAAAACGCTGCCATGTGTTACAGCTCTATATTCCTTTCCGGGTTCGTGGGTCGATCATGTTACGTATATTCCTACATATTTGCCCTCTCCAGGAATACGTGTGTTCCCATAGATTGGCCCCCATCCAGGGGCACGCATGCGCGTGTTTTTTAACGTATGTTCCTATAGATGGGCCCTCTCATTACCTATAGATTGGCATTATCCAGGGGCACGCATTCGTGCGTTCTTATTTCTATTCCTATAGATTGGCCCTCTCCAGGATTACGTGTGTTCCCATAGATTGGCCCTCTCCAGGGGCACGAATCCGTGCGTTTTTATAACAATTCCTTTCGATGGGCCTCACATTACTTATAGATTGGGTCTCTCCAGGGGCACGGATCCGTGCGTTTTTCCCGGAAAGGGCGCGGGCCCAGGGTTCTCTTTTAGTAGGTTAATGCCCCGGCCCCCCTGCGACTTGGGCCGGCGAAATTATTCTGCGATAAATAACGAGGTCGCGTAGGGCCGGCGAATTAAAATTTGAGGATGTCTCGAGCGAAACGCTTGTTTTTCAGAATTTGTTGAGGATGTCTCGAGCGAAACCCTTGTTTTGTGTTATAGATTGTTTTTCCCTGGGGACATGATTTCTGAGGATCTCTCAAGTGGATTGCTTGTTTTCACGTGCCCAGGTCTTGAGGATGTCTCGAGCAAGACGCTTGGTTTCACGCCTCCAGGTGGCCCAGACAGATGTCTAGCATGAGGATTTGTTGAGGATGTCTCGAACCAGAGGCTTGTTTTCACGTGTCCAGGTCGCCCAGGCGGATGTCTAGCATGAGTATTTGTTGAGGATGTCTCGAGCGAGACGCTTGTTTGCACGTGTCCAGGTTGCCCAGGCGGATGTCTAGCATGAGGATGTGCTGACAACGTCTTGAGCGAAACGCGTGTTTTCACGTGTCCAGGTCGCCCAGGCACAGCACAGCCCTCGGCACGGTACATCAATATCGATACCCTTAGCATTGCAGCCTGGCATGTTGCCTGGCACGTTCCGCGGAGCGTCCCGTGGCGAGTCCCCCTGGCACGTCGCGCGGTGCACGTCCATTGGCACGTTTCGTAGCGCGTCCCCGTGGCACGTCCCGCGGTGCGTCCCCATGGCACGTCCCCTGGCACGTCGCCTGGCGCGTCCCTTGGGACGTTCCGCGGCGCGTCCTCCTGGCATGTTCCCTCTGTGTAGTTCTGGGGCAGCTACCATCTGCTCAGGCAGCTCGAGCTTACGATCCAGATCAGTTCAGTGAGGACTCGGATGCCAGGGAGGACTCGATTTACAAGGCTATATGGAGCACAATTGCGGCATGGCACATCGCAGTTCAGCACGGCCCAGCACAGCACAGCCGTCGGCACGGTACATCAAGATCGATACACTCAACTATGCACCTTGGCGCGTTCCGTGGCGAGTCCACCTGGCACGTCGCGCGGCGCGTCCCCTGGCACGTCCCTCGGCACGTCCATTGGCACGTTCCGTAGCGCGTCCCCTTGGCACGTCCCGCGGTGCGTCCCCATGGCACGTCCCCTGGCACGTCGCCTGGCGCGTCCCTTGGGACGTTCCGCGGCGCGTCCTCCTGGCATGTTCCCTCTGTCGATTAGTTCTGGGGCAGCTACCATCTGCTCAGGCAGCTCGAGCTTACGCTCCAGATCAGTTCGGTGAGGATTCGGATGCCAGGGAGGACTCGATCCACAACGCTATATAGAGCACAATCGCGGCATGGCACATCGCAGTTCAGCACGGCGTAGCACAGCACAGCCCTCGGCACAGTACATCATCATCGATACATTCAGCATTGCATGTGCCCGTCGCCCAATCAGGTGTCTTTGAAATGTTGCAATGCCTTACATTTCTATATTCCTTTCCGGGTTCGTGGGTCGATCATGTTGCGCTTATTTTCCCGGGAAGGACGCTGGCCCAGGGTTTTCTTTTAGGCTGGTAATCTGTCCCCGGTGCCGTGCGGGAGGTGGGCCGGCGGAATTCCGCTCGATAAAAACAAGGTAAAGTCAAATTCGGCGTGAAAAACATGCTTTTCGCGCGTGCCCGCTCGAGGAAAGTCGACCCCCCACCTCGGATCCTCGATAAATAACGTGGTCCGCGGACCACCGCTTTCTTTCGTGAAAGCGAGGGTGCGGGGCACTTTTAGCAGAATCCTTGCAACAAAAACGAGGTCTGGAGCTCCGACCGCGACGCGGAAAAGCGCCCCGCGCTCAGGAATTCGGAGGATGTCTCGCGCGTGCCGCGTCCCGCGCGCAGGAATTTTGAGGATGTCTCGACTAATACGTTAGTTTTGCGAGGATTTCTTCGGATTCTGTCAAAATGTCTCGAGCGAAACGCTTGTTTTTCCCGGAAAGGGCGCGGGCCCAGGGTTCTCTTTTAGCCGTTTACCCCCGGATCTGACGGGTCAAGCGCCGGCGAAATTATTTGCGATAAATAACGAGGTAAAGTGCTGATTTTTTTAGAAAAAGTGCGTTTTGTGCGTGCCCGCTCGAGGAAAGTTCGCCCCCCATCTCGGATCCTCGATAAATAACGGGGTCCGCAGACCCCCGCTTTCCCTCGTAAAAAAGAGGGTGCGGAGCGTTTTTCGCAGAATCCTCGAAAAATAACGGGGTCTGGAGCCCCGACCGCGACTCGGAAAAGCGCCCCGCGCGCAGGAATTCCGAGGATGTCTCGCGCGTGCCGCGTCCCGCGCGCAGGAATTTCGAGGATGTCTCGACTAATTCGCTTGTTTTGTCAGGATTTCTTAGAACTTTGGCAGGATGTCTCGAGCGAAACGCTTATTTTACATAGTTTGTGGAGGATGTCTCGAGCGAAACGCTGGTTTTCGCAAAATTTGGAGATGTCTCGAGCGGGGGGCCAGAATTCAGAGGATGTCTCAGGCGAAATGCTTGTTTTCGTGTCCCGCTCGCGGGAATTCCAAGGATGTCTCGCGCGGGCCGCGTCCCGCGCGCAGGAATTTCGAGGATGTCTCGACTAATTCGTTTGTTTTGTCAGGATTTCTTAGAATTTTGACCGGATGTCTCGAGCGAAACGCTTGTTTTTCATAATTTGTTGAGGATGTCTCGAGCGAAACGCTGGTTTCTGCAAACTTGGGGATGTCTCGAGCGGGGGCCTCGTGGGGGGCCAGAATTCAGAGGATGTCTCAGGCGAAATGCTTGTTTTCACGTCCCGCTCGCAGGAATTCGGAAGATGTCTCGCGCGTGCCACGTCCCGCGCGCAGGAATTTTGAGGATGTCCCGTAGCGCGTCCCCTTGGCACGGCCTACGGTGCGACCCCATGGCACGTCCCTTGGCACGTCGCCTGGCGCGTCCCTGGGGACGTTTCGCGGCGCGTCCTCCTGGCATGTTTTTGAGGATGTCTCGAGCGAAACGCTTGTTTTTCAGAATTTGTTGAGGATGTCTCGAGCGAGACGCTGGTTTTGCAGAGTTGGGGATGTCTCGAGCGAAACGCTTGGTTTCAGAATTTGTTGAGGATGTCTCGAGCGACACGCTGGTTTTGCAGAGCCGACCGCGACACGGAAAAGCGCCCCTCGCGCAGGAATTCCAAGGATGTCTCGCGCGTGCCGCGTCCCGCGCGCGGGTATTTGGATTTCTTGGGATTTTGACAGGATGTCTCGAGCGAAACGCTTGTTTTTCATAATTTGTTGAGGATGTCTCGAGCGAAACGCTGGTTTTGCAAAATTGGGGGATGTCTCGAGCGGTGGCATCGTGGGGGGCCAGAATTCAAAGGATGTCTCAGGCGAAATGCTTGTTTTCACGTCCCGCTCGCAGGACTTCCGAGGATGTCTCGCGCGTGCAGCGTCCCGCGCGTAGGAATTCAGATGATTTTGACAGGATGTCTCGAGCGAAACGCTTGTCCCCAGCACGTTCCGTAGCGCGTCCCCTTGGCACGTCCCGCGTTGCGTCCCCATGGCACGTCCCCTGGCACGTCGCCTGGCGCGTCCCTTGAGCGTTCTGCGTCGCGTCCTCCTGGCAGTTCCCCTTGTCAATTAGCTCTGGGGCAGCTACTATGTGTAGGCAGCTCGAGCAGATCCAGTTTCGGTCAGGACTCGGATGCAAAGGAGGACTCGATCCACGAGGCTATAGAGCACAATCGCGCCATGGCACATCGCAATTCAGCACGGCGCAGCACAGCACTGATTTCGGCACGGTACATCAAGATCGATACACTCAGCATTGCAACTTGGCACGTTCCTTGGCACGTTCCGTGGGGCGTCCCTTGGCGAGTCCCCCTGGCACGTCGCGTGGCGCGTCCCCTGGCACATCCCGTGGCACATCCATTGGCACGTTCCGTAGCGCGTCCCCTTGGCACGTCCTACGGTGCGACCCCATGGCGCGTCCCCTGGCACGTCGCCTGGCGCATCCCTTGGGACGTTTCGCGGCGCGTCCTCCTGGCATGTTCCACTGTCCATTAGCTCTGGGGCAGCTACTATGTGTTCAGGCAGCTCGAGCTTAAGATCCAGATCAGTTCGGTCAGGACTCGGATGCAAAGGAGGACTCGATCCACGACGCTATAGAGCACAGTCGCGCCATGGCACATCGCAATTCAGCACGGCGCAGCACAGCACAGCCCTTGGCGGAAAGGGCGTGGGCCCAGGGTTCTCTTTTAGTTGGTTAACCCCCCGGCCCCCCTGCGACTTGGGCCGGCGAAATTATTTTGCGAGCGGGCACGCACGGAGTAGGGCCGGCGAAATTATTTTTGAGGATGTCTCGAGCGAAACGCTTGTTTTTCAGAATTTGTTGAGGATGTCTCGAGCGAAACGCTGGTTTTGCATAGTTGGGGATGTCTCGAGCGAAACGCTTGGTTTCAGAATTTGTTGAGGATGTCTCGAGCGACACGCTGGTTTTGCAGAGCCGACCGCGACACGGAAAAGCGCTCCTCGCGCAGGAATTCCGAGGATGTCTCGCGCGTGCCGCGTCCCGCGCGCAGGAATTTTGATTTCTTTGGATTTTGACAGGATGTCTCGAGCGAAACGCTTGTGTTTCATAATTTGTTGAGGATGTCTCGAGCGAAACGCTGGTTTTGCAAAATTGGGGGATGTCTCGAGCGGTGGCATCGTGGGGGGCCAGAATTCAAAGGATGTCTCAGGCGAAATGCTTGTTTTCGTGTCCCGCTCGCAGGAATTCCGAGGATGTCTCGCGCGTGCCGCGTCCCGCGCGTAGGAATTCGGATGATTGTGATAGGATGTCTCGAGCGAAACGCTTGTCCCCAGCACGTTCAGTAGCGCGTCCCCTTGGCACGTCCCGCGGTGCGACCCCATGGCACGTCCCCTGGCACGTCGCCTGGCGCATCCCTTGGGACGTTTCGCGGCGCGTCCTCCTGGCATGTCCCCTGTCCATTAGCTCTGGGGCAGCTACTATGTGTTCAGGCAGCTCGAGCTTAAGATCCAGATCAGTTCGGTCAGGACTCGGATGCAAAGGAGGACTCGATCCAAGAGGCTATAGAGCACAATCGCGCCATGGCACATCGCAGTTGAGCACGGCGCAGCACAGCACAGCCCTCGGCACGGTACATCAAGATCGATACACTCAGCATTGCAATTTGGCACGTTCCTTGGCACGTTCCGTGGGGCGTCCCTTGGCGAGTCCCCCTGGCACGTCGCGTGGCGCGTCCCCTGGCACATCCCGTGGCACATCCATTGGCACGTTCCGTAGCGCGTCCCCTTGGCACGTCCCGCGGTGCGACCCCATGGCACGTCCCCTGGCACGTCGCCTGGCGCATCCCTTGGGACGTTTCGCGGCGCGTCCTCCTGGCATGTCCCCTGTCCATTAGCTCTGGGGCAGCTACTATGTGTTCAGGCAGCTCGAGCTTAAGATCCAGATCAGTTCGGTCAGGACTCGGATGCAAAGGAGGACTCGATCCACGAGGCTATAGAGCACAATCGCGCCATGGCACATCGCAATTCAGCACGGCGCAGCACAGCACAGCCCTCGGCACGGTACATCAAGATCGATACACTCAGCATTGCATTTGCCCGTCACCCAATCAGGTGTCTTTGAAAATGCTGCCATGTGTTACAGTTCTATATTCCTTTCCGGGTTCGTGGGTCGATCATGTTCATAATTCGTTGCGGATGTCTCTAGCGAAACGCTGGTTTTGCAAACTTGGGGGATGTCTCGAGCGGGGGCCTCGTGGGAGGCCGGAATTCAGAGGATGTCCCAGGCGAGATGCTTGTTTTCACGTCCCGCTCGCAGGAATTCCGGGGATGTCTCGCGCGTGCCGCGTCCCGCGCGCAGGAATTTTGAGGATGTCTCGACTAATACGTTAGTTTTGCAAGGATTTCTTCGGATTTTGTTAGGATGTCTCGAGCGAAACGCTTGTTCCCGGAAAGGGCGTAGGCCCAGGGTGTTTTTTTAGTTGGTTTACCCCCCGGTTTCGACTTGAAGGGGGCCGGCGAAATTAATCTACGTAAATAACGAGGTAAAATTATGATTTTCAGTAGAAAAAATGCGTTTCGTGCGTGCCCGCTCGAGGAAAGTGCGCCCCCCATTTCGGATCCTCGATAAACAACGGGGTCCGCAGACCCCCGTTTTCCCTCGTGAAAAAGAGGGTGCGGAGCGTTTTTCGTATAATCCTCTACAAATAACGGGGTCTCGCGCAGGAATTCCGAGGATGTCTCGAGGGAAACGCTGGTTTTGCAAAATTTGGGGATGTCTCGAGCGGGGGCTTCGTGGGGGGCCAGAATTCAGAGGATGTCTCAGGCGAAATGCTTGTTTTCGTGTCCAGCTCGCAGGAATTCCAAGGATGTCTCGCGCGTGCCGCGTCCCGCGCGCAGGAATTTTGAGGATGTCTCGACTAATTCGTTTGTTTTGCCAGGATGTCCTTGGATTTTGACCGGATGTCTCGAGCGAAATGCTTGTTTTTCATAATTTGTTGAGGATGTCTCGAACGAAACGCTGGTTTTGCAAACTTGGGGGATGTCTCGAGCGGGGGCCTCGTGGGGGGCCAGAATTCAGAGGATGTCTCAGGCGAACTGTTTGTTTTCACGTCCCGCTCGCAGGAATTCCGAGGATGTCTCGCGCGTGCCACGTCCCGCGCGCAGGAATTTTGAGGATGTCCCGTAGCGCGTCCCCTTGGCACGTCCTACGGTGCGACCCCATGGCACGTCCCTTGGCACGTCGCCTGGCGCGTCCCTTGGGACGTTTCGCGGCGCGTCCTCCTGGCATGTCCCCCTGTCAATTAGCTCTGGGCTACTATGTGTTCAGGCAGCTCGAGCTTCAGATCCAGATCAGTTCGGTCAGGACTCGGATGCAAAGGAAGACTCGAGAGCACAACCGCGGCATGGCACATCGCAATTCAGCACGGTGCAGCACAGCACAGCCCTCGGCACGGTACATCAAGATCGATACAGTCAGCATTGCACTTGCTCGTCACCCAATCAGGTGTCTTTGAAAACGCTGCCATGCGTTACATTTCTATATTCCTTTCCGGGCTCGTGGGTCGATCATGTTTTCATAATTCGTTGCGGATGTCTCTAGCGAAACGCTGGTTTTGCAAAATTGGGGGATGTCTCGAGCGGGGGCCTCGACGGGGGCCGGAATGCAGAGGATGTCTCAGGCGAAATGCTTGTTTTCACGTCCCGCGTGAAAGCGCGTGGTCTCCTAACGCCTCAGAGCGGGACAAGCGTTAAAACACGTGGTCTCCTAACGCCTCAGAGCGGGACAAGCGTGAAAACACGTGGGTTCCTAATGTCTCAGAGGCCGCCCCAGGAGGCCCCAGGATGCTTCCCCAGGGCCCCAGGACGGAACGTGCCAAGTTATTACACATTTGGTGTCGATTCGTTTATTTTGTTTTTGCTTTGTGCCTCACCCCATTGTTGGGGGCCCAGACGACCGCATGCTAGCTATCCCCCCTATGGGTGGCTGCGACACGTACAAATACGTGGGTTCCTGACGCCCCAGGGCGGGGTTCCGAACGCCCGAGAGCAGGACGAGCGTGAAAACACATGGGTTCCTAACGCCCGAGAACGGGACAAGCGTGAACAACGCGTGGTCTCCTAACGCCTCAGAGCGGGACAAGCGTTAAAACACGTGGTCTCCTAACGCCTACGAGCGGGACAAGCGTGAAAACATGTGGGTTCCTAATGCTTCAGAGGCCGCCCCAGGAGGCCCCAGGAGGCTTCCCTAGGGCCCCAGGACGGAACGTGCCAAGTTACTACACATCTGGTGTCGATTCGTATATTTTATATTTTCTCTGATTTTTTCCCGGAAAGGGCAAAGGCCCAGGGTTCTCTTTTAGTATGTAAACATAGTCCCCCGTGCCCAACTTGAAGGAGGCCGGCGAAATTTTTCCCTGATAAATATCAAGGTCGAAGGAGGCCGGCGAAATTATTTTTGAGGATGTCTCGAGCGAAACGCTTGTTTTTGAAATCCCGATCGATAAATCACAGGGTGCGGGACACCTCAGCACGACCACACTCAGCACGACCACACCCCAGCACGACCACGCCCCAGCACGACCACGCCCCAGCACGACCACACCCCAGCACGACCACACCCCAGCACGACCACACCCCAGCACGACCACACCCCAGCACGACCACGCACGACCACGCACGACCCGATCGATAAATCACAGGGTGCGGAGCACCCCAGCACGAACCCACCCCAGCACGACCCCACCCCAGCACGACCCCACCCCAGCACGACCACGCCCCAGCACGACCACACCCCAGCACGACCACACCCCAGCACGACCACTCCCCAGCACGACCCCACCCCAGCACGACCCCACCCTAGCACGACCACACCCCAGCACGACCACACCCCAGCACGACCCCACCCCAGCATGACCACACCCCAGCACGACCCCACCCCAGCAAGACCACACCCCAGCACGACCACACCCCAGCACGACCTTACCACAGCACGACCACACCCCAGCACGACCACGCCCCAGCACGACCACGCCCCAGCACGACCACGCCCCAGCACGACCACGCCCCAGCACGACCACCCCAGCACGACCACCCCCCAGCACGACCACCCCCCCAGCACGACCACCCCCCAGCACGACCACCCCCCAGCACGACCACACCCCAGCACGACCACTCCCCAGCACGACCACACCGCCTTGGTTGAGTGGTTGCCTGTCGTCGTGGAATGTTTCGTGGGGTGTCTCGTGGAATGTTTCGCGGGGTGTCTCGTGAAATGTTTCGTGAGGTGTCTCGTGGAATGTTTCGTGAGGTGTCTCGTGGGCTGTTTCGTGAGGTGTCTCGTGGGATGTTTCGTGAGGTGTTGCCCAGTTGGGTATCATGAAAACGTGTCCATGCTCCACATGTCTATATCCCTTTCCGGGTTCGTGGGTCCATCATGTTGGATCTTGACAGGATGTCTCGAGCGAAACGCTTGTACCCAGCACGTTCCGTAGCGCATCCCCTTGGCGCGTCCCGCGGTGCGTCCCCATGGTACGTCCCTTGGCACGTCGCTTGGCGCGTCCCTTGAGACGTTCCGCGGCGCGTCCTCCTGGCATGTCCCCCTGTCAATTAGCTCTGGGGCAGCTACTATGTGTTCAGGCAGCTCGAGCTTAAGATCCAGATCAGTTCGGTCAGGACTCGGATGCAAAGGAAGACTCGATCCACGAGGCTATAGAGCACAATCGCGGCATGGCACATCGCAATTCAGCAAGGCGCAGCACAGCACAGCCCTCGCCACGGTACATCAAGATCGATATTCTCACTCAGCATTGCAATTTGGCACGTTCCTTGGCACGTTCCGTGGGGCGTCCCTTTGCGAGCCCCCCTGGCACGTCGCGTGGCGTTTCTCTGGCACATCCCGTGGCACATCCATTGGCACGTTCCGTAGCGCGTCCTCTTGGCACGTCCCGCGGTGCGACCCCATGGCACGTCCCCTGGCACGTCGCCTGGCGCGTCCCTTGGGACGTCTCGCGGCGCGTCCTCCTGGCATGTTCCCCTGCCAATTAGCTCTGGTGCAGCTACTATGTGTTCAGGCAGCTCGATCTTAAGATCCAGATCAGTTCGGTCAGGACTCGGATGCAAAGGAGGACTCGATCCACGACGCTATAGAGCACAATCGCGGCACGGCACATCGCAATTCAGCAAGGCGCAGCACAGCACAGCCCTCGGCACGGTACATCAAGATCGATACACTCAGCATTGCATTTGCCCGTCGCCCAATCAGGTGTCTTTGAAACGTTGCCATGCCTTACATTTCTATATTCCTTTCCGGGTTTGTGGGTCGATCATGTTTATATGGGGAAACTACTTTTTCCTATTTCCCGAAAAGGGCGTGGGCCCAGGGTTCTCTTTTAGTAGGTTAAACTCTTGGTTTTGACTTGAAGGGGGCCGGCGGAATTATTCTGCGATTAAAAAACGAAGTAAAGTCCAATTCGGCGTGAAAAAAATGCGTTTCGCGCGTGCCCGCTCGAGGACAGTCGACCCCCCACCTCGGATCCTCGATAAATAACAGGGTCCGCGGACCACCGCTTTCTTTCGTGAAAAAGAAGGTGCGGGCAATTTTTTGCATAATCTTCGACCACAAACGAAGTTTGGAGCCCCGACCGCGACGCGGAAAAGCGCCCCGCGCGCAGGAATTCCGAGGATGTCTCGCGCGTGCCGCGTCCCGCGCGCAGGAATTTCAAGGATGTCTCGACTAAGTCGCTTGTTGTTCTAGGATTTAGCGTGAAAATGTTGAGTTTTTGCGTGCCCGCTCGAGGATGGTGCGCCCCCCGCGCCAAAAATCGAGGATGTCTCGAGCGAAACGCTTGTTTGGCAAAACTTGAAGAGCCTGGGTGCCCCAGCATGCCCCAGGAGGCCCTGGGAGCGCGGACGCGGCGTAATTTACCAGGGATCGTAGCCCTTGGAGCTCAGACCACGCGTAATTTGCAATGGATCGTGGCCCTCGGAGCGCGGGCGCAGCGTAATTTACAAGGGGTCGGGGCCTTGGGAGCTCGGACGCAATGTAATTTACAAGGGATCGTAGCCCTTGGAGCGCGGGCGCAGCGTAGAATATAAGGGATCGGGGCCCTGGGGGCTCAGACGCAGCGTGATTTACGAGGGATCGTTGTCCTGGGAGCGCGGACGCAGTGTAATTTACAAGGGGTCGGGGCCCTGGGAGCGCGACCCCAATGTAATTTACGAGGGATCGTGGCCCTGGGAGCGCGGACGCAGCGTAATTTACGAGGGATCGTGGCCTTGGGAGCGCGTCCCGTGGCACGTCCATTGGCACGTTCCGTAGCGCGTCCCCTTGGCACGTCCGGCAGTGCGTTCCCATGGCACGTTCCCTGGGACGTCGCTTGGCGCGTCCCTTGAGACGAAACGCGGCGCGTCCTCCTTGCATGTTCCCCTGTCAATTAGCTCTGGGGCAGCTACTATGTGCTCAGGCAGCTCGAGCTTAAGATCCAGATCAGTTCGGTCAGGACTCGGACGCAAAGGAGGACTCGATCCACAACGCCATATATAGAGCACAATCGCGGCATGGCACATCGCAGTGCGTCCCCATCGCACGTTCCTGGCACGTCGCCTTGCGCGTCCCTTGGGACGTTCCGCGGCGTGTCCTCCTAGCAATCAGCTCTAGGGCAGCTACTATATGCTGAGGCAGCTCGAGCTTACGACCCAGATCAGATCGGTCAGGACTCGGATGCAAAGGAGGACTCGATCCACGAGGCTATAGAGCACAATCGCGGCATGGCACATCGCAGTTCAGCACGGCGCAGCACAGCACAGCCCTCGGCACGGTACATCAAGATCGATACATTCATCATTGCATTTGCTCGTCGCCCAATCAGATGTCTTTGAAACGTTGCCATGCCTTACATTTCTATATTCCTTTCCGGGTTCGTGGGTCGATCATGTTTTTCCCAGAAAGGGCATGGGCCCAGGGTTCTCTTTTAGTGGGTTTACCCCCCGGTTTTTACTTGAAGGGGGCCGGCGAATTTCTTGTGCGATAAATTACAAGGTCGAAGGGGGCCGGCGAATTAAACTTGTGAGGACGAAGGCCATTTTTTGCCACCCCTCACGCAGATCGTGCTCTTGGAATTTTACTGCCTTTAAGGAAACCTCGATATTTCACAGGTGAAGTTCACTTTTTTTCCGACATCGACTTTAAACGATAAAAAACGAGGTAAACGCATTCGCTCGATAAATAACGAGGTACCGCGGCCTCCGGAACGGCGCTGGGAACGGAGTTTGGGATTCTTGAAGTTGCATAAGTTCGGAAATCGCAGAAATTCCATGTGTTTTTGGACCCTGACCCCGCGGATCTGCGTGAGGGGTGGCACCGAATTTCAGAAATGTGGCAAATCCCCTGTGTTTTTGGACCCTGACCCCGCCGATCTGCGTGAGGGGTGGCGCGGAATTCCAGAAATGTGGCAAATCCCATGTGTTTTTGGACCCTGACCCCGCCGATCTGCGTGAGGGGCGGCACGGAATTACAGAAATGTGGCAAATCCCATGTGTTTTCGGATCCTGACCCCGCCGACCTGCGTGAGGGGTGGCACCGAATTTCACAAATGTGGCAAGTCCTATGTGTTTTCGGATTTTGACTTCGCCCAGGAGGGCCCAGGAGGCTCCAGGAGAGCCCAGGAGAGCCCAGGAGGGCCCAGGAGAGCCCAGGAGGACCCAGGAGGACCCAGGAGGCTCCAAGAGGCACCAGGGGGCCCAAGGAGGGCCCAGGAGAAGCTCCAGGAGGCTCCAGGAGCCCAGGAGGGCCCAAGAGGTCCAAGGAAGACCCAGGAGGGCCCAGGAGCCCTTACGAGGGATCGTGGCCCTGGGAGCGCTGACGTAGCGTAATTTACTAGGGATCGTGGCCTTGGGAGCGCGGGTGTAGTGTAATTTCATAATTGGTTGAGGATGTCTCGGGCGAAACGCTGGTTTTGCAAAGTTTGGGGATGTCTCGAGCGGGGGCTTCGTGGGGGGCCAGAATTCAGAGGATGTCTCAGGTCCCACGCGCAGGAAATTTGAGGATGTCTCGACTATTTCGCTTGTTTTGTCAGGATGTCTTAGAATGTTGGCAGGATGTCTCGAGCGAAACGCTTGTTGTTCATAATTTGTTGAGGATGTCTCGAGCGAAACGCTGGTTTTGCAAAATTTGGGGATGTCTCGAGCGGGGGCTTCGTGGGGGGCCAGAATTCAGAGGATGTCTCAGGCGAAATGCTTGTTTTCGTGTCCCGCTCGCAGGAATTCCAAGGATGTCTCGCGCGGGCCGCGTCCCGCGCGCAGGAATTTTGAGGATGTCTCGGCTAATTCGTTTGTTTTGCCAGGATTTCTTAGAATTTTGGCAGGATGTCTCGAGCGAAACGCTTGTTGCTCATAATTTGTTGAGGATGTCTCGAGCGAAACGCTGGTTTTGCAAAATTGGGGGATGTCTCGAGCGGGGGCCTGTGGGGGGCCAGAATTCAGAGGATGTCTCAGGCGAAATGCTTGTTTTCACGTCCCGCTCGCAGGAATTCCGAGGATGTCTCGCGCGTGCCGCGTCCCGCGCGCAGGAATTTTGAGGATTTTGAAAGGATGTCTCGAGCGAAACGCTTGTCCCCAGCACGTTCCGTAGCGCGTCCCCTTGGCACGTCCCGCGGTGCGTCCCCATGGCACGTCGGCACGTTGGCGCGTCCCTTGAGACGTTCCGCGTCGCGTCCTCCTGGCATGTCCCCCTGTCAATTAGCTCTGGGGCAGCTACTATGTGTTCAGGCAGCTCGAGCTTAAGATCCAGATCAGTTCGGTCAGGACTCGGATGCAAAGGAGGACTCGATCCACGAGGCTATAGAGCACAATCGCGCCATGGCACATCGCAATCCAGCACCGCGCAGCACAGCACAGATTCCGGCACGGTACATCAAGATTGATACACTCAGCATTGCAACTTGGCAAGTTCTTTGGCACGTTCCGTGGGGCGTCCCTTGGCGAGTCCCCCTGGCACGTCGCGTGGCGCTTCCCCTGGCACATCCCGTGGCACATCCATTGGCACGTTCCGTAGCGCGTCCCCTTGGCACGTCCCGCGGTGCGACCCCATGGCACGTCCCCTGGCACGTCGCCTGGCGCGTCCCTTTGGACGTTTCGCGGCGCGTCCTCCTGGCATGTTCCCCTGCCAATTAGCTCTGGTGCAGCTACTATGTGTTCAGGCAGCTCGAGCTTCAGATCCAGATCAGTTCGGTCAGGACTCGGATGCAAAGGAGGACTCGATCCACGAGGCTATAGAGCACACTCGCGCCATGGCACATCGCAATTCAGCACGGCGCAGCACAGCACAGATTTCGGCACGGTACATCAAGATCGATACGTTCAGCATTGCATTTGCCCGTCACCCAATCAGGTGTCTTTGAAAACGCTGCCATGTGTTACAGTTCTATATTCCTTTCCGGGTTCGTGGGTCGATCATGTTCCATCCCATATTGATCAACATGGCTAGTTGCTGTCTAAGGATTCGTTGTCACAACTTCGCGAGGCCCCCCCAGGAGGCACTGTTTTGTATTTGGATGTATGTTCGGGGTGAGCTTTTCGCCCTAGGAGGCCCCATGATGCCTTTTTCCCGGAAAGGGCGTGGGCCCAGGGTTTTCTTTTAGCTGGTTTACCCCCGGTTTCGACTTGAAGGGGGCCGGCGAAATTATTCTGCGTAAATAACGAGGTAAAGTGCTTATTTGTTTAAAAAAGTGCGTTTCGTGCGTGCCCGCTCGAGGAAAGTGCGCCCCCCATCTCGGATCTTCGATAAAAAAACGAGGTCCGCAGACCCCCGCTTTCCATCGTGAAAAAGAAGGTGCGGAGCGTTTTTCACAGAATCCTCGACAAATAACGGGGTCTGGAGCCCCGACCGCGACGCGGAAAAGCGCCCCGCGCGCAGGAATTCCGAGGATGTCTCACGCGTGCCGCGTCCCGCGCGCAGGAATTTCGACTAATTCGCTTGTTTTGTCAGGATTTCTTAGATTTTTGGCAGGGTGTCTCGAGCGAAACGCTTTTTTACATAGTTTGTTGAGGATGTCTCGAGGGAAACGCTCGAGGGAAATGCTGGTTTTGCAAAATTTGGGGATGTCTCGAGCGGGGGCTTCGTGGGGGGCCAGAATTCAGAGGATGTCTCAGGCGAAATGCTTGTTTTCGTGTCCCGCTCGTAGGAATTCCAAGGATGTCTCGCGCGGGCCGCGTCCCGCGCGCAGGAATTTTGAGGATGTCTCGACTAATTCGTTTGTTTTGCCAGGATGTCCTTGGATTTTGACCGGATGTCTCGAGCGAAACGCTTGTTTTTCATAATTTGTTGAGGATGTCTCGAACGAAACGCTGGTTCTGCAAACTTGGGGGATGTCTCGAGCGGGGGCCTCGTGGGGGGCCAGAATTCAGAGGATGTCTCAGGCGAAATGTTTGTTTTCACGTCCTGCTCGCAGGAATTCCGGGGATGTCTCGCGCGTGCCACGTCCCGCGCGCAGGAATTTTGAGGATGTCCCGTAGCGCGTCCCCTTGGCACGTCCTACGGTGCGACCCCATGGCACGTCCCTTGGCACGTCGCCTGGCGCGTCCCTTGGGACGTTTCGCGGCGCGTCCTCCTGGCATGTCCCCCTGTCAATTAGCTCTGGGGCAGCTACTATGTGTTCAGGCAGCTCGAGCTTCAGATCCAGATCAGTTCGGTCAGGACTCGGATGCAAAGGAAGACTCGATCCACGACGCTATAGAGCACAACCGCGGCATGGCACATCGCAATTCAGCACGGTGCAGCACAGCACAGCCCTCGGCACGGTACATCAAGATCGATACAATCAGCATTGCACTTGCCCGTCACCCAATCAGGTGTCTTTGAAAACGTTGCCATGCGTTACATTTCTATATTCCTTTCCGGGTTCGTGGGTCGATCATGTTCCCGGAAAGGGCTTAGGCCCAGGCTTATCTTTTAGGCGCTCCCCCCCCCGACCCGACAGGAAGAGGGCCGGCGGAATATTTCTGGCGGTGAATAACGAAGCGGGAAGAGGGCCGGCGGAATTATTTTGGAGGATGTGCCGAGCGAAACACTTATTTGTCATAATTGGTTGAGGGTGTCTCGAGCGAAACGCTTGTTTTGTGTTATATATGGTTTCGTTGTTGAGGATGTCCCCAACGAAACGCTTGTTTTTCCCGGAAAGGGCTGTAGGGCCAGAGAATTTCTTTTGCGATAAATGTCGAGGTCGCGTAGGGCCGGCGACTTAAAATTTGAGGATGTCCCTAGCGAAGCGCTTGTTTTTCAGAATTTGCTGAGGATGTCTCGAGCGAAACGCTTGTTTTGTGTTATAGATTGTCCTCTCCTGGGGACCAGAATTCAGAGGAGCTCTGAAGTGAAATGCTTGTTTTCACGTGCCCAGGTCTTGAGGATGTCTCGAGCGAGACGCTTGGTTTCACGCCTCCAGGTTGTCCAGGCAGAGGTCTAGCGACAGGATTTGCTGAGGATGTCGCGAGCGAGACGCTGGTTTCACGCGTCCTCGTCGCCCAGGCGGATGTCTAGCATGAGGATGTGTTGACGAAGTCTCGATCGAGATGCTTGTTTGCACGTGTCCAGGTTGCCCAGGCGGATGCCTAGCATGAGGATGTGTTGAGAATGTCTTGAGAGATACGGTTGTTTTCACGTGTCCAGGTCGCCCAGGCGGATGTCTAACATGAAGATGTGTTGAGGATCTCTCGAGCGAGACGTTTGCTTTCACGTGTACAGGTCGCCACAGGCGGATGTCTAGCATGAGGAGGTGCTGAAAACGTCTCGAGCGAAACGCTTGTTTTCACGTGCCCAGGTCAACCAAGCGAACGTCTCACGTAAAGGTGTGTTGAGGATATCTCGAGCGAACCACTTGTTTTCACGTGTCAGTTCGCCCAGGCGGATGTCTAGCATGAGAATGTGTTGAGGATGTGTTGAGCGAAACGCTTGTTTTCACGTGTCCAGGTCGCTCAGGCGGATGTCTAGCATGAGGATTTTGACAGGATGTCTCGAGCGAAACGCTTGTCCCCAGCACGTTCCGTAGCGCGTCCCCTTGGCACGTCCCGCGGTGCGTCCCCATGGCACGTCCCCTGGCACGTCGCTTGGCGCGTCCCTTGAGACGTTCCGCAGCGCGTCCTCCTGGCATGCCCCCCTGTCAATTAGCTCTGTGGCAGCTACTATGTGCTTAGGCAGCTCGAGCTTAAGATCCAGATCAGTTCGGTCAGGACTCGGATGCAAAGGGGGACTCTATCCACAACGCTATAGAGCACAGTCGCGGCATGGCACATCGCAATTCAGCACAGCGCAGCACAGCACAGGCTTCGGCACGGTACATCAAGATCGATACATTCAGCATTGCAACTTGGCACGTTCCGTGGGGCGTCCCTTGTCGAGTCCCCCTGGCACGTCGCGTGGCGCGTCCCCTGTAGCGCGTCCCCTTGGCACGTCCCGCGGTGCGACCCCATGGCGCGTCCCATGGCACGTCGCCTGGCGCGTCCCTTGAGACGTTTCGCGGCGCGTCCTCCTGGCAGATCCCCATGTCAGTTAGCTCTGGGGCAGTTACTATGTGTTCAGGCAGCTCGAGCTTAAGATCCGGATCAGTTCGGTCAGGACTCGGATGCAAAGAAGGACAGGATCCACAACGCTATAGGGCACAATCTCGGCATGGCACATCGCAATTCAATTCAGCACGGCGCAGCGCAGCACAGCCCTCGGCACGGTACATCAAGATCGATACATTTTGCATTGCAGTTGCCTGTCACCCAATCAGGTGTCTTTGAAAACGTTGCCACGCGTTACATTTCTATATTCCTTTCCGGGTTCGTGGGTCGATCATGCTCCCGGAAAGGGTGGGGGCCCAGGGTTCTCTTTTAGTGTGTTTACCCCCGGTTCTGACGGCTGTAGGGCCAGCGAGATTATTTTGCGATAAATAACAAAGTCGCGAAGGGCCGGCGAATGAGAATTTTGAGGATGTCTCGAGCGAAACACTTATTCCCGGAAAGGGCGTAGGCCCAGGGTTCTCTTTTAGTAGGTTTACCCCCGGATCTGACGGCTGTAGGACCGGCGAACTTCTTTTGCGAGAAATAACGAGGTCGCGCAGGGCCGGCGAATTAAAATTTGAGGATGTCCCTAGCGAAACGCTGTGTTTTTCAGAATTTGTTGAGGATGTCTCGAGCGAAACGCTGGTTTTGTGTTATAGATTGTCTTCTCCTGGGGACTAGAATTCAGAGGAGCTCTGAAGTGAAATGCTTGTTTTCCCGTGCCCTGGTCTTGAGGATGTCTCGAACCAGAGGCTTGTTTTCACTTGTCCAGGTCGCCCAGACGGATGTCTAGCATGAGGATGTGTCGAGGAATTCTCGATCGAGACGCTTGTTTTGGACGTGTCCAGGTTGCTCAGGCGGATGTCTAGCATGAGGATGTGCTGAGAGCGTGTTGAGCGAAACGCGTGTTTTCACGTGTCCAGGTCGCCCAGGCACAGCACAGCCCTCGGCACGGTACATCAATATCGATACCCTTAGCATTGCAGTTTGGCATGTTGCCTGGCACGTTCCGCGGAGCGTCTCGTGGCGAGTCCCCCTGGCACGTCGCGCGGTGCACGTCCACTTGCACGTTCCATAGCGCGTCCCCTTGGCACGTCCCGCGGTGCGTGCCCAGGGCACGTCCCTTGGCACGTCGCCTGGCGCGTCCCTTGGGACGTTCCGCGGCGCGTCCTCCTGGTATGTCTCATCTGTCGATTAGTTCTGGGGCAGCTACCATCTGCTCAGGCAGCTCGGGCTTAAGATCCAGATCAGTTCGGTCAGGACTCGGATGCCAGGAAGGACTCGATCCACAACGCGATATATATATATATATATATTGAGAGAGAGAGAGAGAGAGAGAGAGAGAGAGAGAGAAAAAGAGACAGAGAGAGAGCACAATCGCGACATGGCACATCGCAGTTCAGCACGGCCCAGCACAACACAGCCCTCGGCACAGTACATCAAGATCGATACACTCAACATTGCACCTTGGCACGTTCCGTGGCGCATCCCGTGGCGAGTCCCCCTGGCACGTCGCGCGACGCCTCCCCTGGCACGTCTCGCGGCACGTCCATTGGCACGTTCCATAGCGCGTCCCCTTGGCACGTCCCGCGGTGCGTGCCCAGGGCACGTCCCCTGGCACGTCGCCTGGCGCGTCCCTTGGGACGTTCCGCGGCGCGTCCTCCTGGCATGTCTCCTCTGTTCATTAGTTCTGGGGCAGCTACCATCTGCTCAGGCAGCTCGAGCTTAAGATCCAGATCAGTTCGGTCAGGACTTGGATGCCAGGAAGGACTCGATCCACAACGCTATAGAGAGAGAGAGAGAGAGAGCACACTCGCGACATGGCACATAGCAGTTCAGCACGGCCCAGCACAGCACAGCCCTCGGCACAGTACATCAAGATCGATACATTCAGCAGTGTATTCGCCCGTCGCCCAATCAGGAGTCATTGAAACTGAAATGCTTGTTTTCACGTGCCCAGGTCTTGAGAATGTCTCGAGCGAGGCGCTTGGTTTCACGCCCCCAGGTTCCCCAGGCAGAGGTCTAGCGCCAGGATTTGTTGAGCATGTCTCGAGCGAGACGCTTGGTGTCACGCGTCCTCGCCGCCCAGGCGGATGCCTAGCATGAGGATGTGTTGAGGAAGTCTCGATCGAGATGCTTGTTTGCACATGTCCAGGTTACCCATGCGGATGCCTAGCATGAGGATGTGTTGAGAATGTCTCGAGAGATACGCTTGTTTTCACGTGTCCAGGTCGCCCAGGTGGATGTCTAACATGAAGATGTGTTGAGGATGTCTCGAGCGAGACGTTTGTTTTCACGTGTACAGGTCGCCCAGGCTGATGTCTAGAATGAGGAGGTGTTGAAAACGTCTCGAGCGAAACGCTTGTTTTCACGTGCCCAGGTCACCCAGGTGGACGTCTCACATGAAGATGTGTTGAGGATGTCTCGAACGAACCACTTGTTTTCACGTGTCCAGTTCGCCCAGGCGGATGTCTAGCATGAGAATGTGTTGAGGACGTGTTGAGCGAAACGCTTGTTTTCACGTGTCCAGGTCGCTCAGGCGGATGTCTAGCATGAGGATTTTGACAGGATGTCTCGAGCGAAACGCTTGTCCCCAGCACGTTCCGTAGCGCGTCCCCTTGGCACATCCCGCGGCGCGTCCTCCTGGCATGTCCCCCTGTCAATGAGCTATGGGGCAGCTACTCTGTGTGCAGGCAGCTCGAGCTTAAGATCCAGATCAGTTCGGTCAGGACTCGGATGCAAAGGAGGACTCGATCCACAATGCTATAGAGCACAGTCGCGGCATGGCACATCGCAATTCAGCACGGCGCAGCACAGCACAGCCCTCGGCAGGTTACATCAAGATCGATACACTCAGCATTGCATTTGCCCGTCACCCAATCAGGTGTCTTTGAAAACGCTGCCATGCGTTACATTTCTATATTCCTTTCCGGCCTCGTGGGTCGATCATATTGAAAACGAATATGCGCGGCGCTAAGGCGATTGCCACATTTTGAAAACGACCCGCCCTCAATCCATGAAACTCTTGCAAATGTTGACAATGAATGTGCGCGGCGCTAAGGCGAGATCCACATGGTAAAAACCACCGGCCCTCAACCTATGAAGCTTTTACACTTGGTGAAAACGACAATGCGCGGCGCTGGTACGAGAGCCGCATTTTGAAAACCACTTGCCCTCAATATGTGGAGCTGTTGCCAATATTTACGCTTCAGGGTCTTAAGTGGTGAGGAGTTCTCGGGCGAAACGCCCGGCCCGCCCTAAAAACTGACCTCGGGATGCGACAGGAAAAAGTTATGTATAAGGACATGGAATGGAGGAGGAGGAGGAGGAAGAGGAGGAGGAGGAGGAGGTCGAAGAGGAGGAGGAGGAGGGCGAAGGAGGTTGAGGAGGAGGTCGGGGAGAAGGCGGAGGAGGAGAAGGAGGAGGAGGAGGAGGAGCAAGACGGAGGAGGAGGAGGAGGAGGAGGAGGAGGAGGGGAGGGCAGAGGAGGAGGAGGAGGAAGATGAGGAGGAGGAGGAGGAGGAGAAGGGGAGGGTGGAGGCGGAGGAGGAGGAGGAGGACCAGTGTAAGCAGCAGAACCATCAACGATGTTGGAAGAAACCCTCCCTCCAAGCTCTCCTTTCATAGGCCCCTACAACGGGTCATTTCCACTGAGGGAACTGCGTCGTTGGAAGACAACCGTTTGAAGATTCTGAAGCATGCCAAACCATTGTTCTCGGGATTCCAACGCCACGGGTCAACGTGATTGTTGCGTCTTGGCGATCTTGAATCGTGCCAAAGCGCCATTCCTGGCATTTCAACACCGCGAATCAACGTAACGGTTGCAGCCTCATAATCCTGAATTTTTCCAAACCGCCACTTCCCGTACGCCGACCACGGGAATCCATGAAACTCTTGCAAATGTTTAGAAACGAATGTGCGCGGCGCCAAGGCGAGAGCGACATTGTGAAAAGGAGCCGCCCTCAATCCGCAAAGCTCATGCCATGTGTGAAAACGAATGTGCGCGGCGCTCAGGCGAGAACCACAGCTTGAGAACCACCCGCCCTTCATCTGTGAAGCTCTTGCAGTTTTTATACAAAAAACGAACGCGCGCCGCTAAGGCGAGAGCTACATTTTGAAAACCACCTGCCCTCAATCCGTGAAGCTCTTGCAATGTTTCAAAGCGAATGCGCGCGGCGCAGAGGCGAAAGCGACATGTTGTAAACGAACCGCCCTTCAACCGCGAAGTTCTTGCAAGCATTTAGAACGAATGCGCGCGGCGCTAATGCGAGAACCGCATTTTGAAAACGGCCCGCTTTCCATCCGCGAAACGCCTGTTATTGTTTGAGCGAATTTGCGCGGCGCTAAGGCGAGAACCACATTAAAAAAATTGCCCGCCCTTCATCCGTGAAGGTGTTGCCACTTTCAGAGTCGTAAGTGGTTAGGAAGTCACGTCCACCTCGCCCTAAAAATTGGGCCCGGGGTGCGACAGGGAGAAGTTGTGTATAAGGAAAAAGGAATGGAGGAGGAGGAGGAAAAAGAGGAGCAGGAGGGGGAGGATGTGGAGGAGAAGGAGGAGGAGAAGGGCGGAGGAGATTGAGGGGGAGGTCGGAGGAGAAGGGTGAGGACGAGAAGGAGGAAAAGGGGAGAGCGGAGGAGGAGGCGGAGGAGGAGGAGGAGGAGGAGAAGGATGAGGACGAGGAGGAGGTGGTCCGTAGCCATTTTGGCTCAAGTCCGTAGCGGTTGCTCAAGGATTTGAGGTTTGGCGGGGGGGATTTTGCGGCCCCCGACAGCTCACTGGCGTTCGCCCGCCAGTCGCATTTCACATCACGTTCTGGTTAAAGCATTGCCACTTTCCCCGCCTACATTCCCGATGGTTCCCGCTTCTTCTTCTTTCGTGTACAACCCGTGGGTGCAGGCATCTGGGGGTGGCGAAGGGGAAGATGAGTGGCAAGTCAAAGGCGGAGGCAAGTGGTACAACAACAATAAGTCGCCCATCAAGTGTTCGACGTGCGGTTGCCGCAAGAACGCTACGACGGCGAAGTGGTGCAAGCACTGTCACGGCCCGCTTCCTCAGGTTCCTGCTGCTCCTGTGCGCTCCGGGCCCGCTCAGTCCGACTGGTCGAGGCCGCCTGGGTGGTTCGGAGCAGGTGCTGGGGTCAAGGGGGGCCAAGGCAAAGGCTACGGCAAAGGTAAGGGCAAGGGCTTCCAAGGACCTTTTTCGGCTCGATTGGCGAGGCACTGCCCCAGGAGGTCATCCGCAGCACGCTGGGATGGGAGGGGGTGTCCCGCCGCTTCCCGCTGGACCCGCCCCAGCTCTCTCGGTCGAAGAAGCTAAGCAGATGGCAACCTTATCGTACAAGGCGGGGGACAATACGAGGGGCAAGTACTACGCAGATGTGGCAGCTAGTATGGAGGCCGCCAGCAAGCCAGTGGAGGTCAACGTTCACCAGCAAGTTCAGCAACAGCATGCAGCTGTTCGGCGCTTGGAGAAGCAGCTCGAGAGCCAGCTCAACCGCCTGCTCAAGTGGAAGCAGGAGACCGTGGAGCTGGAGGGGCAGGTCCGCCTCTCGAGGGAGCAGCTCACGAAGGCCGACGAGGAGTACAGGGCTGCTGTGTTCAAGCTCAGAGAGAGCAGTGGGGTTGTCGGGGGCGGCGATGACGAAGTTGCTGGCGCTCGCAGCGCCCCTGCTGTTCCACTCAGAAACATCATGGAGGGTAGGTTTGACCTCTCCAGCATCATCAAGTTTGAAATCATGGAGGGGTTTGAGAGCAGTGAGTTCGACATTTCGGATGGCGATCGGAAGGGGCGCGAGTCTAGGCTGGGAGCTGCTGCAGAAGGGCGTGCAGGACCTGTCGAAGACTCTGTTCGAGAAGCTCACGTCCACGGCCACTCAGGTCAAGGCAGCGCACATGGCACATAAAGCTCGTCTCCAGCGTAAGCGTCGCAAAGGTGAAGATGGTGAGGGGCTTCCTGGTCAGGGAGACGACGGAGACGCACGTGGTGCAGCTGCAGGTGCGGGGACGGGACCTGCTGAGTCAGGCGCCGCCTCTCAGCCTGCCGCAGCCCCAGCTGCGACGGCAGCTGACATCAGAGCTCGGGTTGACCAACATTTGCCAGGTGCTCCCCCCCTCTCGGCCGAGGGGGGGTCTTCGCTGTGATTTGATTGTGGGCGCCTCGAGCTCTGATGACCATGCTCAGCTGTTTGACTTTTTAGCTAATCGAGTCTCGTCCACTGGCTCGACTGTGCGCAAGTCAGGCCTGCGACTAGCTCGCAAGGAGCGTTCGTTGTCGCAAGGCGCCTCTGGGTTTTTCCTGCTCCCCTTTTTCCTCGGGGCGCTGTGCCCCCAGGTGGCCGTGAAATCCAGGATCGCCGTCCCTCTCCTCTCCCCTGCCTGGCAGATCAGACGTTGAGCGAAGATCCAGCAGCCAAGGCTGCGGTCGCACGCTTGCCGCAATCCGAGTTTTTCGCTGGAGCAAGTACGGTCAGGGTCTCCAGTCAGTGCGTGGTGGACTGGTCAGCCCCCGCCCCTGCGCCTCCAGCGACGTCTGTGTCAGCCAGGCCTCAGAGTTGCGGGCCCGATGAAGGTCTGCTGGTGTCCACCGTGAACGCCATCAGCTGGGGCACATTAAAGGGGTGTTTGGCGAGCTGTTCTTCGCGCATCGTCCTGGCTCAGGAACGCCGTCTGAGGGGCAGCGACGAGATCGACGCGGCCTCGAAATGGCCAAATAGTTGGGGTGGAAATCGCTGTGGGCTCCATGTGTTATTGGCGACGGCGGAGGCACCTCCTCTGGGGTCGGAATCTCCGTGCGCGACGCGCTCGGCATGTTTGAGCATCAGGACAGGGTCGTGCTGGCCGAGGGCCGCGCGATCGGGGCCATGGTGCACGTGCCAGGTTGCGCCACCTTCTGCGTCCTCTCCCTATACCTCCACCACAGTGAAGGTCTGTCCGAGGCCAACCTGTCCCTGTTGAAATCCGTGTGTGTGTGTGTGTGGGGGGGAGGGGTCATTGGAAATCTGGAATGCGAGTTCATCATTGCCGCCGACTGGAACTCCCCCCCTGGAACCCTGTCTGGTTCGGGGTTTCCCGCTAAAGCGAATGGTGTTGTTGTCAGTGCTCAGGGGCGCGCCCGCTTCCCGAGTGTTGGGCGCCCTGTTAGCTTTGATTACTTGGTCGTGTCTCACGCTTTGTCTCTGGGTATCAAGCAGATCGACGTGCAAGTGGATTCCTCCATTCGCCCGCACAGGCCAGTTGCCTTGCGATTTCACAAGTCTGTTGGGGATCTCAAGGCTCTCGCCTTCCGCCGTCCTCCTGACCTCCCTGTGGAGCCTCCTGCGGGACCGCAACCTGAACCTGACTCTTGGGGCGCTGCTCTGGGTTGGGCGCGGGGGGCTTACCAGGCGGTGGTGGAGGGCGAGGGTGAGCGTGCCCGAGCTTTGTTGGCGCCAGGGTATCGAGCCTGATCTCTGCGCCATTATGGGGGTGACGGTTCCTAAGGGGGCCAGGGCCAAGCGCCCTCAGTTGTTTTGGACGGGAATCCTGAAGGCTGGTGGTCGCGAATCTAATCCTGCCCTCAGGTCTATTCTTTGGTTGAGCAGTCAACTTCGCGCTTCTAGGTGCTATGTGTGCCTTGCGGGCCTTCTCGACGGAGGCCGTCAGGTGCTGGCGGTGCTCTCGGGGCCGCCGACGACGGTGGCTGTGGCGCCAGATTCAGAGCATGTGCATCTTTTTCGCACTGCCACAGGCTTAGCACGTAGTCTTCTTTGCTCGGTGGACGATCCTGAGGTGGCCGCCGACCTTGATCGGCTCATCGGGGACGTTGCCGAAGCTAGTGCTTCAGCTAAGGCCGCCGCTGCCAAGTCTTCGAGGGAGGAGCGGCAGGACTGGGTCCGTCAGGGGCCCGGGAAAGGCGCGAGGAACGCGCGGAGGGCCATCCGTGGCCCAGAGGCTTGGGCCCCCCACTACCACGCTCTCGCGCTCGAGCATCGCGGTGTCAGATCCGTTGAGCTTGCTCAAGGCTGAATCGGCCAAGTTTGCTTCCATCTGGAAGGAGGGAGAAAGTCAGGGCCTCTGCGGCAAGGAGGCGTTGCCGTGTCCCCCCCTCCCCCCCCCCCCCCCTCCTCTTGAGCCTGATCTCATCAGGGCCATGGCAAAGACGTACAGGCCTGCGGCCGCCGTCAGTTTGGACGGTTTTCATTGTCGCCACTTTAGTTTGCTCCCTGGCAATGCTCTGATGGCCTTGTCTTTGTGGTTTTCGGTGATGGAGGCCACGGGCGCGTTGCCTGTTCAGCTTTAGTGGGTCCTGGTGGCGCTGTTGGCCAAGCCCTGCGGGGGCTTCAGGCCGATCAGAATCTTTTCTAGCGGGTACCGAGTCTGGGGCAGGTGCCGCCGCATCGAAGCTCTTCATTGGGAAATCCAGCACAGCCGTTCTTACTGGGCGGCGGGGGCCCACCGAGGTGCTGGAGACGTTGTCTGGAGGCAGGCCTTCAGAACGGAGTCGGGGACGGTCCGAGGCCAAGTCAGTGCCTCTATGTTCTGGGACCTTCGCACGTGTTATGAGCATATCGACCTTGGTTTTCTGTGGGCCAAGTGTAAGCAGCACCAGTTCCCATTGGGAATTGCGCGTCTTACGATTCATGCCTATTCCTGCGCCAGGCTTATGACGTTGGGAGGAATAGTCGACGGGTCCTACTTCGCTCGGACAGGAGTCGTCGCGGGTTGTGCCATTGCGACGAGCCTGATCAGGGTGTTCGCTCTGGAAGCTTTCGACACCATCCCGAGAGGTCCTGGGAGTTCCAGTTCCTGCCCCCTGGTTCTTGATTTTGACGTGTATGTCGACGGTTTGAGCCCCAGCGCGACTGGCAAGCCCAGCGCGGTAGGTAGGTTTTTGATTGCAGGTGCGAGAACACTTCGCTTGGCAGTTACTTCGGCGTTCAAGTGCAAACTGGCCATGGATAAGATCGGCATGGTCTCCAGCAGCAAGAGTATATCGGTTTCGCTCTCGGCGGGGCTCGGGGACTTAGTGGGGGATCCAGCTTGTACTCGAGTGACCAACTTAGGTGTGGACTACACGGCTGGCAAAGCGGTCTGAGCTCCTGGGAAGAACAGGAGTGCCAAAGCCAAGCAGAGGGCTGCTGCGGCCCTCAGGAAGCCTCGTCGTCTTGGGAAGCTCGGTCCGACTCTGGGGCGCAAGGTGGTTGAAGCTTTTTTTTTTTTTTTTTTTTTTTTTTTTTGCCTCGGGCCCCCTTGCGGGGGCCATGTGCGGTTCCGATCTGTGCGGGGTCTCTGACCGCGAGCTTCTTTCGCTTAGGCGTATGGCCATGTCTTGCGTGAAGCCCTCGGCCCAAGGCAGGTTTCGTTCGGTGTTGTGTCTGTTAGAAGGGGGCCCGACCTGGAGGGCCAGCTGCGCCCCTATCATCAGATGTGGCCATGGAGGTCTGTATTCTCCAGATTAGGGCCTTCGAGTGGGCCTTGAGCTGGGCTGAGCTCAGGGCGGGCTGGAGTTCGGTTTTTGACAGGGACGACTGGTATTGGGTCTAAGTTTCTGGCCCCATCTCAGGGCTCTGCATGTCTCTGTCTAGGCTCGGCTGGACCATGCCTGATTTCACCGCCCTCGTTGACGATGTTGGTCGAGCAATCTCCCTCACCCGTTCCCCTCCTAAACTGGTCAAGGTGTTTTGTGGGGGGACGGTTTTGCGGAGCCTCGAACGTGAGTCGGGGGACAAGTTTCACGTGGGTAGCCGTCTCTGTTGGGGCGTGCCCAAGAGGCTGCTGGCTTCGAAGAAAATCACTGGGTTGAAGAGGGGCATGACTCGAGCTCAAGCTACCAAGGCTTGCTGGACTGCAGGCGATGCGGCTGACTGAGGTTATTCCATCTCCAACCTGTGCCCGCTCGGCTGCGGCGCCAAGGACACCCTGTTTCAGCGTGCAGGCCGTGCGGGACGAGCACATACCGAAGTTGATTCAGGAAGCGGCACTGGAAGTGCCAGAGGACGACCCCGAAACGCGAGTTTTGTGGCAGCACTGAGCGTTCAAACATCCTGGGGATTGGGCTCCTAAGCCAGCTATATCGCCAGATGGGGTCACTGTGGAATGGTTCGCGGACTTGCTCCCTGATCCTGCCAGGCCAGACCTTCCCCCTTCGATTGTTCCTAGCGATGGCCTCTGGGGGCACATTTTCATGGATGGATCGTGTTCTAGGCACACTGTTAGGGAGCTGTCCAGGGCTGGGTGGGCGGTGGTGATGGTCTCGGAGTCTGGGGAGAAGTTGGGGGTCATCAGAGGTCCCCTCTGGGCTCCGTGGCCTCAGACCCCCCAAGGTGCCGAGTTCGGGGCACTTGCCTGGACAGCTTTATATATTGAAGGCCCCGCTCAATGTTATTCAGATTGTTCCAACGTAGTGCTGCTGCAGCATCTAGGCGCCGTCGAGGCGCTGGGGCCCACCCGACAATGCGCTGGCTTCGTCATGCAGGCCCGTCACCACTTTGGCAGTTTCTGTGGAGGCTTTCACAAAGTGGCTGCCCACAAAGATGTGGGCGAGGAGGGTTTGTCGGCGGGGGAGCGGTTTCGGAGGGTGGGGAATGCGTACGCTGATGTGACAGCGAAGGAGGGCGCGTCGCGCCATCCGACCATGTCGCCGACGGAGTCGGAAGACTTGGATCGGACTATCAAGATAGCTCGTGCTGTGCTGCAGGGCGGGGCGGAGCTCCTCCAGCTCTCGCCCAAAGTAGAGTTCCGTGGCCTTGAGCGAGTCCGGCCGCCCAAGCCACCTCGACCTGTTGGTCTGGAACTTGAGCACATGGAACGCCAGGGCAGTCTCTGGCGGTGCCGTGTTTGTTTGCGTGGTTCCAGGGCGGTTTCTTTGCCGTTGGGCGTTTCGGAGTGTGCGGGCCGCAGCAGGCTCAATCAGGCCGTCCTGGAGCGTCTCGGGCATAGGGTATTGGCGTTCCCATGCTCAGATCAGTCTCACCTGTTCCTTTGCATGACGTGCAAGTTTTACAGCAGTGGTGGAGTTGTGCTAGGCCTGGGCCGTAAGTGCGGTCCCCCGACAGAGACGGGCATGAAGAACATGCGCAAGCTCCGTAAAGGCCTCCACCCTGATAAGAAGGGTGTGTTCGTCGACATCGACGAATTCATCCCGCTGCTGTAATGTACAGATTCAGTGCTGAACCAGTTGCGCCTCTGGACTGGTGCGAGCAGCTGTGCACAGAGGCCTTGGCGTTGCTGCCAAAAAAGAGGAGGAGGTGGAGGAGGAGGACGAGGAGGAGGAGGAGGCGGACGATAAGAAGGAGGAGGAGGAAGAGGAGGTGGTGGAGGAGGATAAGAAACAGGAGAAGGAGGAAGAGGAGGAGGAGGTGTAGGTGGAGGAGGAGGAGGATCATATTCAAGAGGCAGGAAGAGGAGGAGGCGGAGGAGGAGGAATAATACTAAGAGGGCGACGAGGACGAAGGCGAGGACAAGGACGAGGACGAGGACGAGGACGACGAGGAGAGGGAGGTGGAGGAGGAGGAGGAGGACGAGGGGGAGGGGGAAGAGGAGGAGGAGGGGGAGGAGGAGGAGGGGAGGAAGAGGAGGAGGGCGGACGAGAAGAAGGAGGAGGAGGAGGAGGAAAAGGTTGGGGGAAGGAGGACGAGGAGGAGGAAAAGGAGGAGGAAGAGGAAGGAAGGAAGGGGGAGGAGGAGGAGGAGGATATGGTCGTGGAGGAGGAGGAGGAGGAGGAGGAGGAGGAGGAGGAGGAGGAGGAGGAGGAGGAGGAGGGGGGCGGATGAGTTTGAAGGGGGAGGTCGGATGTAAAGGAGGACGAGGAGGAGGAGAAAAAGAAAAGGAGGAGGAGGGGGCTGAAGAGAAGGAGGAGGAAGAGGATGAGGAGGAAAAGGAGGAGGGAAGGGCGGAGGAGGTGGAGGAGGACCAGTGTAAACCCAAGAATCATCAACGATATTGTAATCGGCCCTCTTTCAAAGCTCCCGCTTCACAGGCCCATACAAGGGTTCTTTTTCCACTGAAGGAACTGTCTCGCTGGGAGAATCAGTTTAAAACCCTGACGCATGCCAAAACATCGTTCTCGGGATTCCAACGCCACGGATAACCAGACTGATGCGTCTTGAAGATCCAGAATCGCATCAGAACGCCGTTTCTGGGTCTTCAACACCGCGAATCAACGAAACTGTTGCACCCTCGTAATCCCGAGTCCTTCCAGGACGTTATCTTTTGTACACTGATCATGGGCATTCGTGAAACTCTTTTCACATTAGAAACGAATGTGCGCGGCGCTAAACCACATGTTGAAAATGAGCCGCCCTCAATCCGTGAAGCTCTTGGAATTCTGTTAAGCCGAATGTGCGCGGCGCTAAAACGAGAACCACATGTTGAAATGGAGCCGCCTTCAATCCGTGAAGCTCTTGCAATTTGTTAAGCCGAATGTGCGCGGCGCTAAGTCGAGAGCCACATGTTGAAAAGGAGCCGTCCTCAATCCGTGAAGCTCTTACAATTTTTCCCGGAAAGGGCATAAGCCCCAGGGTTCTCTTTTAGTTGGTTTACCTCCGGTTTGGAGTTGAGGTGGACCGGCTAATTTTTTTTGCGATAAATATCGAGGTCGAGGTCGGCCAGCGAATTAGAATTTGAGGATCTCCCTAGCGAAATGCTTGTTTTGCAGAATGTGTTGAGGATGTCTCGAGCGAAACGCTTGTTTTGTGTTATAGATTGTCCTCTCCTGGGGACCAGAATTCACAGGATCTCTGAAGTGAAATGCTTGTTTTCACGTGCCCAGGTCTTGAGGATGTCTCGAGCGAGACGCTTGGGTTCACGCCTCCAGGTTGCCCAGGCAGAGGTCTAGCGACAAGATTTGTTGAGGATGTCTCGAGCGAGACGCTTGGTTTCACGCGTCCTCGTCGCCCAGGCGAATGTCTAGCATGAGGATGTGTTGACGAAGTCTCGATCGAGATGCTTGTTTGCACGTGTCCAGGTTGCCCAGGCGGATGTCTAGCATGAGGATGTGTTGAGAATGTCTTGAGAGATACGCTTGTTTTCACGTGTCCAGGTCGCCCAGGCGGATGTCTAACATGAAGATGTGTTGAGGATGTCTCGAGCGAGACGTTTGCTTTCACGTGTACAGGTCGCCCAGGCGGATGTCTATAATGAGGAGGTGTTGAAAACGTCTCGAGCGAAACGCTTGTTTTCACGTGCCCAGGTCACCCAGGCGGACGTTTCACATGAAGGTGTGTTGGGGATGTCTCGAGCGAACCACTTGTTTTCACGTGTCCAGTTCGCCCAGGCGGATGTCCAGCATGAGAATATGTTGAGGATGTGTTGAGCGAAACGCTTGTTTTCATGTGTCCAGGTCGCTCAGGCGGATGTCTAGCATGAGGATTTTGACAGGATGTCTCGAGCGAAACGCTTGTCCCCAGCACGTTCCGTAGCGCGTCCCCTTGGCACGTCCCGCGATGCGTGCCCAGGGCACGTCCCCTGGCACGTCGCTTGGCGCGTCCCTTGAGACGTTCCCCGGCGCGTCCTCCTGGCATGTCCCCGTCAATGAGCTCTGGGGCAGCTACTATGTGTTTAGGCAGCTCGAGCTTAAGATCCAGATCAGTTCGGTCAGGACTCAGATGCAAAGGGGGACTCGATCCACAACGCTATAGAGCACAGTCGCGGCATGGCACATCGCAATTCAGCACGGCGCAGCACAGCACTGACTTCGGCACGGTACATCAAGATCGATACATTCAGCACATTCAGCATTGCAACCTGGCACGTTCCTTGGCACGTTCCGTAGGGCGTCCCTTGACGAGTCCCCCTGGCACGTCGCGTGGCGCGTCCCTTGGCGCATCCCGTGGCACATCCATTGGCACGTTCCGTAGCGCGTCCCCTTGGCACGTTCCGCGGTGCGACCCCATGACACGTCCCTTGGCACGTCGCCTGGCGCGTCCCTTAGGACGTTTCGCGGCGCGTGCTCCTGGCATATCCCCTTGTCAATTAGCTCTGGGACAGCTACTATGTGTTTAGGCAGCTCGAGCTTAAGATCCAGATCAGTTCGGTCAGGACTCAGATGCAAAGGGGTACTCGATCCACAACGCTATAGAGCACAGTCGCGGCATGGCACATCGCAATTCAGCACGGCGCAGCGCAGCACTGACTTCGGCACGGTGCATCAAGATCAATACACTCCGCATTGCATGTGCCCGTTGCCCAATCAGGTGTCTTTGAAAACGCTGCCATGCGTTACATTCCTATATTCCTTTCCGGGTTCGCGGGTCGATCATGTTGAAAACGAATGTGCGCGGCGCTAAGGCGAGAGCCACATGTTGAAAACCACCCGCCCTCAATCCGTGACGCTCTTGCAGTTTTTGGTAACGAATGCGCGCGCCGCTAAGGCGAGAGCCACATTTTGAAAACCACCCGCCCTCCATCTGTGAAGCTGTTGTCAATGTTTAAGTTTCAGGGCCATAGATGGTGAGGAAATCTCAGGCGCAGCGCCCAGACCGTCCCGAAAACTGGCCTCGGGGTGCGACAGGGAGAAATTATGTATAAGGAAAAGGAATGGAGGAGGAGGAGGAGGAGGAGGAGGAGGAGGAGGAGGAGGAGGAGGTGAGGAGGAGGAGGAGAAGGAGGAGGAGGAGGAGGAAGAGGAGGAGGAGGGGAGGGCGCAGGAGGAAGAGGAGGAGAAGGAAGAGGAGGAGGAGGAGGAGGAGGAGGGAGGAGGAGGAGGAGGAGGAGAGGAGGAGGAGGAGGAGGAGGAGGAGGAGGAGGAGGAGGAGGAGGAGGAGGAGGAGGAGGGGAACAGGAGGAAGAGGATGAGGAGGAGGAGGTTAAGGAGGAGGAGGAGGAAGAGGAGGAAGAGGAGGAAGAGGAGGAAGGGGAGGAAGAGGAGGAGGAGGAGGAGAAGAGGAGAAGAAAAAGAGGAGGAAGAGGAGGAGGAGGAGGAGGAGGAGGAGGAGGAGGAGGAGGGGGAAGAGGAGGGAGGAGGAGGAGGAGGAGGAGGAGGAGGAGGAGGAGAGGAGGAGGAGGAGGAGGAGGGGAGGGAGGAGGAGGAGGAGGAGGAAGAGGAAGAGGAGGAGGAAAAGGAGGAGACGGTTGAGGATGATGTGATGATGATGATGATGATGATGATGATGATGATGATGATGATGATGATGATGATGATGAGGAGGAGGAGAGGAGGAGGAGGAGAGGAGGAGGAGGAGGAGGAGGAGGAGGAGGAGGAGGAGGAGGAGGAGGAAGAGGAGGAAGAGGAGGATGAGGAGGACGAGGAGGAGGAGGAAGACGAGGTGGTGGAGGAGGAGGAGGAGGAGGAGGACGAGGACGAGGACGAAGACGAGGACGAGAACGAAGAGAGGGAGGAGGGGGAGGAGCGCACGAGGAGTTAGTGGAGGAGGGCGGACCCGAAGGGCCCCTCGCCGGTACTGTGCGCAATCGCCGCGCCGCCGGGGCTGCCGCCGCCGCAGGAGCCAGGCCGGGGGCCAGGGGGCATCGCCGCCCGCCGGCTCCGCGAGGGGTGCGGGGAGGCAGGGAGGGAGCGGAGCAGGGACGGCTCATAGGACCCCACAAAGAGTGGCCCTGGCCCGACGTGCGGAAAGAGGCACGAGAGGGAATAAGAACGAGAATTGCTGGGGACGCAATGTCCCCAATCGACGTCCTACGCTCTGATGGTTGAACCGACCCTCGATCAGAGCCCCGAAGCATCAGGGCTGGGGGGTGTCAGGGGTAGCTCCCGATTCGGGTACTGGGAGCCCAAACTGGAGATGCCCCTGACCGGACTTCCGGTCGGGAGCTTTTGGACTGCGTGTCGTTCCGCCGGCTCTGGCCCACCACGCCTCGGCGCGACACGTTATCACTTCGCGCCCCCTAGGCGTCCACGTGCCGAGCCTTTCCGAGCCTCCCGCCCCGCGGAGCGGAGCGACACGCTATCCGCTTGCAGGGCATAGCGTGCCGCGGGGGCCGCCGTGGACACACGCTATAAGCAAAAGTTTCCGACCGTAGCAAGCGTGGCCCAGGCGGGGGAAGCGTCGGTCGAGACCGGCGAAACCCGCCTCTTGGGGCCCTCTTTGGGTGCTGTTGGGCGGTTTTGGGGCCGTTTTAGAAGGCTTTTGGGGCTCCTCTTGGGGCTTTCTTGGGCTATCTTGGGGCCATCTTGGGGCTTCAAAGCCGCGTCGGAAGCGAAACTGCGATGAGGCAAAAACATACAGATTCTAAAGGTTTTGAAGAAGTTTGGCTTCTTGGGGAAGTCCTGAGGGGGCTCCGAGAGCACTTGGAGCCGTCTTGTGGTCCTCTTGGGGCCTCTTGGAGGTATGTCTAAAGCCATCTTGAACCATCTTCGGCTATCTTGAGCCATCTTCCGAGCCATCTTGGAAGCATTGGGGGCCCTCTTGGAACCATCCTGGGCGCTCTGACGTTTCGCTAGCCCCCCCCCAAAAAGCCTCAGGGAGAGGGGGGGAAGGGTACCCCTCCCCCAATGGAAGAGGGGTCCTGGAAGTGGAAAGAAACGTATCGTTAGACCAGCTACGCCATCGTTCTCCCATTTTTCCTCTCCGCATCCTCCTCGGTTGTACCTTTTTCCCGGAAAGGGCGCGGGCCCAGGGTTCTCTTTTAGTAGGTTAACCCCCCGGCCCCCCTGCGACTTGGGCCGGCGAAATTATTCTGCGATAAATTACGTGCGGGAGTAGGGCCGGCGGAATTATTTTTGAGGATGTCCCTAGCGAGACGCTTGTTTTTCAGATTTTGTTGAGGATGTCTCGAGCGAAACGCTGGTTTTGCAGAGTTGGGGATGTCTCGAGCGAAACGCTTGTTTTCAGAATTTGTTGAGGATGTCTCGAGCGAAACGCTGGTTTTGCAGAGCCGACCGCGACGCGGAAAAGCGCCCCTCGCGCAGGAATTCCGATGATGTTTCGCGCGTGCCGCGTCCCGCGCGCATGAATTTCGAGGATGTCTCGACTAATTCGTTTGTTTTGCTAGGATTTCCTTGAATTTTGCAGAATGTCTCGAGCGAAATGCTTGTCTTTCATAATTTGTTGAAGACGTTTCGAGCGAAACGCTGGTTTTGCAAAATTGGGGGATGTCTCGAGCGGGGACCTCGTGGGGGGCCTCGTGGGGGTCCAGAATTCAGAGGATATCTCAGGCGAAATGGTTGTTTTCACGTCCCGCTCGCAAGAATTCCGAGGTTGTCTCGCGCGTGCCGCGTCCCGCGCGCAGGAATTCTCAGGATGTTGGCAGGATGTCTCGAGCGAAACGCTTGTCCCCAGCACGTTCCGTAGCGCGTCCCCTTGGCACGTCCCGCGGTGCGTCCCCATGGCACGTCCCTTGGCACGTCGCTTGGCGGGTCCCTTGAGACGTTCCGCGTCGCGTCCTCCTGGCATGTCCCGTTGTCAATTAGCTCTGGGGCAGCTACTATGTGTTCAGGCAGCTCGAGCTTAAGATCCAGATCAGTTCGGTCAGGACTCGGATGCAAAGAAGGACTCGATCCACGAGGCTATAGAGCACAATCGCGGCATGGCACATCGCAATTCAGCACGGCGCAGCACAGCACAGATTTCGGCACGGTACATCAAGATCGATACACTCAGCATTGCAACTTGGCACGTTCCGTGGGGCGTCCCTTGGCGAGTCCCCCTGGCACGTCGCGTGGCGCGTCCCCTGGCACATCCCGTGGCACATCCATTGGCACGTTCCGTAGCGCGTCCCCTTGGCACGTCCCGCGGTGCGACCCCATGGCACGTCCCCTGGCACGCCGCCTGGCGCCATCCCTTGGGACGTTTCGCGGCGCGTCCTCCTGGCATGTCCCCCTATCCATTAGCTCTTGGGCAGCTACTATGTGTTCAGGCAGCTCGAGCTTAAGATCCAGATCAGTTCGGTCAGGACTCGGATGCAAAAGAGGACTCGATCCACGACGCTATAGAGCACAACCGCGCCATGGCACATCGCAATTCAGCACGGTGCAGGACAGCACAGCCCTCGGCAGGGTACATCAAGATCGATACACTCAGCATTGCATGTGCCCGTCACCCAATCAGGTGTCTTTGAAAACGCTGCCACGCGTTACGTTTCTATATTCCTTTCCGGGTTCGTGGGTCGATCATGTTCTTTGCTTGGTCCTCCGATTTGGGATCAAGCCATCATTGGATGACGACATCCTCTGATAACTCACAGTACACCATAGCACTACCTTACATAGCAATTGCAGGTCTATTCGCGGTGGCCGTCGTGCTCATTTTCCCTGAAAGGGCGGGGGCCCATGGTTCTCTTTTAGTATGTTTACCTCCGGTTCTGACGGCTGTAGGGCCGGCGAATTTTTTTGGCGATAAATAACGAGGTCGCGTCGGGCCGGCGAAATTATTCCCAACCATCCTGTGGTGTTGGGTCCTCGTTTTGAAGAGACGGTGGCCCGCGTCTCCTCCTCTCCTCCTCCCCCTCCTCCTTGCGTTTCACCCACCCAGCACAGCGTTTCGTAGCCCCATAGGGAGCTCCACCGAAGGCCCCGGTGGCTGCGCTCCCATGCGCCCACCGCACCCATTTCGGCACACCCCTCACACGTTTCGTGGCCCCATAGGGGAGCTCCAGCGAAGGCCCCAGTGGCTGCGCTCCCATGCGCCCACCGCACCCATTTCGGCACACCCCTCATACGCTTCGTGGCCCCATAGGGAGCTCCACCGAAGGCCCCAGTGGCTGCGCTCCCATGCGCCCACCGCACAGATTTCGGCACACCCACACGCTTTGGCCCCATAGGGAGCTCCACCGAAGGCCCCAGTGGCTGCGCCCATGCGCCCACCGCACCCATTTCGGCACACCCCTCACACGTTTCGTGGCCCCATAGGGAGCTCCACCGAAGGCCCCAGTGGCTGCGCTCCCATGCGCCCACCGCACCCATTTCGGCACACCCCTCACACGTTTCGTGGCCCCATAGGGAGCTCCAGCGAAGGCCCCAGTGGCTGCGCTCCCATGCGCCCACCGCACCCATTTCGGCACACCCCTCACACGTTTCGTGGCCCCATGGGAGCTCCAGCGAAGGCCCCAGTGGCTGCGCTCCCATGCGCCCACCGCGGTTTCGTGGCACACCCCTCATGCACGTTTCGTGGCCCCATAGGGAACACCCATTTCTCACACGTTTCGTGGCCCCATAGGGAGCTCCACCGAAGGTGCCCCATGCGCCCGCACACCCATTTCGGCTCACACATAGGGAGCTCCACCGAAGGCCCCAGTGGCTGCGCTCCCATGCGCCCACCGCACAGATTTCGGCACACCCCTCACACGTTTCGTGGCCCCATAGGGAGCTCCACCGAAGGCCCCAGTGGCTGCGCTCCAATGCGCCGCCCACCGCACTACTACCACTACTACCACTACTACTACCACTACTACCTGCATATGGTTGGGTCTTTCGCCAGGCTAATGTTTGAGGATGTCTCGAGCGAAGCGCTTGTTTTTCAGAATTGGTTGGGGATGTCTCGAGCGAAACGCTTGTTTTGTGTCATAGATTGTCCTCTCTTGGAGACTTGAATTCAGAGTATCCCTCAAGAGAAAGTATTGTTTTCACGTGCCCAGGTCTTGAGGATGTCTCGAGCGAGACGCTTGGTTTCACGCCTTCAGGTTGCCCAGACAGATGTCTAACATGAGGATTTGTTGAGGATGTCTCGAACCAGAGGCTTATTTTCACGTGTCCAGGTCGCCCAGGCGGATGTCTAGCATGAGGATGTGTCGAGGAAGTCTCGATCGAGACGCTTGTTTGCACGTGTCCAGGTTGCCCAGGCGGATGTCTAGCATGAGGATGTGCTGAGAACGTCTTGAGCGAAACGCGTGTTTTCACCATTCCAGGTCGCCCAGGCACAGCACAGCCCTAGGCACGGTACATCAATATCGATACCCTTAGCATTGAAGCCTGGCATGTTGCCTGGCACGTTCCGCGGAGCGTCCCTTGGCGAGTCCCCCTGGCACGTCCCGCGGCGCGTCCATTGGCATGTTCCGTAGCGCGTCCCCTTGGCACGTCCCGCGGTGCGTGCCCATGCACGTCCCGTGGCACGTCGCTTGGCGCGGCGAGTGCCTTGGGACGTTCCGCGGCGCGTCCTCCTGGCATGTCCCCTTGTCGATTAGTTCTGGGGCAGCTACCATCTGCTCAGGCAGCTCGAGCTTAAGATCCAGATCAGGTCGGTCAGGACTCGGATGCAAAGGAGGATTCGATCCACAACGTTATTAGAGTACAAACGCGGCATGGCACATCGCAGTTCAGCACGGCGCAGTACAGCACAGCCGTCGGCACGGTACATTAAGATCGATATTCTCAACATTGCATTTTGGCACGTTCCTTGGCGCGTTCCGTGGCAAGTCCACCTGGCACGTCGCGCGGCGCGTCCCCTGGCACGTCCCGCGGCGCGTCCATTGGCATGTTCCGTAGCGCGTCCCCTTGGCACGTCCCGCGGTGCGTGCCCATGGCACGTCCCGTGGCACGTCGCTTGGCGAGTGCCTTGGGACGTTCCGCGGCGCGTCCTCCTGGCATGTCCCCCTGTCGATTAGTTCTGGGGCAGCTACCATCTGCTGAGGCAGCTCGAGCTTAAGATCCAGATCAGGTCGGTCAGGACTCGGATGCAAAGGAGGATTCGATCCACAACGCTATGTAGAGCACAATCGCGGCATGGCACATCGCAGTTCAGCACGGCCCAGGACAGCACAGCCCTCGGCACAGTACATCAAGATCGATACACTCAGCATTGCATTTGCCCGTCGCCTAAGCAGGTGTCTTTGAAACGTTGCTATGCCTTACATTTCTAGATTCCTTTCCGGGTTCGTGGGTCGATCATGTTTAGAAGCCCGTTTGATGAAAGTGCCCGTCCCCTGAATGACGTAACCACATGCGTTGTAGGAGTCAGGCTGTCGGAAAGCACGCAAAAGTACAGGCGTGCGAAGCTGTGCGAAAGTGTCAAGTACACATGCTCTCATGCTGCTGACGATAGCCGCAGCTTGAGACGAGGTACAAGACCAGGCCCGTGGCAGGCAAGTCCCAAGTGGTTCGCGTCACAATTGAACATGTACGTTCATGTCCGCGCCAGCAAGGGAAGTTGCGGCGTCGCCAGTACCAACGCCTGCGCCGACAGCAGAGTGTGTAGATGCTGACACAGTGGCCACAAACAGGTTTGGCAATGTCTGCAAAGTCTACACGCAAGATCTAGCTGATCCTTTCTCCCGAAAAGGGCGTGGGCCAAGGGCTCTCTTTTAGTTGGTTTACCCCCCCGTTTTGACTTAAAGGGGGCAGGCGGAATTCCGTTCGATAGAAAACGAGGTAAAGCCCAATTCGGCGTGAAAAAATGCGTTTCGCTCGAGGAAAGTCGACCCCCCATCTCGGATCATCGATACATAACGGGGTCCGCGGATCACCGCTTTCCTGCGTAAAAAAGTGGGGCACTTTTAGCTGAAACCCACCCAAAAAAAAAACGAAGTCTGGAGCCCCGACCGCGACGCGGAAAAGCGCACCGCGCGCAGGAATTCCGAGGATGTCTCGCGCGTGCCGCGTCCCGCGCGCAGGAATCTCGAGGATATCTCGACTAATTCGTTTGTTTTTCCCGGATTTCGTGTGAAAATGTTGAGTTTTGCGTGCCCGCTCGAGGATGGTGCGCCCCCCGCGCCAAAAATCAAGGATGTCTCGAGCGAAACGCTTGTTTAACAAAAGCTTGAGGGACCTAGGTGCCCCAGCATGCCCCAGGAGGCTCTGGGAGCGCGGACGCGGCGTAATTTACGAGGGACCGTAGCCCTTGGAGCTCGGACCACGCGTAATTTGCGAGGGATCGTGGCCCTCGGAGCGCGGGCGCAGCGTAATTTACGAGGGGTTGGGGCCTTGGGAGCTCGGACGCAATATAATTTACGAGGGATCGTAGCCCTTGGAGCGCGGGCGCAGTGTAGAATATGATGGATCGGGGCCCTGGGGGCTCGGACGCAGCGTGATTTACGAGGGATCGTGGCCCTGGGAGCGCGGACGCAGCGTAATTTATAAAGGGTCGGGGCCCTGGGAGCGCGACCCCAACGTAATTTACGAGGGATCGTGGCCCTGGGAGTGCGGACAGCGTAATTTACGAGGGATCGTGGCCCTGGGAGCGCGTCCCGTGGCACGTCCATTGGCACGTTCCGTAGCGCGTCCCCTTGGCACGTCCGGCAGTGCGTTCCCATGGCACGTTCCTTGGGACGTCGCCTGGCGCGTCCCTTGGGACGGTCCGCGGCGTGTCCTCCTGGCATGTTCCCCTGTCAATTAATTCTGGGGCAGCTACCATCTGCTCATGCAGCTCGAGCTTCAGATCCAGATCAGTTCGGTCAGGACTCGGATGCAAAGGAGGACTCGATCCACAACGCTATAGACCATAATCGCGGCATGGCACATCGCAGTTCAGCACGGCGCAGCACAGCACAGCCTTCGGCACGGTACATCAGGATCGATACACTCAGCACTGCAACCTGTCACGTTCCCTGGCACGTTCCGTGGCGCGTCCCGTGGCAAGTCCACCTGGCACGTCGCGCGGCGCGTCCCCTGGCACGTCCCGTGGCACGTCCATTGGCACGTTCCGTAGCGCGTCTCCTTGGCACCTCTGCGGTGCGTCCCCATGGCACGTTCCCTGACACGTCGCCTGGCGCGTCCCTTGGGACGTTCCGCGGCGCGTCCTCCTAGCATGTCTCCTTGCCAATCAGCTCTAGGGCAGCTACTATATGCTGAGGCAGCTCGAGCTTACGACCCAGATCAGATCGGTCAGGACTCGGATGCAAAGGAGGATTCGATCCACAACGCTATATAGAGCACAATCGCGGCATGGCACATCGCAGTTCAGCACGGCCCAGGACAGCACAGCCCTCGGCACGGTACATCAAGATCGATACATTCATCATTGCATTTGCCCGTCGCCCAATCAGGTGTCTTTGAAACGTTGCCATGTCTTACATTTCTGTATTCCTTTCCGGGTTCGTGGGTCGATCATGTTTGCATGTATTTGCTTCGACCATTCGTATGACGACACACATATTACCCCTAGTGCAATGTAAGGTGCGTGTCCAGGGGAGTGCCCCACAGTAGACGTTCCGACAGTTGACCGGCCCGAAGATTCTGAGTATTCACAGCCAAGCACCAAGACCGACCCATTCGAGTCATGGCGGACTGGGTCCGGATCATGACAAGCTCGGGGAGCTTCTGTATTATGGTGTCGGGCGTCTTCCGAACACGGCGATATAGATTTGTTCGTTACCAAGACATGTCAATCACACCGCTAATGCTCCGAGGAACACCAGCTGGAACACGATTGCGAGTAGCGAGTGTGAATCATTGTTGTTGGGGAGTCAACCACTCTCAAGGGAGAGTTGGTGAGACGCCATACCATATTTTCTGCCCTGAGACCCCATCTGTGCCGAAGCGCACCTTGTGTAATATTGACCACTACGTGGATGACGAGAACGAAATCTTGTTGCTCGACGGTATAAACGTTCTCTACACTGTCGACGGTGATATCGACTATGCTTTGGAGATGGTCGGTTATGGAACTGCCACTTTTTTTGTCGCAGCAGCGAGAGTCCTCGCCGCGTTCGAAGGCAGGCATGGTGCACGTGGCCGAATTGGGCATAGCGGGCGGCGGGGGGAGACGGAGCGCGCGGGAAGGGGATTGAACGTGAAGTCCTTTCACGTGAGTGCCCGAGCGCGTGCGCAGCGCGGCAGTGGAAGTTTTTATGGAGCGGACCTCGAAGTTCGGGAAACCACGGGCAGGGCATTGCCGAGGAACGGGCAACAAGGGGGCGTGCAGTATTGCTCGAGGACGTAGCACGACTACAAATGCTGGCGTTGCTGGTGCGAACCCATGTCACGAAGCATCGCATAATAGCGAATGTAAGGCGAGATGGACGGGCAGCAAGGGCGCTCAAGACGAGCGGCCTGTGCACGGGACCGACGAGCTCACGCAAGATTCGGGGGTGGACAGAGCCCTCACCCTGACACGTCGATTCGTGAACTGTCCGTTTTCGGTTCTCGAGAGGGCGCCGCGGCCGTCATGTTCCGGGCCTGCGCCCGCCAGGTTTGGGCCCGAGGTCGTTTTCACCAAACCACGTTTTGCCAAAGGGGTATCTGTCCATCCCCGGAAAATGAGCGAGAGGAGCCCCGCCAGGTAGAAGAAGACGAGGAGCGAGAGGAGCGAGCTTTGACTCACGGTATCCGCACGCAGCGGCGGATCACTCCTGAGAGCGTTGGAAAACCCTGTTTGCCTTGACCCCCCTTGCACACTCCTTCGTTCGTGAGGAGTCCCGCCAGGTAGCAGAAGACGACCCGGTCCAGGACGGGCGCCTCCTCGAGCAGCGGCGGGGCCGGGCAGAGCTGCAGAGCGCCGTGGCGGCGGCAGCCGAGGGCTGCAGGGCCAGCAGGAACCAGGGGCGGGGGGGGCGAACAGCCCAAGCAACGCGGGCGTGACAGGCGATCCAGGAATAGGCAAGGTGTAGACAACGCGGATGCCACACCTCTTCATCTTGGATCACAGATTCCTGGAGCAACGCGGGTGTGACAGGCGATCCAGGGGAGAAAAAAGCTCGAGCGGCGATGAGAGCAGGGCCAAGGCACGCAACAGACAACGTGCGCCAGGTCCGGGAATGCAGCGAGGGAGCACTGGCGGGAGACCAGGGATTGCCCAACGCGGCCAGGGGGCCAGGCAAGGCATCAGCAGGGCAGCTGGCTGGGTGGCGTGGCCAGGCCACGAAACGCGAGGGCGGGCGGGGCGGGGGGCGGTGGCGCGGTTACCGGGCGGTTGCCGCGCCCTGCCGTTGCGGGCGGGGGCCCAGCTGATGTTTTAGGCACCTGCCGGGCGAGCCCCATGCCGCGAGGGTGGCACGTGCAGAGCAGGCCGCCTGCCGGGTTGGTAGCACCCACGCGTATCAGGAAGCTTCCCAGGGTGTCGCGGTCGTACCCGCCAGGGTCTGCCCCGATGCTGATCGCAGAGTCTGCCACGTGCGCTCCTCGCTGCGTGCCAGATCCCTTCTGAATTTACCAGGCGTCGCACCGCTGTAGCCAGAGCGCAAAGCCCTTCGTCCCAGATGGCCCCGCCAGGGAGGAAGTCGTCAGGTGCTGGGGGGGGCCATAGACAGACACCAAGAACTGGCCGCATTCGAGCCTGCTCCAGGCTTCGGGGTCCTGGGCTGCTCTGTACTGGGCCCTTCCTGGGAGGCGCTGCGCCGTGACCCACTCCGCCCATGCAGTAGCGGCGCCTGGGTCCAGGGAGCGGAAGTGGTCGTCTACTAGTCCCCCGAATTAATGAAGCCGCCTACGGGGAGGGCAAAGTTGTCCATTCCCCGGAGCGCGGCCATCCCCAGTAGGCACTGGGCAAGCTGGGCGGGCGCCAGTGGAAAGCGGAGGGAGAAGCAGGCGACGAGACAGGTCGTCAGGTGGGTCGGCATCGTACAGGGGGCAGCGGCAGGTCGTGTCCGTGAGGAACCTGGGGATGCATTTGGCCACAGTGCGCCCTGCCTTCCTGGTGGCGCGCTCGTCATCCTCGCAGGCGGGTGGGGATCGCGAGCTTGCGGACGAAACGCTGGGGGCCCGATGGTCCGCGCAGGGGTCAGATGTTGCCAGCGTCGCACCCGAGCAAGGGATGGAGGTTGCGGATTCTGGGCAAGCTGTGAAACCATCTTGCGGTCAAAAGCGCCGTCGGTAGGGGGGTGCGCGGAGTTGAAGCGTTAAGTGTACAACCGGAGGACGGAGGCGAGGAGGAAAAGAAAAGCGGTGCCCTCGACCAACTTCTGGAGCCAGTGACACAGATCTCCGCAAGTCTCCACGCAACGCAGGAGAACCTTGTCGGCGGAGGGCGGCGCAGGTTGACGATGAAAACCTTGGCGCGTTGCGAGGTGAGGGCTGAGTTGGCCCGGCCGTCCTTGGGCGCCTGTTCTTGGAAAGGGCTTAGGCCCAGGGTTCTCTTTTAGTTTGTTTCTTACCGGGTTTGACTTGAGGTGGGCCGGCGAACTTCTTTTGCGAAAAATATCGCGGTCGAGGTGGGCCGGCAAATTAAAATTTGAGGATGTCCTAGCGAAACGCTTGTTTTTCCCGGAAAGGGCGTGGGCCCAGGGTTCTCTTTTAGATCGTTTCCCCCCGGTTTTGACGGCAATAGGGCCGACAAATCTTTTGCGATCTATTCGCCTAGGGCCGGCGAATTAAGATTTTGATGATGTCCCTAGCGAAACGCTGGTTTTTGAAATCCCGATCGATAAATCACAGGGTGCGGGACACATTTTGGTCGAAGAAGTGCATTCCGTATAAGCAGGAACCACATGTTTTCACGTGTCACGGCCACACCCAGGTAGGTATCTAACATGGTGGTCCCGAGCTGGAACCACGTATTTTCACGTGTCCAGGCCGAGCAGGGGGGTATCTATCATGGTGGCCCCGAGCTGGAACCACGTGTTTTCACATATCTAGGCCTCCCAGGGGGGATATCTAACATGGTGGGCCCTCGCTGGAACCACGTGTTTCCACGTGTGCAGGCCACCTATGTATCTAACATGGTGGTCCCGAGCTGGAACCACGTGTTTTTACGTGCCCAGGCCGAGCAGGGGGTATCTAACATGGTGGTCCCGAGCTGGAACCACGTGTTTTTACGTGTCCAGGCCGAACAGGGGGTATCTAACATGGTGGGCCCTCGCTGGAACCACGTGTTGTCACGTGTCCAGGCTCCCAGGAGGCCCCAGGATGCCTCCTCAGGGCCCCAGGACGGAACGTGTCAAGTTGTTACACATTTGGTGTCGATTCGTTGATTTTTTCCGCCTTTTGTGCCTCCCCCCATTTTGGGGGGCCCAGACGACCACATGCTAATTAGCTATTTCCCCTTGGGTTGCTCAGATACGTGCAAATACGTGGGTTCCTAACGCCCCAGGGCGGGTCAAGCGTGAAAACGCGTGGGTTCCGAACGCCCCAGGGCGGGACAAGCGTGAAAACACATAAGTTCCGAACGCCCGAGAGCGGGACGAGCGTGAAACCTCATGGGTTCTTAATGCACCAGGGCGGGACAAGCGTGAAAACACGTGGGTCCCTAACGCCCGAGATCGGCACGAGCGTGAAAACACATGGTTCCTAACGCCCGAGAGCTGGACAAGCGTGAAAACACATGGTTCCTAACGCCCGAGAGCGGGACGAGCGTGACACCACGTGGGTTCCTAACGCCCCAGCGCAGGACAAGCGTGAAAACACATGGGTTCCTAACGCCCCAGCGCGGGACAAGCGTGAAAACACGTGGGTTCCTAACGCCCGAGAGCGGGACATGCGTGAAAACACTTGGGTTCCTAACGCCCGAGAACGGGACAAGCGTGAAAACGCGTGGTCTCCGAACGCCTCAGAGCGGGACAAGCGTGAAAACACGTGGTTTCTTAACGCTTCAGAGCGGGACACGCTTGAAAACACATGGGTTCCTAATGCTTCAGAGAGAGGCCACCCCAGGAGGCCCCAGGAGGCCTCCCCAGGGCCCCAGGACGGAACGTGTCAAGTTGTTACACATTTGGTGTCGATTCGTGTACTTGTTCAGGATTTGTTGAGGATGTCTCGAGCGAAACGCTTGTTGTGTGTTATAGATTGTCTTCTCCTGGGGGCCAGAATTCAGAGGATCTCTGAAGTGAAATGCTTGTTTTCACGTGCCCAGGTCTTGCGGATGCTTCGAGCGAGACGTTTGGTTTCACGCTTCCAGGTTGCCCAGGCAGAGGTCTAGCGCCCGGATTTGTTGAGGATGTCTCGAGCGAGACGCTTGGTTTCACGCGTCCTCGTCGCCCAGGCGGATGTCTAGCATGAGGATGTGTTGAGGAAGTTTCGATCGAGATGCTTGTTTGCACGTGTCCAGGTTATCCAGGCGGATGCCTAGCATGAGGATGTGTTGAGAATGTCTCGAGAGATACGCTTGTTTGCACGTGTCCAGGTTGCCCAGGCTCATGTCTAACATGAAGATGTGTTGAGGATTTCTCGAGCGAGACGGTTGCTTTCACGTGTACAGGTCGCCCAGGCGGATGTCTATAATGAGGAGGTGTTGAAGACGTCTTGAGGGAAACACTTGTTTTCACGTGCCCAGGTCACCCAGGCGGACGTCTCACATGAAGATGTATTGAGGATGTCTCGAGCGAACCACATGTTTTCACGTGTCCAGTTCGCCCAGGCGGATGTTAAGCATGAGAATGTGTTGAGGATGTGTTGAGCGAAACGCTTGTTTTCACGTGTCCAGGTCGCTCAGGCGGATGTCGAGCATGAGGATTTTGGCAGGATGTCTCGAGCGAAACGCTTGTCCCCAGCACGTTCCGTAGCGCGTCCCCTTGGCACGTCCCGCGGTGCGACCCCATGGCACGTCCCCTGGCACGTCGCTTGGCGCGTCCCTTGGGACGTTCCGCGGCGCGTCCTCCTGGCATGTCCCCCTGTCAATTAGCTCTGGGGCAGCTACTATATGTTCCGGCAGCTCGAGCTTAAGATCCAGATCAGTTCGGTCAGGACTCGGATGCAAAGGAGGACTCGATCCACGACGCTGTAGAGCACGATTGCGGCATGGCACATCGCAATTCAGCACGGCGCAGCACAGCACAGACTTTGGCAGGGTACATCAAGATCGATACACTCAGCATTGCATTCGCCCGTCACCCAATCAGGTGTCTTTGAAATCGCTGCCATGCGTTACATTTCTGTATTCCTTTCCTGGTTCGTGGGTCGATCATGTTCAGAATTTGTTGAGGATATTTTGAGCGAAACGCTTGTTTTGTGTCATAGGTTGTCCTTGCCTGGGGACCAGAATTCAGAGGATCTCTGAAGTGAAATGCTTGTTTTCACGTGCCCAGGTCTTGCGGATTTCTCGAGCGAGACGCTTGGTTTCACGCCTTCAGGTTGCCCAGGCAGAGGTCCAGCGCCCGGATTTGTTGAGGATGTCTCGAGCGAAACGCTTGTTTTGTGTTATAGATTGTCTTCTCCTGGGGGCCAGAATTCAGAGGATCTCTGAAGTGAAATGCTTGTTTTCACGTGCCCAGGTCTTGCGGATGCTTCGAGCGAGACGTTTGGGTTTCACGCTTCCAGGTTGCCCAGGCAGAGGTCTAGCGCCCGGATTTGTTGAGGATGTCTCGAGCGAGACGCTTGGTTTCACGCGTCCTCGTCGCCCAGGCGGATGTCTAGCATGAGGATGTGTTGAGGAAGTTTCGATCGAGATGCTTGTTTGCACGTGTCCAGGTTGCCCAGGCGGATGCCTAGCATGAGGATGTGTTGAGAATGTCTCGAGAGATACGCTTGTTTTCACGTGTCCGGGTCGCCAATGATGAAGATGTGTTGAGGATGTCTCGAGCGAGACGGTTGCTTTCACGTGTACAGGTCGCCCAGGCGGGTGTCTAGCGAAACGCTTGTTTTCACGTGTCCAGGTCGCTCAGGCGGATGTCGAGCATGAAGATTTTGACAGGATGTCTCGAGCGAAACGCTTGTCCCAGCACGTTGCGTAGCGCGCCCCCTTGGCACGTCCCGCGGTGCGTCCCCATGGCACGTCCCCTGCCACGTCGCTTGGCGCGTCCCTTGAGACGTTCCGCGGCGCGATCTCCTGGCATGTCCCCCTGTCAATTAGCTCTGGGGCAGCTACTATGTGTTCAGGCAGCTCGAGCTTAAGGTCCAGATCAGTTCGGTCAGGACTCGGATGCAAAGGAGGATTCGATCCACGACGCTATAGAGCACCATCGCGGCATGGCACATCGCAATTCAGCACGGCGCAGCACAGCACAGACTTCGGCAGGGTACATCAAGATCAATACACTCAGCATTGCGCTTGCCCGTCGCCCAATCACGTGTCTTTGAAACGTTGCCATGCCTTACATGTCTAGATTCCTTTCCTGGTTCGTGGGTCGATCATGTTTGAAGGAAGTCGCGGCCCCGAGCGCGTCACAGAGGGAGATGCGGGTGAACGCGATGGGGCTGGTGGGCTGGGTAAGCGGGCACAGGAGCCCGGCGCGGCCCGCAAATTCGACGAAGGTCCCAAGTTGCACGCTGCTGCTGGCCTGCGCCTTTGCGGCATTCATGATCACGATGCAACCCCGCTTGCCGCGAGTCAGCGCCACACTGACACGGCGGGGGCAGTCGGGGTGCCCGAGGTCGAAGTTGCCGTTGGAGCGTACGCAGGTGGTGATGATCAGGTCAGCTTCGCCCCCTTGCATCTGGTCAATGGCGCGGAATTGGACGTTGCCCCGTGTGATTTCATCCCAGGGGACGAACTGGAGGGCGGAGGAGGGGGGGAGTGTGAACGGCGGCAGGGCAGAGGCGCTCCAGGAGCGTTGGCAGCTCGATCACCGCCGGGCTCGCGCCGAGGCCATCCGCCCCAGAGCAGGTTCACCTGCGGCCGAAAGGGCCTGAGCACGGTGAAGGAGGTGCCAGGCCAGGCTCGAGCCCAGGCACGCCGCTGTCCAGAAGAGCGAGGACGACCCTCGCGTCGGCGGGGCCGGCTTCGTGTTCGACGGAGGGCACGTGGAGAGAACGACGACGCGGTCGGCGTCGCCGAGGGGCGAGGCGAGGGGGCCGCGGAAGCCACCCGCGCGCACGGGCCGGGCAGCGAGGCCGCGCCCAGCTGCTGGGCCGCGCACAGAGGCGGAGGCGGAGGCCGCAGGCAGGGGCGCTGCTCCGGGGGCGGGGCCCGCCGGCCCGGGCAGGGCTGAACGGGGCAGGGCCGGAGGGCCGCCGGAGGGCCCGGGGCCGTCCTCGCCGGGGGGGTCGTCGTCGAAGGCCTCGCGTCGGAGGGGCCACCTCGCGCCGGCAGCCCGCACCGTCATGCGCCCCCCGTCGCAGGCCAAGGACGGGAAGCGAAGGATGCAGGGGTGCATGGGGCAGGACGTCTCGAGGACGACGGCGAGCTCGGGGTCGAACTGCGCCAGGTGGGCGAGCTTTTCCAGGAGGGAGATCTCGATCCCTTCGGCGAGCTCGGCCTCAGAGCGAGAGCTGGGCGGAAGCTGCGCGCGCTCTCCGATGAGGGCGATAGGCGCGGTGTCCACAGTGGCAATAGTGAACGAGATCATGGAGATAGCCTCGGGCGCCTGGCCGGCTTCTTCCAGCAGGAGGGCGCGGCATCCGATCCCGTCCCTCGCCCTCCCGTAGTAGCGCAAAGTAGCTGCCTTCTTTAGCGTGGCGCCGTCGAGGCAAAAGTCGCTCAGCCCGCGAGAGAACTCTAGGAAGGCCTCGCGCTCGCCTTTGGTGACAGGAGGATTGCGGCCCAGGGCCGCTCACCTTGCCAGCGGGAGTGAAGAGCCTGAGGGAATCCATGGCCTTGTCAAGATCAGAGATCCGGCACGCGGTTGCCGAGCGGAGTCCCAAGGGGCCGCTGGCGGGGCCCTCAGCGAACTCAGCGGCCATCTTGCAGCAGATCCCGCTGCCTTAGCGGGGATCATAATGGCGGAGCTGCGGGAAGAGTGGGCACGGAGGACAGCGAGAGCGCGGGCGGCGTCGGATTTGCCGGCCCCTGAGTGTGGAGGGCAGCGAGAGCGCGGGCGGTGCCTGGATTCTCAAGAGCATCGCAGGGGCTCTCGGGAGCCGCTTGATAGGCGTTGCGCCTCACGCAGACAACTCCAAGGGCCACTCCGCAATCCTGCCCAGGGGCCTCTCAGGAGATAGCCATGGAACCTATGAGGTGGCATCGGGGGCCTCTTTAGGAGCCTTGCAGGACCTTCCCGGGAGCCTCCCCAGGGAACTTCTCGGGTGCCTTGTGGGACCATTCGACCCCAACCCCTTCCTTGATGTCGTGTCCGCTTCGCGTTCTTTGTCCCCTTTCCCTGTGGCCTGTTCCTCTCTGTCTCACTCCTCGGCCTGTTCCTCGTCCTCTTCGTCGTCCGCCCCCATCCTCGTCCTCTTCCTCCTCCTCCTCCTCATCCTCCTCCTCCTCCAACTCCTCCTCAGCATCAGCATCAGCATCAGCATCAGCATCAGCAGCATCATCAGCATCAGCATCAGCATCAGCATCAGCATCATCAGCATCAGCATCAGCATCAGCATCAGCATCATCAGCATCAGCATCAGCATCAGCAGCAGCAGCAGCAGCAGCATCATCATCATCATCATCATCATCATCATCATCATCATCATCATCATCATCATCATCATCATCGTCATCGTCATCGTCATCGTCATCGTCATCATCATCGTCATTTGTTTTCACCCCGCTTCGCGTTGTCCTCGTTGCCATCCGCTCCCTCGTCTTCGTCGTCGCCCTTTTCGCTGTCCCCCACGTCCGCCCCGTCCCCCCCCTCCTCCCTCCTTCTTCGCGCGCCCTTCCCCTATTTCCCCCTGCCCCCTCGCCGCTCAGCCCTTTCCGAGTCCTCTGGCGTTTCTTTTGCGTTGTTCGCCATCAAATGCGCCTGATTCTTGCAATTATGTTACGCGTCCTCCTTCTGTGTCCGTATCCTTCAAGGCTCCTCTGGTGCCTTCATTCCGCCCTCTTTACTTGCTTCCGTGCCGTTTCCTGCCCGGGTGCGCAAGCAATTATGACCCCCCCTCTTTCCGGTGAGAGGATAGCGCAGCCAGGCCAGCGCCCTGAAGCGTTACCCTGGCACCCTGGCACTTGGCCGTTGCTTGGCACTCCTGTCTGGAGCCCCCAGCAACCCTCAAAAGTGGCGACCGTTTCGCAGTTCGCAGCCCCCGCAGGGATGGCGAGGTCCCACTCTGATCTGCGTAGCACCGCACTGAGCTGGGCCCGCCAGCACACCGAGGTTTCCATTTCTGTGCGGGGGGGCGGGAGGGCAACAATTAACTGTGTTACGGTTCGGTGCGGTGCTGAGGACATCGGTCCGCGGAATCCGCCCCCGTGGATTATCTATTTCCGACTCGGTGCTAACGATAACCCAAGGGTGGTTCTTAATTTTATTTCCCGGTTACCCCGTTTCGCTTCCCCCTTCTCACCCCGCCCGTTTCGGACCAGCCCGCCATTCTAGCGCCCGTTGCTCGTCCTTCCACGCCCTCCCTTCCATGATTGTTAATGTTGGGGCGCGATGCCGATTCGGGTTAAGTTGGGGTTGTCGTGTCCTCGCGCGCGCCAGGCGCATTTTATCGTTGTCGCCCTTTCCCTCCACGTCGTGCCCGCGCAGGGGGGGAGGGGGCGAGGCGACCCTGGCGCTAGTGGGGGTGCTCTATCATGCGCCCCCCGCGCACGCTGATGCCCGCGCTGCTGTGGCGCGCGCGTGCAGGGTGCCTCGAAATTACCACCGCCCCCTTCTTTTTAAGGGGTGTGGGTCGCGCAACCTCGTCGCGCTGGTGGTGCGTCGCGCGGTGCCCCAACACACCGCAGCACCCGCGCAGTTGTGGTGCACGCAGACGGGCTGTCTCGAACTGGCCGCCGTCGTCGTTGTCTTCGTCGTCGTCGTTTTCGTTTCCGCGGGGGCATCATGCCCCCCCTCGGCGCTTCCTCGTGCAATACCATGTTCGGTTCACATATTTCAGATTTCACGAAGAACCCGCAGTCACATGCAGGTTTGAGGGGCCAGTTCAGCTCGACCAATCTTACCCCGAGTTTGACCCCAAGAGGCGACGGATGGCGGCCACGAGAGGGGGTCCCGATCCACCCAAGGGGCGGAGTCTGAAGCGCGGAAAGCGTCTGAACCCAAGTGGTGCACCGCTCATGGTGATTACGGATCTGGGCGGGGGGCTGTAGATGAAGATCTGTTTATCAGGGTACATTGGGTCGAGTATGACCGAAGCTTATACATATAGAATTTGGAAAGTGATTAACAAACTACAGTATGACTCATGAGCGCCCGAATGATCAGACCGCGGACAATCGTCCCACGGCCGCGTCTTACCTACCGCGTCATCCAGATCGCCTGCGTGGGCGTATTTGTAATCGCGCTTTGCGCGTCGCGGTTTGGGCCAGAGCGGCTGCCCTTCTGCAGGGGGGGCGACTCGAGGGCGCGAAGATTTCGGACGTCGCGCATCGCGGGGTCCGATGCGCGAAGTTAGGTGACCTAATTAGAACCCTTCGTCAAATCAAACGCCACATGTTTGTTCCGCGACGTGGCGGCGCCCCTGGATCCCCAATTTCAGCGTTCGCGCCGAAATTTGCGATTTATAGTTTTCTTCGGTCCACACGGGCCGCGCTGCGCGCGTCACTGATCATTGACATTGGGGGGGGGGCCGAGGGGGGGTGGAGATGGCTTGCGTTTGATTTCGCGGAGGGTTGTGGGTAATCGTGACCCTCCTGCCGCTAAAATTGGAACGATACAAAGCAGATCAGCATGCCCCCCTGCGCAAGGACGACACGCGCAAACCGAGAAGTGTATGCATGTAACAGAAATCATCGTGACCCTCCTGCCGCTCCTCTCCCCCCTTCGCTCCTGGCCTCGGCGCCCCTCCGAGCTCCGCAGGCGCCCCCCCCCCCAGAGGGCCCGCCCCCGCACGAAGAGCCGTGGGGCTGCTCGGCGGGGGGCGTCGGCGGCGGGCCGCTCGCAGGAGCTCGACTGCAAGGGCCTCGAGCGCGCTCCCAGCGAGCCGTCCTCGGACGGCACCACCGCGTGCAGCGGCGTCTGCGAGCTGAAGGCGCACGGGGGCGGATCGGAGGTCGAGGGCCGAGAGATGGAAGGGACGTCCGAGGAGCAGCGGGCATGGCTCGGTTCAGGCTTTTGCCAGACGGGAGCATGCAGAGATTGGCAGATTCGGCCATTTTCCCGGAAAGGGCGCGGGCCCAGGGTTCTCTTTTGGTTGGTTTACCCCCGGTTTCGACGGCTCTAGGGCCGGCGGAATGATTCTGCGCCAAATAACGAGGTCGACTAGGGCCGGCGAAGTTGATCCCGGAAAGGGCGCGGGCCCAGGCATCTCTTTCAGCTGTTTACCCCCGGAACCGACGGCTCTAGGGCCGGCGAAATTATTTTGCGATAAATAACGAGATCGTCTAGGGCCGGCGAAATTATGTTTGAGGATGTCTCGAGCGAAACGCTTGTTTCCAGAATGTGTTGAGGATGTCTCGAGCGAAACGCTTGTTTTGTGTTACAGATTGTCCTCTCCTGGGGTCTCAAGTGAACTGCTTGTTTTCACGTGCCCAGGTCTTGAGGATGTCTCGAGCGAGACGCTTGGTTTCACGCCTCCAGGTTGCCCAGGCAGATGTCTAGCATGAGGATTTGTTGAGGATGCCTCGAACCAGAGGCTTGTTTTCACGTGTTCAGGTCGCCCATGCGGATGTCTAGCATGAGGATGTGTCGAGGAAGTCTCGATCGAGACGCTTGTTTGCACGTGTCCAGGTTGTCCAGGAGGATGTCTAGCACGAGGATGTGCTGAGAACGTCTTGAGCGAACCGCGTGTTTTCACGTGTCCAGGTCGCCCAGGCACAGCATAGCACTCGGCACGGTACATCAATATCGATACCCTTAGCATTGCAGCCTGGCATGTTGCCTGGCACGTTCGGCGGAGCGTCCCGTGGCGAGTCCCCCTGGCACGTCGCGCGGTGCACGTCCATTGGCACGTTCCGTAGCGCGTCCCCTTGGCACGTCCCGCGGTGCGTGCCCATGGCACGTCCCCTGGCACGTCGCCTGGCGCGTCCCTTGGGACGTTCCGCGGCGCGTCCTCCTGGCATGTCCCCCTGTCGATTAGTTCTGGGGCAGCTACCATCTGCTCAGGCAGCTCGAGCTTAAGATCCAGATCAGTTCGGTCAGGACTCGGATGCAAAGAGGACTCGATCCACAACGCTATATATAGAGCACAATCGCGGCATGGCACATCGCAGTTCAGCACGGCCCAGCACAACACAGCCGTCGGCACGGTACATCAAGATCGATACACTCAACATTGCACCTTGGCACGTTCCTTGGCGCGTTCCGTGGCGAGTCCACCTGGCACGTCGCGCGGCGCGTCCCCTGGCACGTCCCGCGGCACGTCCATTGGCACGTTCCGTAGCGCGTCCCCTTGGCACGTCCCGCGGTGCGTGCCCATGGCACGTCCCCTGGCACGTCGCCTGGCGCGTCCCTTGGGACGTTCCGCGGCGCGTCCTCCTGGCATGTCCCCCTGTCGATTAGTTCTGGGGCAGCTACCATCTGCTCAGGCAGCTCGAGCCGAAGATCCAGATCAGTTCGGTCAGGACTCGGATGCAAAGAGGACTCGATCCACAACGCTATATAGAGCACAATCGCGGCATGGCACATCGCAGTTCAGCACGGCCCAGCACAGCAAAGCCGTCGGCACGGTACATCCAGATCGATACACTCAACATTGCATCTTGGCACGTTTCTTGGCGCGTCCAGGTCGCCCAGGCACAGCACAGCCCTCGGCACGGTACATCAATATCGATACCCTTAGCATTGCAGCCTGGCATGTTGCTTGGCACGTTCGGCGGAGCGTCCTGTGGCGAGTCCCCCTGGCACGTCGCGCGATGCACGTCCATTGGCACGTTCCGTAGCGCGTCCCCTTGGCACGTCCCGCGGTGCGTGCCCGTGGCACGTCCCTTGGCAAGTCGCTTGGCGCGTCCCTTGGGACGTTCCGCGGCGCGTCCTCCTGGCATGTCCATTAGTTCTGGGGCAGCTACCATCTGCTCAGGCAGCTCGAGCTTAAGATCCAGATCAGTTCGGTCAGGACTCGGATGCAAAGAGGACTCGATCCACAACGCTATATATAGAGCACAATCGCGGCATGGCACATCGCAGTTCAGCACGGCCCAGCACAGCACAGCCGCCGGCACAGTACATCAAGATCGATGCACTCAACATTGCACCTTGGCACGTTCCTTGGCGCGTTCCGTGGCGAGTCCACCTGGCACGTCGCGCGGCGAGTCCCCCTGGCACGTCGCGCGGTGCACGTCCATTGGCACGTTCCGTAGCGCGTCCTATTGGCACGTCCCGCGGTGCGTGCCCATGGCACGTCCCCTGGCACGTCGCCTGGCGCGTCCCTTAGGACGTTCCGCGGCGCGTCCTCCTGGCATGTCCCCCTGTCGATTAGTTCTGGAGCAGCTACCGTCTGCTCAGGCAGCTCGAGCTTGATATTCAGATCAGTTCGGTCAGGACTCGGATGCCAGGTAGGAATCGATCCACAACGCTATATAGGGCACAATCGCGGCATGGCACATCGCAGTTCAGCACGGCGTAGCACAGCACAGCCCTCGGCACAGTACATCAAGATCGATACATTCAGCATTGCATTTGCCCGTCGCCCAATCAGGTGTCTTTGAAACGCTGCCATGCCTTACATTTCTATATTGCTAAGGCCTTACGGCCAGTGCCGCCGACCCTGGATACCTCGGCCCTCGAGGGTGACGGGATGTGTGATAAGACGTCGGAGGTAAATGAAGACGTGGCGTAAGAGGAGGAGGATGAGGAGCAGGAGGAGGAGGAAGAAGAAGAAGGAGACGAAGAGGAGGAGGAGGAGGAGGAGGAGGAGGAAGAGGAGGGGGAGGGGGGAGGAGAGGGGAGGAGGAGGAGGAGGAGGAGGAGGAGGGAGGAGGAGGAGGAGGAGGAGGAGGAGGACGAGGAGGAGGAGGAGGAGGAGGAGGAGGACGAGGAGGAGGAGGAGGAGGAGGAGAGGACGGCGGAGGGGGAGGAGGAGGAGGAGGAGGAGGAGGATAGGAGGAGGAGGAGGAGGAGGAGGAGGAGGAGGAGGAGGAGGAGGAGGAGGGAGGAGGAGGAGGAGGAGGAGGAGGAGGAGGAGGAGGAGGAGGAGGAGGAGAAGAGGAGGAGGAGGAGGAGGAAGAGGAGGAGGAGGAGGAGGAGGAGGAGGAGGAGGAGGAGGAGGAGGAGGAGGAGGAGGAGGAGGAGGGGGAAGGGGGGGGGAGTGGGAGGGAGAGGGTCGCCTGGGGGGATGCGTATCTGGGGTGGGGAGGGTAGGGTGGGACGGGTTTCGCGGTTGGGGGGATGCGTATCTGCCCCCCCCCCACGCCCCCACCCCTATCCCCCCCCCACCCGGTGGGGAGGGTAGGGTGGGGTTTCGCCACGACTATGATTTCCTTCTGTTTCGTGTTCGGTTTCCTTTTATTTCGGGTGACGACGATGACGACGACGACGATGACGACGACGACGGTGATCCACGCAAGACGACGACACCGAGATGCGTCTTCCACACGCCGACAGGGTCCGCGGATCCCTCTCCGGGTTCGTGGGTCGATCATGTCTTTCAGAATGTGTTGAGGATCTCTCGAGCGAAACGTTTGTTTTGTGTTATACATTGTCCTTTCCTGGGGACCAGAATTCAGAGGATCTTCCACGTGAAATGCTTGTTTTCACGTGCCCAGGTCTTGAGGATGTCTCGAGCGAGACGCTTGGTTTCACGCCTCCAGGTTGCCCAGGCAGAGGTCTAGCGCCAGGATTTGTTGCGGGTGTCTCGAGCGAGACGCTTGGTTTCACGCGTCCTCGTCGCCCAGTCGGATGTCTAGCATGAGGACGTGTTTAGGAAGTCTGGATCGAGATGCTTGTTTGCACATGTCCAGGTTGCCCAGGCGGATGCCTAGCATGAGGATGTGATAAGAATTGAGAGATACGTTTGTGTTCACGTGTCTAGGTCGCCCAGGCGGATGTCTAACATGAAGATGTGTTGAGGATGTCTCGAGCGAGACGTTTGCTTTCACATGTACAGGTCGCCCAAGCGAATGTCTAGCATGAGGAGGTGTTGAACAAGTCTCGAGCGAAACGCTTGTTTTCACGTGCCCAGGTCACCCAGGTGGACGTCTCACATGAAGATGTGTTGAGGATGTCTCGAACGAACCACTTGTTTTCACGTGTCCAGTTCGCCCAGGCGGATGTCTAGCATGAGAATGTGTTGAGGACGTGTTGAGCGAAACGCTTGTTTTCACGTGTCCAGGTCGCTCAGGCGGATGTCTAACATAAGGAATTTGACAGGATGTCTCGAGCGAAACGCTTGTCCACAGCACGTTCCGTAGCGCGTCCCCTTGGCACATCCCGCGGCGCGTCCTCCTGGCATGTCCCCCTGTCAATTAGCCCTGTGGCAGCTACTATGTGTTCAGGCAGCTCGAGCTTCAGATCCAGATCAGTGCGGTCAGGACTCGGATGCAAAGGAGGACTCGATCCACACCGCTATAGAGCACAATCGCGGCATGGCACATCGCAATTCAGCACGGCGCAGCACAGCACAGACTTCGGCACGGTACATCAAGATCGATACACTCACCATTGCAACTTGGCACGTTCCTTGGCACGTTCTGTGGGGCGTCCTTTGGCGAGTCCCCCTGGCACGTCGCGTGGCGCGTCCCCTGGCACGTCCCGTGGCACATCCATTGGCACGTTCCGTAGCGCGTCCCCTTGGCACGTCCCGCGGTGCGACCCCATGGCACGTTCCCTGGCACGTCGCCCGGCGCGTCCCTTGGGACGTTCCGCGGCGCGTCCTCCTGGCATGTCCCCCTGTCGATTAGCTCTGAGGCAGCTACTATGTGTCCAGGCAGCTCGAGCTTAAGATCCAGATCAGTGTGGTCAGGACTCGGATGCAAAGGAGGACTCTATCCACAACGCTGTAGAGCACAGTCGCGGCATGGCACATCGCAATTCAGCACGGCGCAGCGCAGCACTGACTTCGGCACGGTGCATCAAGATCAATACACTCCGCATTGCATGTGCCCGTTGCCCAATCAGGTGTCTTTGAAATCGCTGCCATGCGTTACATTTCCATATTCCTTTCCAGGTTCGTGGGTCGATCATGTTCTTCAGGGTGTCGATCCGCATTTGAGACCGAGGCTATCGCAGTGAAGCCCGCATCGAGTAGGCTGCATCGTGCAGTTCTCCCGGGTCAGCAGCATCGGCAGCCTACGGGGGCGCAAGCCGTACGAGAAGGAAGATCGAAGGATCGAGGGTGTGAGACGGAGGGAGGCTCGAGGATCGAGGGCTCCGGATCGAGGTTCAGATCTCGGGGGTCGGGGAGGAGCGAGTGCGAGCGTGGGAGGTTTGGAGCTCGAGGTCCGAGGTCTTGGGCCGTTCTCGGCCCTCCTCGGTCCTCCGGAGGCCTCCAATGATCCTGGATGCACCAGGGCACCCGCAGGGACGCGGATGCAATCGCGCGTTGGGCTTCTCGGTCTGGGCCTGAGGGTTTGCTGTTCCGTTCTCCCCGGGGATCGGCGCGATGGTGCGAAGATGACCCCGCTGGGCACGCATTGGGGTGGCTCGTGCGCAGTAGGCACCTCGCATTAGATCACAAGCCGTCCTGCCAGCATGTGCCTGGCGGAGGTTTCTTTACCCTCCAATGGCTCCGGTGACCCACATATGTGTCCTCAGGACCCGAGAACCGGCGCATTGCTGGCAAGAAGTATTGTGGGCAAGTTCGTACCAGTCGCCATGTGGTGTTATCTTGCCCCTCTCCTCGTCCTCGTTTTTCATATCCCTGCCCTCCTCCTTCTCCTCCCTCTGAGGCTGCTCAGGTTCTGGTAGGTTGTTGCGGCTTCGAGTTTGCAGTCGGGCGTTGGAGATGTCGCGTTTCAAACCCGCATTGTCGTTAGTGTTTCCGTGGAGTTGCCTGGACGCCCTGTTGTGACTTTGACATGAGCTGGTGCAAGGTCGTCTCCGACTCCTTCCCTTTCCCCCTCCCCTTCTCCACAATATTGGGCTGCCCAAGAATTGTTGGCAAGAGGCTTCTCTTCCACTCCTATTTCGATTCTGGATGCCGCAGGCACGGGCGCCGGCGGATACCTCTGCCGAGCTCCATGTTGGAGTCGGCGTTTCGACGGAGCTTGCTGGTCTCGGCGTGGTTTGGGGACCTCTCGAGAGGCCTGAGGCCGTCAGTCTCTTCCTGTTGCTCTCCCCCAGTCGCGTCTCGCCAGGGACTCCAGCGGTGGCGAACGAGGGCCACAGAAGAGCTCCACCGGGGGGACGGGGAGCTCGAGACCGCCGGGTGCGGCAGAGCGGTCCAGCAGCCGTTAACGCCCAAGGCTTCCTCGTGCAGGGCCAGGGCTCCCGTGGTCTCTCCGCTTCGAGCCCCTGGCCAGGAAGCCCAGGCCCTGGGCAAGAAACTCTGTGGACTTGCAGGTTTGGGTTTCTTGCGACGGTTTCTTGCGGCCGTGCGCCCACTGTGATTCATTCAGGGGTCGTGGCCTCGCCCCAGTGCGGGCTACACTGTTGGTCTGGACGGCCACGAGCCTGTCGCGAAAAACACACACTACGGTGCACATGGCCGTGTCTCGACCTCCGACTCCTCGACCCGCATCTTCACCTTTACTGCTATTGCTGTAGGGTGCTTTGCTGGAGTAATTTCCCCCCACCTGCCCGAGCGACGCCGACGTCTGGAGGTCATTCCCGCGAGCGCAGCACGTGGGAAGCCAGCCAGCCAGCGAGTGCCCATATGCGGAGATTTCTGATGCCCCGACGGCTCCGGAGACCCACAGAAGTCCTGGCTATACTGCTTTTCGTACTGCTTGATTTTTCCCGGAAAGGGCGTGGGCCCACGGTTCTCCTTTAGTTTTGTTACCAAAGGCCGGGTCTTTACTTGCGACGGGCCGGCGAATTTATTTGCGATAAATGACGAGGTCGCACAGGGCCGGCGAATTAAAAAGTGAGGATATCCCGAGCGAAACGCTGGTTTTTGAAATTCCGATTGAAAAAACACAGGGTGCGGGACACATTTGGGTCATGGGCACGGATTCGTGTGTTTTTACGTGTGGTCCCATAGATTGGCCCTTTCCAAGAGCACGAACCCGTGTGTTTTTACATATGTTCCTATAGAGCGGCCCTCTCCAGGAGGCCCCACGAGGGCCCAGGTCACCCGGGGGGATATCCAACATGGTTGTCCCGAGCTGGAACCACGTGTTTTTACAAGTCCAGGCCACCCAGTGGGGTATCTAACATGATTGTCCCGAGCAAGGACCACGTGTTTTCACGTGTCCAGGCCACTCAGTGGTGTATCTAAGATGGTTGTCCCGAGCTGGCACCATGTGCTTTTGCATGTCCAGGCCACCCATGGGGGTATCTAACATGGCTGTCCCGAGCAAGGACCACGTGTTTCAACGTGTACAGGCCAACCAGTGGTGTATTTAACATGTCTGTCCCGAGCAAGGACCACGTGTTTTAGCGTGTCCAGGCCATCCAGGGGTGTATCTAACATGGTTGCCCAGAGCTGGATCCTGTTATTTCTACGTATCCAGGCCACCCAGTGGGGTATCTAGTATGATTGTCCCGAACTAGAACCACGTGTTTTTACGTGTCCAGGCCCCCCAGGGGGTTATCTAACATGGCGTCGGGCCCAACGCCGAATTATCAGGAAACGCACGGGGGGCCGGAAAGCGCTACCCGAACACAGATCCCAATACAGAAAAATTGTGTTTTCTTGCTCTGGGCAGAGGGTGGCGCTTTGGGGGCCTCTCCAGGGAAGACATTGCGAGGATGTCTCGAGCGGGAGCGCGAATTCAGTGTATCCAGGCCACGCAGGGGGGTATCTAACATGGTGGTCCCGCACTGGAGCCATGTATTTTACGTGTCCAGGCCACCCGAGGGGGTATCTAACATGGTGGTCCCGGGCTGGAACCATGTATTTCACGTGTCCAGGTCACCCAGGGGGGTATCTAACATGGTGGTTCCGAGCTGGAACCACGTGCTTTCACGTGTCCAGGCCACCCAGGGGATATATAACATGGTGGTCCCGAGCGGGAACCGCGTGTTTTCACGTGCCCAGGCACACAGGGGGGTATCTAACATGATTTTGAGGATGTCCCGAGCGAATCGCTTGTTTTGTTTTCATAATTTGTTGAACGTGATTCGAGCGAAACGCTTGTTTCGTGTTATAGATAATTCCTCTCCTGGGGGCCAGAATTCAGAGGATGTCTCAGGTCAAATGCTTGTTTTACGTATGCTCTGTACTGGGATATGTATTCTGGGAGTGTTTTTCGCTTCCCCCCGCACCCCAGGACGCCCCAGGAGGCCCGGGAAGCGTGAACACACATTGCATGGTTCCTAACGCCCCAGGGCGGGAGAAGCGTGAACACACATGGGTTCCTAACGCCCCAGGGCGGGAGAAGCGCAAAAATACATGGTTCCTACGACCCAGGAGGCCACAGGTGGCCCCAGCACAGCCTTCGGCACGGTAGATCAAGACCGATACACTCAGCATTGCAATTTGGCACGTTCTTTGGCACGTTCCGTGGCGCGTCCCGTGGCGAGTCCCACTGGCACGTCGCGCGGCGCGTCCCCCTGGCACGTCCCGTGGCATGTCCATTGGCACGTTCCGTAGCGCGTCCCTTTGGCACGTCCCGCGGTGCGTCCCCATGGCACGTCCCCTGGCACGTCGCTTGGCGCGTCCCTTGGCACGTTCCGCGGCGCGTTCCCTTTGCACGTCCCCTTGTCAATTAGCTCTGGGGCAGCTACTATGTGCTCAGGCAGCTCGAGCTTAAGATCCAGACCAGCTCGGTCAGGACTCGGATGCAAAGGAAGACTCGATCCACACCGCTATAGAGCACAATCGCGGCATGGCACGTCGCAGTTCAGCACGGCGCAGCAAAGCACAGCCCTCGGCACGGCACGTCAAGATCGATACACTCAGCCTTGACAGCTTGGCACGTTCCGTGGCGCGTCCCCCATGGCGTGCCCCCTTGTCAATTAGCCCTACCATGTGCTGAGGCAGCTCGAGCTTAAGATCCAGATCAGTTCGGTCAGGACTCGGATGCAAAAAGGGGGACTCGATACACAACGCTATGGAGCACAATCGCAGCATGGCACATCGCAATTCAACACGGCGCAGCACGGCACAGCCGTTGGCACGGCACGTCAAGATCGATGCACTCAGCATTGCAATCGCCCGTCGCCCAATCAAGTGTCTTGAAAACGCTGCCATGCCTTACGTGTCTTTAGTCCTTTCCGGGTTCGTGGGTCCATGTTTGAGGATATCCTTGGCGAAACGTTTGTTTGGCATATTGTGTTGAGGATGTCTCGGGCGACACATTTTTTGTGTTATAGATCGTTCCTCTCTTGGTGACTAGAATTCAGAGGATGTCTCAGGTGAAATGCTTGTTTTCACGAGCCAGGGTCTTGAGGATGTCTCGAGCGAGACGCTTCGAGGCTATCTCGAGCGAAACGCTTGTTTTGCAGAACTCGAGCGGCCTGGGCGCCCCAGGATATTCAGGTGGTTCTGGGAGTCCGAACATAGCTTATTGTACGGAGGAACGTAGCCCTGGGAGCGCGGACGCAGCGTACTTGACGAGGGAGCGCATCGTGGCCCTAGGAGCGCGGACGCAGCATCATTTACGGTGGATCGTGGCCCTGGGAGCGCGGGCGCAGCGTAATTTACGATGGATCGTGGCCCTGGGAGCGCGATCGCAGTGTAATTTACAGTGGATCGTGGCCCTGGGAGCGCGGACATCGTGTAATTTACTAGGGAACGTGGCCCTGGGAGCGCGGACGCAGCGTAGTTTACGAAGGATCGCGGCCCAGGGAGAGCGGACGCAGTATACTTCACGGAGGATCGAGGCCCTGGGAGCGCGGACGCAGCGTAATTCGCGATGGATCGAGGCCCTGGGTCAGGGACGTCCCGTGGTACATTCCTTGACGCGGTCCTTGGCTCGTTCCTTGGTGCGTCGCCTGGCACGTTCCTTGGCACGTTCCGTGGCGCGTCCCGTGGCGACTCCCCTGGGCACGTCGCGCGGCGCGTCCCCCCGGCACGTCCTGTGGTACGTCCATTGGCGCGTTCCGTAGCGCGTGCCTTTGGCTCGTCCTGCGGTGCGTCCCCATGGCACGTCCCCTGGCACGTCGCTTGGCGCGTCTCTTGGGACGTTCGCGGCGCGTCCCCCTGGCATGTCCCCCTGTCAATTAGCTCGAGTCAGTTACTACGTGCTCATGCAGCTCGAGCTTAATATCCAGATCAGTTCGGTCAGGACTCGGATGCAAAGGAGGACTCGATCCACACCGCTATAGAGCACAATCGCGGCATGGCACATGGCAATTCAGCACGGCGCAGCAAAGCACAGCCCTCGGCACGGTAAATGAAGATCGATGCATTCAGCATTGCATTTGGCCGTCGCCCAATCAGGTGTCTTTGAACACGTTGCCATGCCTTACAGTTCTGTATTCCTTTCCGGCTTCGTGGGTTGAGCATGTTCCTGGAAAGGGCGGCGGCCCAGGTTTCTCTTTCAGTTGGTAAGCTCGTCCCTGGTGCCATGTTGGGGAAGGGCTGGCGGATTTTTTCCCTTACGTCGCACCCCGCAGATGCGGATAAGAGTGAGGGGGCGGGCGGTGGGGACGTCGGCAGTCTGCGAGACTCTGGAGAAGCCCGCCACAGCCGCCAAAGTTTCACAAATTATACAACGAGCCCGCCGCAGGCGCCGATTTTTTTGTTAAACCAATGTGGGTAGGTCGCGCATGGGTCGCAAATGGGTCGCGGCTGGTTCGCGGGTGGGTCGTTGTTGGGTCGCGGGTGGCTCGCGGGTGGCTCGCGGGTGGCTCGCGGGGTGGGTCGCGGGCGGGTCGCAAGTGGGTCGCGGGTGGGTCGCGGGTGGGTCGCGGATGGGTCGTGTTTGGGTCGCAGTTGGGTCGCGGCTGGGTCGTTGTTGGGTCGCGGGTGGGTTGCGGGTGGGTCGCGGGTGGGTCGCGGGTGGGTCGCAATTGGGTCGTTGGGTGGGTCGCTGGTGGGGTCGCGGGGTGGGTCGCGGGGTGGGTCGCAGGGTGGTTCGCGGGTGGGTCGCGGGTGGGACGACGACGACGACAACAACAGCAAAAACAACAACAGCAGCAGCAGCAACAACAACTGCAGCAGCAACAACAACAGCAACAGCAACAACAGCAACAACAACACCAACAACAACAGCAACAACAGTAACAACAATCTCAGTTCAAGACTGTTCTCCCTTATCTGCTCGAGCGTCCAATTGCGCGTATTTCCCAAACCCTCGATACCCGCCCTCTTCGTCTTCGATCGAATCCATTTTGGGGGGTATACCTTTCTTCCCTGCAGGCCGGGCCCCGGCAAGCGGCGGGGCGGCCGCGGACCGTCGACCTGGCCAGCGGCAGCTCTGATCGGCGGGGCGGCCGCGGACCGTCGACCCGATCCCAAGAGGGACGGACAGGGGACCGACCACGACGACGACGACGGCGACGTCGACGACGACGGCGACGACGACGACGACGAGCGAAAGCGAAAGCGAGAGCGAGAGAGAACGACAGCAGGGCCACGAAGGACACGAAATAGGCCACGAAGGGCGACAGCGGGGACACGAAGGGAATACGTATGGGGCCACGAAGAGCGCGAACGAGCGGGGGCCACGAAGGGCAGATAATGCGGGGCCACAGAAGGCAACGATGGGACCATTGAGGGTAGCAACTGGGCCACGTAGGACAGTGACGGGGCCACAAACGGCGACAGCGGGGCCACAAAGGGCATGCACATGGGGCCACAACGGGCGCGAGTCCTGGGTGCCTGGGTGTCGGGAGCGCGGCGCTTGAGCAAATTGTAAGAAATTCCAACGTAAGGGCGCTATTCTTCAGTAGATTGCAAGCGAGTCTCCAGCGGGAGCGCGACTCCAGAGCGCCGGGAGAGCGATTCTGGAATAAATTGCAAGGAATTCCCAACGAGAGCGCGATTTCTTAATAAAATGCGAGGAAGTCTCGGGCGGGAGCGGAGGTCCTGGCTACATGGTGAGGAAGTCTCCGGCGGGAGCCGTTGTTGGGCCAGGGGCCCAGTTTGCGCATCAAGATTTTCCCTGTAAAAAACAGCGTGCGAGCGTCGAGGGGCAGTATGCACCGGTGGGGGGGGATCAACAATAAGTATTTTTCAGAAGTGAGAGTTCAACAACAACAAAAAACAAGCACAACAACAACAACAACAACAACAACAACAACAACAACAACAACAACAACAACAGCAACAGCAACAACAATAACACTTAGTTTAAGACCGTTCGTTCCTATCCGCGCGCGTGCCAAGCAATACGTACATCCCAAACCCTCGGTACCCGCCCTCGTCGTCCTGGATCTAACCCCTTGGAGGCATGTCTTCCTTACCTGCCACGCGTATTCAGTGCAGCCCCTAAAACAAAGGAAGAGAGGACGGGTGGAAGGGGGAGGGAGAAGAATGGAACACGAGAGAAATTAGTAGGAGGGAGGCAAGGAGCAGAAAACAAATGGTATAACCAGACGGGCAGATCGGGTGGGCAGACCCATAGCGGGCAGGTCGGGAAGGTGGGCCCAGGCGACGAGGTCGAGCAGGCGGGTTGCTGAAGCGTGGGTCCTGCATGAATCGCGAGGAAGTCCCGAGCGATAACGCGATTTCCAAGTAAATCGTGAGAAAAGCCACCGTGGGCCACGAAGGGCATACAATCCAAGGCCACAGAGGGCAGCTTCGGGGCCGCTGAGGGCAGCACCAGGGCCACGAAGGGCAGGGAGAGAGCCACAAAGGGCGACAGCGGGACCACGAAGGGCATGCATATGGGGCCACGACGGGCGCGAGCGAGCGGGGGCCGCGAAGGGCATTCGTATACGGGGCCACAAAAATCGACAGCGGGGCCACTGATGGCAGCAAAGGAGCCACGAGGGGCAGCGAGGGGGGCGCGGAAGGCGACAGCGGGGTTTCGAAGGGCATGCGTATGGGGCCACGACGGGCGCGTGCGAGCGGGGGCCACGAGGGGCATACAATGCGGGGCCACAGAAGAGCAGCGACGGGGCCACTGACGGCAGCAACGGAGCCACGAAGGGCAGCGAACGAAGGCGACCGCGGAACCAGTACGGGCAGCGAGGGGCATCGAAGGCGGGCGAAGGGCAGCGAGCGGCGACTGCAGTCATTAACGGGCTGAACGGGCGGGCGGGCCCCGACGGGCGGGACGAGCGGGCGGGTCGTTGAAGCGTGACTCTTGCTTGAACCGCCAGGCAATATATAGCGGGAGCGCGATTCCTGAGCGTCGAGGACCGGCATCTGAATAAATCATGAGGAAAGATCAAGCGAAGTGATTCGGTGGTAAGTTGCGAGGAAGTCCCCAGCGAGAACGCGATTCTGCAATACATTGTCAGGAAGTATCGGGCGGGAACCGCGATTCGGCGGTAAATTGCCAGGAAGTCCAAAGCGAAACCGCGATTCTTCAAAACACTGTGAGGAAATATCAGGCGGGAGCCGTTGTTGTTGTAAACCGGAGGCCATCAACACAGTTTGACCCTCAAGACTTTCCCTGATTAACAATAGCGTGCGAGCTCCGGGAATGGCACTTTAACCGAACAAATACAATGTGCACCTGGCGGGGGGGACCAACGATATTTATTCTTCAGAAAGGAGAGTGCAATAATAACAACAACAGCAACAACAACAGCAACAACAACAAGGCAACAAACAAGAAAGTTCACCACGGATCCCCACTTCAGCCACGCAGCCAGGGACAATGAATGACCGTTCGGCCCCCCGCTCTGATAAATATCATGCTCGGGAAGGGCCGACGAAATTATGTGTGAGGATGTCTCGAGCGGAACGCTGGTTTTTGAAACCCCGATCGATAAAACACATGGTGAAATATTTGTTTTCGTATGTCGCGGTTGTCTCGGGCGAAACGCTGGTTTTGCAGAATGTTGAGGATGTCTCGAGCGAAACGCTTGTTTTATGTTATAAAGTGTCCTTCCCCTGGGGACCAGAATTCAGAGGATGTCTCAGGTGAAATCCTTGCTTTCACGTGCCAAGGTCTTGAGGATGTCTTGAGCGAAACCTACCAAAAACATGTCACAGAACCTTCCAAACAACTTACCGAAACCGGCCGAAAGCCGTCCAAACACCTTCCGACAACCTGGCAGCATCCTTCCAGCAACATTCAAAAAACCTGCCAAAACACCTTCAAACCTTTACCGAGATCACCCAAAACATCCCGACAACTTCGCAAACACCTTCCAAAACTTTGCAGAGCAAACCTTCCAATAATTTTCCAAACATCTTCCAGAAACCTTCAAGAAGACCTTCCCCAGAACACCTGCAACAAAAAACTTACCACACGGGAGTTCAGTACGATCGAGTTCTAATTTGTTCGGAGTGAAAGCTCGCTCGAGTTTAAATTCGCTGTTAAAATTTGCCAGGTTAAGATTCGTTCGGTTTAATTTCACTCGGTTCAATTTCGCTCGGTGTATTTTTTTTCGGTTTGAATGTTTTTGGTTTCAGTTCGCTCGGGTTTAAATTCGCTCGGGCTAAAAGTCGCCAGGGTTTAATTTCGCTCCGTTTAAATTCGTTCGGTTTAAGTTCGCTCGGGTTTAAGTTCGCTCGTTTTAGTTTCGCTCGGCTGCAACAGCGCAACCGGAGCGAAAACCAAGCGGACGAGACCGACCGAACAAAAACGAGCGAAACGAAACCGAGCGAAAAACAACTCGATCGAAACAGCTTGCGATAAAAAGCGAGCGAAAAGAAAACGGTCGAAAAAAAAACGAGCGAAACACAACGCCACCGGTTTGGACATGCCTTGGCTTGCAAGTTGCAATGTTATTTTGTGGGGCCCTTGGGCCGGCGAGATCTGCGCATGGTGCACGCCCCCTTTTTTCCCCGTGTTTCCGGCACGATCGACCCTGTAGCGACTTTGTGCAAGGGCGCCCACATTGGGTTTCCGCGATGCGGGCCACTTCTTTGACATCCCCAAAAATCTGTTGTACACCACAAAACTACTCTAGCCAGGGGCGGGGTCTGGCACTTGGATCTTCAGATATGGGCCCAACGCAGCGGGAAGGGACGGGTGGAATTTCGGATCCGCCGCGAGCGCGCGTCATTAGCGCGCCTCTCCCCCACCATTCCTCCAGTCCCCCTCCTCCCCCCTGTCACCCCCTCCCCTCCGACGTCGCGTGTGTGTATTGTCTTTCGAGGCGTCAGCCCCTGGAGGTCTCGACCCTTTCCTAGGGTGCAGTTTCGGGCCCTGGAGGCCGAGTGCAACCGAAAACAGATCGCCATATTTCTTCACGACGGGAGGGGGTTTTGGTTTCGGGGGCGAAAATCAGCCCCTGGACGTGTCCTCTGGGAGCCAATGCCGAAAAGGAACCCAGCCGCGGCGACGAGGATGCCCCAGGTCAGGAGGCCTGATGAACAGGGCGAAGAGCGCCCAGAAACTTTGGAACTCCGCCCGCTCCCGTCTCCCCGCCGGCTGCTCTGGATCGATCGTCCCAACGCCGCGTCCGGCGAAGGCGTCCGCCCCCGAGTTTGTGCCGCGGTACATGAGCTCGCCCCCGATGCGGCCCGAGGCGGCCCCCGAGGGGAGGGACATGAGGGAGGAGGACGAGGAGGACGAAGAGGAGGAGGGGGAGGAGGAGGAGGAGGAGGAGGAGGAGGAGGAGGAGGAGGAGGAGGAGGAGGAGGGGGAGGAGGAGGAACAGGAGGAGAAAGAGGAAGAGAGGGGGATGGAGGGGGGGAGGAGAGGGACGAGGATGGATGAGGAAGGATGATGAGGAGTGACGAGGAAGGAAGGACAAGGAGGGATGAGGACGGGTGTGGAGGGAGGAAAGAGGATAAGTTTGGATGAGGAGGGATGCGGAGGAATGGTGTGGAGGCAGGAGGGATGAGGAGGGAAGAAGGCGGGAAAGGAAGGAAAAAGGAGAAATGAGGAGGAGGGTGGAGGGTGGAGGAGGACTGAGAATGAAGGAGGTGCAACAGTCATCATGTTTATGTGCACATTCTGGTCTCTGCTAGTGCCGTTGCTGCTCTGACCCCTCGTGCCCGTCATGCTTTTTGTGGCTCGAGCGGGTCCCCTTTGCTGCTACGCAGACTACTAATGCATCATTGCACCGCGAGACGGTATTGGAAAAATATACGAGTCATCAGCCCCAGCGTGTGCGCTGCATTGGTAGCGGAGCGTGTTTCCGAGTTCCCTCGCGCCAAGACGCTTTCGGCGACGACAGACATCTGCTGGACACTCCCGTGCTGAGTCGGACAGATCCGACAAGTTCCTGATCGAGGATGTATCGCACGACGGTTGCTCAAGGGACTGCCGCCGCCCAGGGTTTTCGAGGCGACGATGAGGCACTACGCCGCCGTCGCTACCGTGGCCAGAATGGGCGGACGACCCCCAGGAGGAATTGCCGCCGAACCGGAAGAGACTCAGCGTCAAGCCGCCGAGCATGACGATGAAGATGACATTTGGCTACCAGAAGATGGAGCTGACAACCCGGATGACGGGTACGACGAAAATGCCTACGGCGAGACGCTGTCGGAGGTGCTACCGAGTTCGGCGGAGTTTCCGGCGAACTGGTCGAGGAGAACGCAAGAAGTGGAGAGGTGGACCTTGTCCGGCGCCGCCTCCGCTGGAGGCCAAATTTCAGTTTGTGCACAAACAGCTGAGGTACTACCAGAAGTGGGTTCGCAAAGTTCAGATGTGGAAAACCCGGGCGCGACACTACAAACCGATGGCTGAACTTGCCTTGGACCTTTCGGACGTTATCACGGGTGAAGGTGCCGCGATGATCGAGTCTCTGGAATGGACCAGACTCTACTCACATAGTGGGATCCATTGATTGTGGACTCCGTCTCCGTGTTCGACAAGCAGCAGATCCTACATGTAGGCGACCTCATGGAAGAGCGCGAGGAGGTGGAGCAGCTGCCCGGTGAGTTGCGCCGCAGGCGTCGCCCACTTCAAAGGTTTGGATATGAGATTGAAGCGAGCAGAGTTTCTGGCTCAGCGTGGTCAGTTTCGAGCTATCAAGTTGTTGCGCAGTGTTTGTCTCTCTCCAGAGGTGAAGCGCAACCTCCAGCTTGCGACCGGCAACGAGTATGATTTCGACCGCCTCTTCCAGGCCATGAGCGCGCAGTGGCCTTCGACAGCGCCGAAATGGGCGGCGCCGGCTCGGAGAATGGCAAGCAGACGCATGGGCGAGCCAGCTTCGCAGGAACGCCGACGTGATCAGGTTTCACATGACCAGAAGGGAGGTGGCAGAGGCCGCGACCGCCAGCCAGGACGAGCTCCTCGGGAGGCGCCGAAGCCACCTCGCGTCGACGAAGCTGATGTGGACGACGAAGAGAAGAACGAGCCTGAGGACGAGAACGACCTCGACGCGGCCAGCGTGCGCGAGACGGAGGTGGACGCCGAAACAGATCCAGCCTTGATCACGCAAGATTTCGCTGACGCCCTGACAGTCGCGACGAGCTGAAGAAGATGACGCTGGGCAGAGGCAGGACAGGTCGGGCCCCGCCGAAGCCGGGCGATCACCGCCCGCCACGCGTCGGCACCAGGGGCGAGGCCTCCAGGTGCTCCAGCGTCGCGTGTGCCGCCAAGTCCATCGCGGAGGGGAACGGCATCGCCGCCCGCTGGGACCTCGTTCTGATCAGGCAGTATAAGAGGCATTTTCACAGGATCTGGACGCGGTGACTCACGGACCGCGGCTTCCACGTCAAAGCCAGGGTTCCGCTCGACGCCGACTCGGCCGAACTACGAGGACCGGCGCGGCCGGGCTCGAACAGCGCGCCATGCCGAAGTCGAGGAGGACGAACCCGACCGCGGAGACGAGGACGGCATTGCCGTGGAAATCGCGGAGCACGAGGCCGTGGTCACACACCTTTCGCCCGGCGAGCTGCAGCAAAGGGTGGCCGCCTTCGCGAGCAGAGTGGCCGGCGTTCTTCAGGGGCCTCCCGCGCGTTTTCGAAACGCGCCGCAAGCGCGACAGTTTTCTGCCGGCCCTCGCGAGCTGCGAGCGGCGAGGTCGGAGACGCCATATTCTCGAGAGCCGCGAGCATCGCGAGCACGGACAGAACAAATAACACCCCGTCTACGTAATCCGGCATGTCCGGGCCCTTTTTCGACGCGCGTTTGTTTTATAGGGGGCCCTCCAGGGATTCTACATCGCCATGGGCGCATATTGTAAGCGCAACGTCGTAGGTTGCCAGTGTCCCGGGAGGCTCCCAGAGTTCATCGCGGGTCTAGGTTTGAGTTTCTGGTGGGCTGCTGAACGAATGGGTTTCGGCGCGGGGTCAGCGACGTCGGGAAGTCTGCGATGCATGCCCTGATGTGCCTGGAAAATTTGGCGCCTTTGGCGCGCGGGACTTCCGTGCTCGACGCGGGCCCGAAGTCGCCATTCTTGGGGCCCTTGCCAACGCGGAAGCCCCCGAGCCTCGGGTTGGATACCTCGGGGGAAAGGGCCCGCTTCACCGCGATGAACTTGTGCGACGCGCCCCTCAGGATTGCCCCAAATGGCCGCCTGCCTCTGAGGATCGACTCCCGGTTGAAGGGCGCAGGGGTTTCCGCGGGGGCCCGAGGCTTGGAAGCGCGCCCCCGTAGGGCGCCGCCCTGCCGGAGCCCGGCCCCCAAAGAGCCCACGTCGGCCTCCGGCGACAGCTCGGCCCATGCTGACGTTTTATTTATGCGCGTGAACCGCGGGCTGTTTCAGCCGAGCAAGGGCCCGCCCTCCAGGGCAGGGCGCGCCGGCGCGACTTGCGACGAGACGCTGGCCGAGGACTGGGCTCCCGGTGGCAGCTTCGACGCGCCAGTGCTTGCGAGCATCTCGGGGTTCGATGGCAGTCCGAGCGGAGGTGTCTGCTGCTTGTCAAGAGGCCCAGCTGACGATGAGCAACCTGGCGATCAACAGATGGAAGCAGCTGGCGAAGTTGATTCTGAATCACACGTCACACATCATCGGTCGCAGCCGCGACCGCCACGGCCTCGAGATGTCGAATCGCGCGCCGGGCAAGATTTCACGATTGGGGTTGCACCGTGGGCGACCTGACTCCGATGGCAGACGCGGTGAAGGTTATATCGAGGGGAGCTCCCCGGGCTCTGGACGGCGCGCCAGCTCCTCCGCCAGCGCCGGAGGCCAAGGGGCAGAACCGCGGCAAGGCGCGCAAGATGCGGGGCGCCTGCCATCGCTCGGACACGAGGAGGTACTGCGCGAAGGGCTACTGGCTCCTGCGTCAGGGATGCGGCCGCCGCTGGAAGTCGTTCAACGAGAGGTGGGTAGTGGGCGATCGCGAAGATCCTCTCCGCGTTGCTATCTCTACAAGGTCACAGGGTTTCCTCTCGCGCTATCAGCCAGCTGTTTCAACGACTCCGAAGCACCGAGCCAAATCATCAGCGAGCTCCACGCGGGGAGGCTTTGCTCCACCGGCTCGGTCGGCACGAGCCCCCGGGGCCCAGGTGAAGTCAGTGATGGGCGCGGACAGGGAGGCGCCGACGGACGACGAGGGCACTAACAGCTCGCAGGGCGAAGATGGCTGGGCGACGCCGCCGGAGCGACCACCTCGAAAGGGCCCGACTTGGCGAAGAAAGGGGCGTGGAAGCGCCTGCTTGGAGCTGCTGAGAAGACCGCGAGGCGCCAATCAACGCGGCGCGAGATGCCGACGAACGCGCTGCCGATCTTCGTGAGCGCAAAGAGTGCTGTGCGGACGTGGCCTCCATGAACATGCCGACGCCAGAATTCCAAGAGTCCGAGAGTTATACCGACGAGTGCCAGGCGCGTGGTGGCGATCTCAGGGGGGGCTGCGCAGGGACAGCCCGCCCCGCGCATCTTGCTGCCCAATTGGAGTTACGTACTTCACCGAGCGCTGACAGGGGGGGCGGCTTGGGCCCTGTCGCTTCGGAAGGTTCTCGGAAGTGGAAGTCGCAGGTTACCTGGGAAAAACCATTGGTGGTAGTGGTCGGATTTCCTTGTGCATTCTGGTGTTCGTACAACGTGATCGTCAACTACGTGGACAAACCGGAACTGCTGGAGAAGCTCTGAGCACGGGATCGCAAGCTGATCGGCCTCATCTAGTGGACCATCGAGGGCAAGGTGAAGCACAACCGGCTCTTCTTGATAGTGAGCCCGCCGAAATTGGCGATCTGCAGGGATGCCCAGTTCGCCCCGCTCCTTAAGTGGGCCAGCCAGCTAATGCACATGCATGCTAGTGCGGCAAGATTGGCAAGACAGGGCTACCGATGGGGAAGGCCCACCGCCGGTTCTCTAACGCGCCGCAGCATTCGGTCGCCCCGAGCCGCCGCCGCCCAGGACTTCGGCCAGATCCTGGAGGACCTCTTCGCGACGCGATCGAGAATTCCAAATTGGCGAAGGCCAGTGGCGAGTACGCAGGCGAGGTGGCCTACGCGATGCTGCGCGCTATCCAGCAGATGGCTGCCCGGAGGCAGCCGAGTCGCATTGCCGGTCGCCCGTGGGAAGTGGCTTGCGCCTATGACGGACCGATCGATGCGTTGTTCACTGCCCCGTCTACGGACCCGTCGAAGTGGGGCGCGGCTCGAGGTCTTCCTGGGCGCGCGACCAGTCGTCGGAGGAGCTGCGAATCGAGGAGGCGCCAGAGCAACCCACTACCTGAACAAGTCTTCGACACTGTGGAAGCATATCAACCAGCTCGCGCCTTGAGATCCCACGACGACCCAGCCTGTCAAGACGACGAAGCAGGGGGGGCCCCATCGACGAGGAGCCGCGGCTCATCGAGGACACTGCTACATGGGCGACAAAGGTCACCTCTACATCGAGCCAGAGGACCTCCACGACATTGCATTCCCCACCTTGCCGCTAGCGCCTCTGGCCGAGCTAGCTGTTTTCTTCTTCGGCTACGCCCCGCAGGACTCCATCGCGCGGGAGCTGGGCGCTTCGCAGATCGGGGTGCGCACGCCGCCTCCCCCGCACTGCCGAGACGCAGTCGACTGCCAATCGAGGACGAGGATGACCTCCAGGACGCCCCCGTCGCCAGGATGCCCGATGCGTCAGGCGGGATGGCAGGCGTGCGTTTCGCGGGCGTCACCAAGGAACAGTGCCCTCGAGAAATTCGCCGCCAGCGGGTGTCTCGGATGCATTGCAACCTTGGACACCCTGTTCCCACTGAGTTGTATTCAGTTTCTATCGCACAGAGGTGCCTCACGAGCAGCACTACTGCGTGCTCGACCTCTTCGCTGTCTGGCTTGGCTCCGGCGATAGCGACTTCAGCGACGACGACATTTTCAGATTCCACAAGTGGGCCTCTTCAATGATTGGTTGAAGGCCGACTTCTTCTACGTCATGACGCACGACGGCACCATTTATGCGCTGCTGGGTTTGGCGGACAAACCTATTCGATTACATGTGGTTTGCAGGGTTGCCTCGCGTGAGCCAGAGTCCGCGTGGGAGAAGTTCCAGATGTGCGGGCTTGCACCGGCTGGGATTGCGCAAATATTGGCGGTCGATCGGGACGGAGCCGTTGAGGGCGTCTTCTTGGACAATTGCAACACCATCGGGGTTGATGTGCGGTGCGTGCCGCCCGGCGCGCGCCGGCAGCTGGGCTTGGCCGAGTCCAGCAACTACGCCTGGTGTCGTGTCTTCGAGAAGGTCATCAACATCATTCTGCTTGTTGCCCCTGAGCACTCGGACCTGGCAATCGTTTTAACGAGCCACGCCGTCAATCAATCTGTGCGCCGAGCTGGCCGCGCCCCCTATGCTGCCGCCTTCGGGCGGGTGCCGATGCTGCCCGCCGAGCTCCTGGCAGACGCCGCGTCTGCCGAGCATTGGCGCGACGCCGCGCGGGGCGAGATGCGGGCCTCCGGGGGGCAGCGCCGCGCCGAGGCGCCGAAGGCGATCGCTGACTTGGAGGCCCTACGCGCATCCAAATTACGGCAGCCCGTTAACCACAAGGAGTGCGATTTCCTGGCCGGGCAACGCGTTGCCGCTTGGGGCGAACATGGACCGAAGCGACGAGGTAAGACACCCATTGCCGGATACCGTCCCGCTATCTTTTGCCTCCAGGATTTTTTGGCGAAGGCGAGTCGGCGCGGCTTCGGATCGAACGTCGCGCTGCTCGAGTGGTTCGAGAGCACATCCGTCCAGCCATCGAGTTCGAGGGATGGGCGCCCAGCGAGGATGACCTCGAGTAGTTCAAGAAGGCCGAGCAGGATGTGGCCGACGCTGGGAAGGGCGACGCCTCCGGGATCGACGCGGAGCCGCCGCCTGAAGGACCTCCCGAGCCCGAAGATCCGTAAGCGCGCGCTACCAGGGCTGCCACCGCCGGCAGCGCCGCTCGAGCCCATCCAGGAGGAGCCGACTGCGGTCACTCCTGGAGACAGCGCTGCCAATGAGAACTTCGGGGGCGCATCTGACGATCGCGCCCCCGAACCTGCGCCACCTGCTCCACCTCCCGACCATGCGCTTGCCGACAAGGGCACCGGGCCCTCAGCGCCCTCTCCACGGCCAGACCGCAAGGATGGTCTGCGACGCCAACGCCGAGGAGATCAGCACCTCATGCGAGAGAACCGTCAACTACTCGGCCAGCGCCAGGCAGTTCAGCACCTTCGACAAGAGTTGCACCACCGCCAGAGAAGAGACCGCGATCCGACAGGGTGGGCCGGACGCCCTCAGCACCTTCGAGCCCAGCAGCCTTCGTGCTCAATGAGACGGGCGAGATGGAGTTCATCGACCCCGATGGCTGGGGCGGAGTGGAGGAGCCTGCATTCATTGGGCCCCGGATAATCGCAACCCTGGGCGCGGCGAAGGAGGCCGACGACATGCGCTGCTTGAACCTCGAGACGTTCGAGGGCGACTTGCTCGACGAGATCTCCGAGGACGAGTGCGAGACGGTGGGCGATTGCATAGACTGCTTGAGCATGACTCACCGCGAGCTCAACAGCTTCCTTGACGGGGAGCTGGACACGCACAGCGGGCTGCGCGACGGCCCAGACCGAGGGCGCCGCCACCGTGGACAACCTCTCCGGACGCGAGCAGCGCCAACAGGATCGCGAGATACCTTGGCGGGAGATCGCAGAATGCCCGGAAGAGAAGTTCATGGAGCGCGTGAAGGCGCTGCGCAAGGAGTGCCAAATTGGGGCATTTGGAAGCCTGCACGGGCCCGCTCTCAAGAAGAAGCTGATCGTGTTCAACGAGACCCGCATGTACGGAAATGTTTCACGTGTCTACGTGCGTGCGTTATCGCGACAAGAACTTGGGATTTTCGCCGCTGGAGGCCAAGGCTCGACCAGCCCTGCTGGGCTTTTCAGACCCAGACCTCCAGAAGCTGCCCCGCGACGCCCCAGTGTTGACCGACGCCAGCAAGAGGCTCATTTGTCAAATGACCGAGTCTCGCGGGTGGAGGGCTGGCACTGGCGACGCTGGGAGTGCTTTCTTGCGAGGAGGAGCTCAGAGTGAACGCGGGGGGGCCCGTCTTCATGCTTCATGATCCCGCCGAAGGACCCGGTCGCGCATGCAGCTGGAGCGTTCGACGCCCCCTTGTGCGAGGTGATTGGGAATCTCCATGGTCGATCGACGGCGCCATGCTCATGGGGCAAGCACGCGGTTTCAACGTTGCGATCAGTGGGGGCCGAGCTACACAGCCTCGGGCCTGCTGTGTCCTTGTTGTTATTTCCGAAGATTGAGTTGATTTGCGCAGTGGGAATTCATGTTGATGACGCGATGCGCCGCACCGAGTTTGATTTTGCGCCCACCTATCGAAAATGCGATCAAGTGGCGAGGCTGGCAGTGCAATGATGTTGTGTTTCTTGGTAAACAGCGTCTGGTTTCTGGGAAGTACCCAAGAAGGTTATTTTTGCACCAGGCGGAGTACACCAAGGCGTTGACTGTGACGAAGGTGGGAGTTATGTCGAGCTCGAGGGCCCCCATCGAAGCTTACTCGGTCATGGCGTGAGATCTTGAACTAGCCGGGGGGGTCCCTACAATGGCTTTCAGGACATACACGACCATATTTATCAGCATCAGTGCCATTGGTTCACAGAGCCGATCCCGAACTCAACGGCCTTCGCCAAGCAATGGGGCATGTGGAGTATGCAGACCGCACCCCAACTACAGGACTTTAGGTAGTCAGCACTGCCTTGGATAATGCTTGCTTTGTGAGTTTCGCCGACAGGGCTTGGGCTCGCGCTCCAGGACTAAAGACGCAGATCGGTGCCTTTGTTTTTCTGGCAGATCAGAAGCAACATCACGCGCATTGTTGTTCCAGAAGCCCACGAGGACACCGAGAGTGGTCCGATCTACACTTGTGAGAGAAGCCATCGCTCAATATTTGGGATTTGACTACGCGTCCTATTTATCTTAGCTTCTGTCCGAGATGTTCACTGGTAAACTGGCTGGCCGCCATGCTCCGATCTGCGAAGTGATCACCGCGACGGATTGCAAGTCGTTGCGCGACGCTCTGCGTCAGCTCACCCCAAGCTTGGCCGAGCAAAGGACAGTGATTGATGTGATTTCAATTCGAGACGAGGTTTCAGTCAATAATGTCCGGTGGATTCCCACAACTCACATGATTGCCGACGGGATGACCAAGGAAGACGCCAAGCTGAGCGAGACGCCCATTCAGTTTCTGGCCGACTCGCTGCTATCGTTGGTGGGTTCGATTTCGTGTGAAGAGTTGAGTGGTGGAGACGGTCTCCACCAGCGCAAGTGATTGATCCGTTCGTGTTGGGAGTCGCGTTCCACTTCCATCCGCTTGGTTCTGCCCAAAATGCTGAGTTTTCTGATTTGTTTCATATTATATCAGTCGCTTCGCGACTTGAGGCGATGCTCTGCGTATCGATATTGCATATTTCCCATATTTGTCGCTGCGCGACCATGTTTTACGCCTTGCGCGCAGGCTAGGTTGGCTAACAATATCTTATGAGCAGGACCACAGAGAACCTCGGGAGTACAATAGTCACTATATGTATTTGCACTTCCTGGTTCCTGCTAGTGCCGCTGCTGCTCTGACCCCTCGTGCCGTCATACCTTTTGTGGTTCGATGTGCCCCCTGTTTACCCGCTACGCAGATTCATATATCATTGCATTGCGAGACGGTCTTGGGAACATATACGCGAGTCATCAGCGTCAGCGTGTGCGCTGCAGGCGGGACAAGACGGGATGAGGAGGGAGGATCCTCCTCTTCCTTCTCCTCCTCCTCCTGCTCCTCCTCCTCCTTTTCTTCGAGGAAGAGGAGGAGGAGGAGCAGGAGGAGGAGGAGGAGGAAGAGGAGGAGGATGAAGAGGAGGAGGAGGAGGAGGAGGAGGAAAAGGAGGAAAAGGAGGAGGAGGAGGAGGAGGACGGCGTAGGAGGAGGAGGAGGCGGTGCTGGGACGCAGATGGTGCCGTCCGTGTTCGCGCGGCTGCAGCCTGCAACCCCCTAGGAGGCAATGAGAAGCAGCAGCAGGCTGGAAAGCATCGGCGAAGGAAAACGTGCCCATCCACGGGGCGCGCCGCATGGCCTCCTCGTCGCGGGCCGCCTGCAGCCTGGCGGACCGGCGACGCGCCAACTCGCGGCTGGAGGCGACACGTTGCAGCGATGCAAGCTAGGTACGCGCGCGCGCCGTATCTGACATTTCACCTTTCCCGCATGTCTTCCCATTGCGATGACTGCACTCTATCCGCCCATGGGTGTCCTAGCGGACCTTGATCCCCCAAGTGGCCTCATCGTGTGATGCGCAATTCGAAAGGGGAGCTCTGTACATTGGAGGAGGGGGAAGAGGATGAGGTGGTGGTTGTGGATGGGCATGAGAATGAGCAGGAGGAACAGGATAACGATGAGGAAGGAGGAGAAGGAGCAGGAGGAGTAGGAGATGAATAGCAGCAGTTGACCAGAGGAAGGAGGAGAAGGTGGAGGAGGAGGACGGGGAGGCGAAAGGAGCTGGGCGGCAACGACGAGGAAGGAATCGGATCCAGAAACGTGGCCCGCGCTGGGGGAGAGCGCCGTTCTGAACGACGGAAGCAAAGCGGCGATCCTGAAATATGGCCACCGTTGCAGCGAGAACGCCATCTTTCAAAGGCCGAGAATCTTGTGACGGGGAAGAGTCATATCGAAAGCCACCTCGGGACAATGCTGTGTGTAAGAAGCAGCGTGCGAGAGAGGTTGGCGAAAACAAACACCTGTAGAGAGGATGGGGAGATACAGCCAAGACGCTGACATAAGGAACACTTTGGGCTGAGGAGAGGCTATGATGTTCGGGCCGTTCCTCAGATCTAGGTCGGGGAACCAATTTGTGGCCGAGGCTCATCGTAGCCAGAAATCCCCTTTCGTTCTTTATCTGGCGTCCCTTATGATGATAGCACGATGACTGTATGGTTTCCAAGAACCTCGGCGGCTCAAAGGGGGCGAGGGCGGATCCTGGTGCCACGGACCTGGCGCGAGCCGGGGGTGCGGCGGCATGGGCGACCCGACCGTGTTGAGGGAGAGCTCTCTAGAGGACCGGGGGTTGACATGTTGGATGCTCATATTGGGGATCTTCCTGGGGCCCATCGCGAGCTGATTTGCTCGACTCAGTTCGGCTCATGTTCGACTCTAGCTCGACTCAAGTTCGACTCCAGTCGACAGACGTTCGACGCAGCATCGACACATGAGTGGAGCGAGAGGCTCCAGGAAGGTCCCCAGAACGAGCATCTGACACAGCCCAGCCCACCCCCTACTCTGCCAAGTCGATCGGCGAATCCGCCCGCGGGGCCACCCTTCGGCTTCTGGATCGTGGGCGGCGCGGGCCCGCCACTCTTGCAGGCGCTCGCGCCCACGGGGTCTGGTCCCAAAGGGCCGTTCTCCCCCCAGAGGGTTCTCTGCCGAAGGCGCCCTGCCCGGCCCCCGACAGGAGCTGCCCGGGCCGCCCGAGGAGGCGGCGCTGCCGGCGGCGCTGCCCGGGGACCCCGCGCCGGCCCGGGGAGGCGGGGCGCCCCCCCCCGAGAAGAAGAAGCCGCTGCCGGTGGCGCTGCCGCCGCTGGAGGAGGTGGCGTTGCCGCCTGCCCGAGGTGACGAGCCGAGGCCGCCGCCCGGGCCGCCACCGCCGGCGGAGGACCCGGGTCCAGGCCTCCCCAGATGGGGTCGGAGGGAGCGGGGCCGCATTGCCGATGCATCGGCGATGCGGCTCGATGTGGAGCTCGGTTCGCCCCACGCCGACGTCGCGGATGCATCGGCGACGCGGCGCGATCACCCGACCCCATCTGGGAGGCCTTATAACAGGAGCGGGGGCGGGACGAGCGGGGAGGAAGGCCGAAGACAGCAGCCTCGCCGCCAAGGCACAGTGGGTCCTGGGGGAAGCGGGCCCTGAGGCTTTTCGCCGTCTTCGGCCTCTGGGGTTATGATGCTCCAACCTACTTTAGCCTTGATCACCAGGAAGAATTTCGAGAGCCCAGAGATCCGTACCGAAACTCAAGGGTTTTCACGTGCCGGGCCCTAAGAGACACTGTTTCGACACTCTTTTGACAGTTTTCTGGGTGTTCGAAATTATTTCTGGGATGCGGTCCTTCGTCGCTGGGGGCCGTCGACACAACGGCTCAGGATGATGGACTGGTCCCGTGGGAAGAAGCCCCCAGATCCAGGACCCGTTCTGGCGACCATTTCCGAACCCTACTCCTGTGGGTCCAGTCGGCGCCGGGGTATCGGACACTTCCGCTGGAGTCCACCTGGCCGCAGACATCTTTCGAATCCTGACCCGCAGCCGGCGTCTCAGAAATTTGTCACGCTTCGCGTATCCCCACCCTTCTGGATGGGCGGCCCATCGCCGCGGTTTGCTACGCCAAGGGCGTAGGCACACCTGGCCCGCTGCCTCTCTGACTGGGCCGACGGCTTCACCCGATCAGCTCCGCTCACCAGTGCCACGCGTCACTATCTCGTGTTGCACGGTTTCGGAGTATGAAGGTTCGGCTCTCTCTCGTTGCTCTCCCGCACATTCAGGTGTGCGGCCTTCCCTGGGACTTTGTGACTGTGATGGATTTGCCGTCTTGGGTATACGACGGTTGCTGTCCTCCCGAGCGCTCACACATGGTTGAGTTAGTCGCCTGGCGCTACGTCACATAGTTGTTCGGTGCACGTCACTCTTGAGCCCTGCGTTCTCGCTGTGTTTATCGTGTACCCTTCTGCGTTTGACCAGTTTGCTGGTTCTCTGTACGCAGGCGCATCGCTCTGCCGTGGTTGGGTCTTCTCTGGCTACTCTGGCCTAGACCCTTTGCGTGGATGCGCGTTCTGATGCTGCGACGGTTCGCTGGCGCCGTCAGAACCTTTCTCCTGCTGGACGACGTCACCAGTACTGCCTGATCATACCCGTCAGACTCCCTGGGTGACCTTCCTGCACGGTGATAGTCCCTACCACGCGGTCTTTCTTACTCGGACGCGACGGGACGTACTGCGCGCCATTTTGGCTGCGCTTGGCTCGCCTCAGGGCTGACCTCACAGACTCCCTGGGTTGCAGCTTGCACGTTTGTCTCAGGTGACTGACCTTTCAGACTCCCTGGGATTGCACGACGCTGGCCCCTCAGACACCCTGGGTTGCCGCTCCCTGCCGCCTGAGCCGCGGCTCCGCGCGCGCTCGGGAATTTTGCCTCGGCCGCGGCCCGACCGTGACTGCTCGCCGCTGTGTGCTTCCGCCTGCGGCCGTAAAAAACATATATCCCCACCCTTCGCGCCGCCGCGCCATTTTGGCTGCGCCTACTTGATGGTCGCCACCGGGATTTCCACGACACCGGGTTGGGAGTTTCGTTTTTGGTTATTTTTCTGAGTTGCTGCCCGCGCGCTCGCTTCGCTTGCCTTTCTTTTCTTGCTGCCTAGTCGCGGCCCCGCTAGTGTTCGGACGGCTTTCGACCTGCTTCGCGAGCCCGCAGACCAGAACAAGCATCCTGGTCCTCCTTCCATGTCCTACATGTTCGGCATGGTCCTCCCATCAAATCCTACCTGCACGGCAAGTTTGGCGCTCTGGTTCGCCGCCTCCACCTCCCTGGGTAAGCGCAGCGTCCGCCTCGCCTTCGCCTACATGGACTGCGTGTTCGACAAGGTTGCCTGGGGTACGGATGGGCCTCGCGTCACGGCCATCCTAGAGCTGCGAGGGCCCATCCACTGTCGATTCTGGGTTCGCTTGCTCGGCTTCGTGCTCGGCACCTACCTCGTGTTCCTGGTGCCGCTCCGCCTCTTCGTGGGATTTTGGCAGCGCTGAGTTCCGCCTCGCCCCGGCGCTGCTCGCAGCTAGATTTTTTCTTTCGCAGGTGGCATGGCCTGCCCCTGTTTGCCCGGCGTCCGACTCGCATCGGGCGCGCGCGTGCCGAAAAGTACCCCCACCAGTCCATTTAGAAGCCTTCCTTGTGAGAGCCGATGGGAACATGATCGACCCACGAACCCAGAAAAAGGATTGAGAACTGCGAGGCGTGGAACTGTTTCTATGGACCTCGATTGCAGATGCAATTGGGCGATGCCAAGGGGACATGCCTGGGGGACGCGCTGCGGAACGTCCCAAAGGACGTGCCAAGGGGACGCGCTACTGAACGTGGCAGTGAACGTGCCGCGGGACGTGCCAGAGGACGCGCCGCGCGAACGGCCAGGTGGACGCGCCACGGGACGCGCCAAGGGGCACGCCAGGGAACGTGCCAGGCGACACGCCAAGGGACGTGCCAGGGAACGCGTCAGTGAACGTGCCACGGGACGTGGCACGGGACGCGCCAAGGGACGCGCCGCGGTTCTTCTGGAGCCTAGGATTTTCGCGCCCCGTTATTAATCGAGGTCCCAGGGCCAGGAGCCCTCGTACATTACTGCGCTGCGTCCGCGCTCCCAGGGCCGCGCTCCTTCGTGAACTACGCAGTGTCCGCGCCCCCAGAGGCAATTCCGAATACATTGGATTGCGTCCGCCCCGCCAGGGCCATGATCCCTCGTAAATTAAACCGCGTCCGCGCTCCCACGGCCACGACCCATTACAACATTACGCTGCGTCCGCGCTCCCAGGGCCACGTTCCCCAGTAAATTACGCTGCGTCCGCTCTCCCTGGGCCACGATTTGTCGTAAACTACGCTGCGTCCGCGCCCCCAGGGCCACGATCCATCGTACATTACGCAGAGTCCGCGCTCCCAGGGCCACGATCCCTAGTAAAGTACGCTGGGTTCCTTCCCGCTTCCAGGGCCAGGACCCCTCGTCAATTGCACAGCGTCCGCGCTCCCAGGGCCAGGATCGCTGCAAAACAAGCGTTTCGCCCGAGACATCCTCCGAAATTCGGCATGCAGGATGCGTTATCCTCCGGCGGGCACGCAAAAAAGCCAACCTTCCTTTGCAAAACAAGCGCGGGCCTCGAGACAGCCTCGAAATTCCTGCGCGCGGGATGCGCCATCCTCGAACGGGCATGCAAAATGCTATTATTCCGTAGTTTTGACGCGGATTCTGCGCAACAAAACCCTCCACACCTTTTTTTTGCTGCGAGAGAAGACGGGTGTCGTATCTGCGGAGCCCGTCATTGATCGAGGATCTGAGATAGGGTACGCATTTTCCTCGAGCGCACGCGCGAAACGCATCTCTACATAATCAAATGTCACTGTGCTACTAATCGCAAATAGTCCCGCTGGCCCATCTCAAGTCATGGCTGGGGGGAATTAGCCCAGTAGAAAAGAAGCTTGGGCTCAGGCCCTTTTCCGGAAAAAAGATTCCCTGACAGATCGCGCACATCCCCAACAAATTTCAGGGAGGGGAGGGGGAGGGTTCCCCTCCCCTGAGGGAAGGGGGTTTTGGAAGAGGAAAGAAAGAACTCGTTTGACAGCCCTGGCCGTGGAATTTGATTTGCAGGGGTCAAGATCATGAGTGGTTGCCTGCCGTTTCCTTCATGCCAACGGCTCCTCTCCACTCCGCTCTTGGGCAGGGTTTGGTGCTGGTCCCGCCGCGGACGCCGCCGATCCGGGGGCGAACGCCGCCCAGCCCGACAGCGGCCGCTGTCGGTCCTGGACAACGTTCGGAGGAGGACGACGGTTCCGATCCCCCTCATTCCTCTGCCCTTCCTTCCTTTCAGGAGGGAGGAGCACAATCCGAGGAGGAAGAGGGGGTGACGGAAGGGGAAGGAGGTGGACTTGGATATAATCAGAGTGAGGGGGCCGAAGAGTCATTCGTTGTCCCTGGGTGCGTGGCAGAAGTGGCGTTCCCTTCGGCGGATTCTACTTGTTGTGTCGATGTTGCGTCGTCGTCGCTTTCGCCCGCGACCCACCCGCGACCCACCCCGCGCCAGCCCCTTCACTCTTGTCCGCAATTGCGGGGTGTTGCGTGTGATAATTGCTCGCGTCCCATCCGAGCAACGCAGAAAACATGATCGACCCACGAACCTGGAAAGGAATATAGAAATGTAAGGCATGGCAACGTTTCAAAGACACTTGATTGGGCGACGGGCAAATGTAATGCTGAATGTATCGATTGTGATGTAACGTGCCGAGGGCTGTGCTGTGCAGCGCCGTGCTGAATTGCGACGTCCTCCTACGCATCCGAGCCCTGACCGGACTGATCTGGATCTTAAGCTCGAGTTGCCTGAGCACATAGTAGCTGCCCCCGAGCTGATTGACAGGGGGACATGCTAGGAGGACGCGCCGCGCAACGTCCCAAGGGACGCGCCAGGCGACGTGCCAGGGGACGTGCCACGGGGACGCACCGCGGGACGTGCCAAAGGGACGCGCTGCGCAACGTGCTAAGGGACGTGCCACGGGACGTGCCAGGGAGGCGCCGCGCGACGTGCCAGGAGGACTCGCCACGGGACGCGCCACGGAACGTGCCATGGAACGTGCCAGGTTGCAATGCTGAGTGTATCGATCTTGACGTACCGTGCCGAGGGCTGTGCTGGGGCCTATTGGGGCCTCCTGGGGCGTGAACCCATATGTTTTTGCCTTTCTCCTGCCCTGGGGCGTTAGGATCCAGTGTGCTTTCACGTTTGTCCCGCCATGGGGCGTTAGGAACCCATGTGTGTTCACGCTTCTCCCGCCATGGGGCGTTTGGAACTCATGTGTCTTCACGTTTCTCCCGCCCTGGGGCGTTAGGAACCATGTGTTGTCACGCTTCTCCCGCCCTGGGGCGTGGACAAGTGAAAACACGTGGTTCCAGCTCGGGACCACCATGTTAGATACCCACCTGGGTGGCTTGGACACGTGAATACATGTGGTCCCAGCTCGAAAACGCAATTACACCTGAGAAAACCCCAATCAGTGGATGATTCGAAAATTAATATTCTGGATCTTGAGATCGATTGTGAGATCGATCATGAGATCGATGGTGGAATCGATAGTGAGGACGATTGTAAGGTCGATCGTGAGACCGAGAGTGAAATCGATTCAATGAGATCGATTGTGAGATCGATGGTGAGATCGATAGAGAAGTGGGTAATGAGATCGATGGTGAGACCGATCGATAAGAAGATCGACCAGGAACCCAGGAACCTGGGAACCTTGCCGCCCTCCGAAATCGGCCCAGAACCCGGAACCGGGAACCTGGGAACCCGGAACCGGGAACTTGGGAACCCAGCGTGCGACCAAAATCGGCGGGAAATTTTCGCCAAATCCTTCAACCTCCGCGAGGACCCCTTCAGAGCAAGCACTGATTGGGGAATTAAAAATATTCCTTATGTGGCCTGGGCCCGTGAAAACACGTGGTTCCAGCTCTGGACCACCATGTTAGATACCCCCCATGGGTGGCCTGGACGCGTGAAAACACATGGTTCCAGCTCGGGACCACCACGTTAGATACCCCCCTCTGCGTGGCCTGGATACGCTGAATTCGCGTTCCCGCTCGAGACATCGTCGCAATGTCTTTCCTGGAGAGACCCCCAAAGCGCCACCCGCTGTCCAGAGCAAGAAAACATAACCTGTCTGTATTTGGATATGTGTTTGGGTAGCGATTTTTGCCCCCCCGTGCGTTTTCTGATAATTCGGCATGGGGCCCGACGCCATGTTAGATACCCCCTGGGCAGCCTGGACACGTAAAAAAGCATGGTTCCAGTTCGGCACAATCAGGTTCGATACCCCACTGGGTGGACTGGACACATAAAAACACGTGGATCCAGCTTTGGGCTACCATGTTAGATACCCTCTGGGTGGCTTGGACACGTGAAAACACGTGGTCCTTGCTCGGGGCAACCATGTTCGATACCCCCCATGGGTGGGTGCCAGCTTTGGGCACCCAAATATATCTACAACCTTGAGTGACCTGGACACGTTACATCACGTGGTCCTTGCTCGGGGAAACCATTGTTCGATACCTCCCTGGGTGGCCTGGACACGTAAAAACACGCGGTGCCAGCTCTGAGCACCCAAACATAGATATACCCTTGGACACGTTAAAACACGTGGTTCTTGGTCGGAACAACCATGTTAGATACCCCCCTGGGTGGCCTGGAGACGTAACAACACATGGTGCCAGCTCGGGACACCATGCTAGATACACCCCTGAGTTGCCTGGACACGTGAAAACACGTTGTTCCAGCTCGGGGCCACCATGTTAGATCCCCCCGTGGGTGGTCCAGACACGTAAAAACACATGACCCCAGCTAAGGACAACCATGTTAGATACCCTCCTGGGTGACCTGGGCCCTCGTGGGGCCTCCTGGAGAGGGCTATGTATAGGAACATACGTAAAAAACGTTTTTCCGTTCCGGGCCTCAGGGCCACAGGAAGCGACAGGATGCCCATGTTAGATACCCCCTTGTTGGCCTGGACACATAAAAACACGTTTTTCCAGCGAGGACCGCCGTGTTAGACACCTCCTTGGGTGGCCTGGACACGTGAAAATACGTGGCACGTGGTTCCAACGCAGGACCACAATTTTAGATACCCCCCTGGGTGGTGTGGACACGTGAAAACACATGGTACCAGCTCGGGACCACCATGTTAGATACCCACGTGGGTGGCCTGGACACGTGAAACTACGTGGTACCAGCTCGGGAACACCATGTTAGATACCCCCCTGTGTGGCCGAAAACACGTGGTTCCAGCTCGGGACCACCATGTTTTACCCCCCCCTATGTGGCCCGGACCAGTAAAAGCAAATGGTTCCAGCTGGGACCACAACGTTAGATACCTTCCTGGGTGGCCCGGACGCGTGAAAACACGTGGTTCCAGCTCGCACGGGATGCAATTCTTCGACCCAAATGCGTCCCGCACCTTTTGATTTATCGATCGGGATTGCAAAAACAAGCGTTTCGCTAGGGACATCCTCGATTTTCAATTCCGCCGGCCTTCTTCGACTTCCTCATTTATCGCAGAGTAATTCCGCCGGCCCACCTCAAGTCGGTGCCGGGGGGGAGCAACACTAAGAGAGAACCCTGGGCCTCTGCCCTTTCCGGGAAACAGGGTCGTCTGCGCCGACGTTGGCGCGCAAGCTGCCCGCGCAAGGTCGCGCGTGAGCGCCGTGTCGTTTCCGATGTGGCGTGCCGCCCTGGCGGCCCGCGTAAGCCGCGGCGTAAGGTCGCTACGTCCTCTCGCGTAAGGCCCCTGACCTCTCGCCTCCCATCTGCGCCCCCGTCGCAGAGGAGGCCGCGCCAGCCCGAGAGGACGAGGCACGGGCGCCAGAGTGCCTCCAGCCCCACGAGCTCTGGGCCTCCGAGGAGCCTCGCCGCGGCGGTGCTCGAGCTGGCCGCGGCGGCGCTCCTCGGAGGCCCTCGAGAGCACATCGCGGTGCTGCAGTGAGGGGCTCGGGGCTCCGTGCGAGGCGGGCGGCTGGCCTGGCGAGGAGGAGGGCCCGGGGCGGGCCCGGCCCAGCTCATCTGCGACCCGGAATTCTCAGTCACGGTGCTCGCTCGCGCCAGAGTTCGGTCGCGACCAGGGGGTGTTCGAATCTCGGCAACGCAGAGACGGCGCTCTGGGGTCCAAGCGAGGGTCTCGAAGTCGTCGACGGCTCGAGTTCTCGACCCGAGGCCGAATTTCAGTTGCCGCCGGTTCGTCCAGAGCGTTACGGGAAATGTTCGGTAACGGACGATCTGGGAGAAGGGGCCCGGTCCAGCGAGTCGTCGTCGTCGTCGTCGTCGTCGTCGTCGTCGTCGTCGTCGTCGTCGTCGTCGTCGTCGTCGTCGTCGCCCGAGGAGTGCCCGAGGGGCGGCGGGCCCGTGAGCCCGAGAGTCAGGGAGGAGCCTGGCGGGCCGGGGGAGGCCCGGGGCGGGCCCGAGGATCGGCCATGCGTAAGAGGGGTCCTTCGCCGGAGTGACCTTCGGTGCGTGCCCGCGGGTACTCCCCGATCGCTGAACGAGGTGCGACGGCAGCGGTTGGCGCGCTTGGTTTTGGCCCCTTCACGCCCGCCCCCTCACATCCGCGCACCGGTGGTCACTCTTGCCAGGGTCACTCTGGCGTGTATCCGACCGAGGAGCGCCAGGGGCGGGCCCGAGAGCGCGACGGGCCCGCGCCGGCCGAGGGCGCGGTCGAGGGTGCGGCCGAGGCCATGGCCGAGGCCGTAGCAGGGCGGCTCCGCGAGGTCGTGCGGCGGGCGGTGCAGGAGCCAGGCCTCCCAGATGGGGTCGGAGTAGGTGGGTGTTGTAGCAAAGCATGGGGGCCTCGTGAGTCCTCGTGTTTCCCTCTCTGGGGTGCGTCTGCGTGCGCTAGCGTTGGGTGGTCGATCAGAGAGCGCTGATTTGGCGTAGATTGAGCGTCGCGCGGCGTCGATCGGCACCGATTAGCGTCGATTCGCGCGAGCCAGCAAGATGACATGGGAGGCTCCCATGAGTTTCCACAGAAGGATCAGAGTTTGGGCTCAGCGTATCGCTCCTCCAGTGCTGGCCCACCACGCGTCGGCGCGACACGCTGTCCACTTCCCGGCCACTCAACGTCCACGTCCTAAGCCTTGCTGGTCCTCCAGCCCCCGCGGTACGGAGCCACACGCTATCCGTTCGCCAGGAACGGCGCGTCGCAGGGGCCGCTGCCGCGACACGCTAAGCAAACGTGATCGACCCACGAACTCAGAAAGGAATATAGACATGTAAGGCATGGCAACGTTTCAAAGACACTTGATTGGGCGACGGGCAAACGCAATGCTGAGTGTTTCGATCTTGATGCACCGTGCCGAGGGCTGTGCTGTGCAGCGCCGTGCTGAATTGCGATGTGCCATGCCGCGATTGTGCTCTATAGCGTTGTGTATCGAGTCCTCATTTGCATCCGAGTCCTGACCGAACTGATCTGGATCTTAAGCTCGAGCTGCCTCAGCACATAGTAGCTGCCCCAGAGCTAATTGACAGGGGAACATGCCAGGAGGACGCGCCGCGGAACGTCCCAAGGGACGCGCCAGGCGACGTGCCAAGGGACGTGCCACGAAGACGCACCGCGGGACGTGCCAAGGGGACGCGCTACGGAACGTGCCAATGGACGTGCCACGGGACGCGCTCCCAGGCCCACTATCCCTTGTAAGTTACGCTGCGTCCGCGCTCCCAGGGCCACGATCCCTCGTAGATTACATTGGGGTCGCGCTCCCAGGGCCCCGTCCCCTTGTAAATTACGCTGCGTCCGCGCTCCCAGGGCCAAGATCCATCGTAAATCACGCTGCGTCCGAGCCCCCAGGGCCCCGATCCTTTGTATTTTACGCTGCGTCCGCGCTCCAAGGGCTACGATCCATTGTAAATTACATTGCGTCCAAGCTCCCAAGGCCCCGACCCCTTGTAAATTATGCTGCGCCCGCGCTCCGAGGGCCACGATCCTTCGCAAATTACGCGTGTTCCGCGCTCCAAACGCCACGATCCCTCGTATATTACGCCGCGTCCGCGCTCCCACGGCCTCCTAGGGCATGCTGGGACGCCCAGGTCTCTGAAGTTTTGCAAAATAGCAAGCGTTTCGCTCGAGACGTCCTCGATTTTTTGGCGCGGGGGGCGCACCATCCTCGAGCGGGCACGCAACATGATCGACCCACGAACCCGGAAAGGAATGTAGAACTGTAACACATGGCAGCGTTTTCAAAGACACCTGATTGGGTGACGGGCAAACGCAATACTGAAGGTATCGATCTTGATGTACCCTGCCGAGGGCTGTGCTGTGCTGCGCCGTGCTGAATTGCGATGTGCCATGGCGCGACTGTGCTCTATAGCCTCGTGGATCGAGTCCTCCTTTGCATCCGAGTCCTGACCGAACTGATCTGGATCTTAAGCTCGAGCTGCCTGAACACATAGTAGCTGCCCCAGAGCTAATGGACAGGGGAACATGCCAGGAGGACGCGCCGCGAAACGTCCCAAGGGATGCGCCAGGCGACGTGCCAGGGGACGTGCCATGGGGTCGCACCGCGGGACGTGCCAAGGGGACGCGCTACGGAACGTGCCAATGGATGTGCCACGGGATGTGCCAGGGGACGCGCGACGCGACGTGCCAGGGGGACTCGCCAAAGGACGCCCCACGGAACGTGCCAAGGAACGTGCCAAGTTGCAATGCTGAGTGCATCGACCTTGATGTACCGTGCCGAAATCAGTGCTGTGCTGCGCCGTGCTGAATTGCGATGTGCCATGGCGCGATTGTGCTCTATAGCCTCGTGGATCGAGTCCTCCTTTGCATCCGAGTCCTGACCGAACTGATCTGGATCTTAAGCTCGAGCTGCCTGAACACATAGTAGCTGCCCCAGAGCTAATGGACAGGGGAACATGCCAGGAGGACGCGACGCAGAACGTCTCAAGGGACGCGCCAAGCGACGTGCCAAGGGACGTGCCATGGGGACGCATCGCGGGACCTGCCAAGGGGACGCGCTACGGAACGTGCTGGGGACAAGCGTTTCGCTCGAGACATCCTGTCAAAATCATCTGAATTCCTACGCGCGGGACGCTGCACGCGCGAGACATCCTCGGAATTCCTGCGAGCGGGACGTGAAAACAAGCATTTCGCCTGAGACATCCTTTGAATTCTGGCCCCCCACGAGGCCACCGCTCGAGACATCCTCCAATTTTGCAAAACCAGCGTTTCGCTCGAGACATCCTCAACAAATTATGAAAAACAAGCGTTTCGCTCGAGACATCCTGTCAAAATCCCAAGAAATCCAAATACCCGCGCGCGGGACGCGGCACGCGCGAGATATCCTTGGAATTCCTGCGCGAGGGGCGCTTTTTCCGTGTCGCGGTCGGCTCTGCAAAACCAGCGTGTCGCTCGAGACATCCTCAACAAATTCTGAAACCAAGCGTTTCGCTCGAGACATCCCCAACTCTGCAAAACCAGCGTCTCGCTCGAGACATCCTCAACAAATTCTGAAAAACAAGCGTTTCGCTCGAGACATCCTCAAAAATAATTTCGCCGGCCCTACTCCGTGCGTGCCCGCTCGCAAAATAATTTCGCCGGCCCAAGTCGCAGGGGGGCCCGGGGGTTAACTTACTAAAAGAGAACCCTGGGCCCGCGCCCTTTCCGGGAAAATGTCAACATGTTCACGCTCTAGCAGAACATGTTTGATACCCCCCTGTGTGGCCGAGGGAATCCTGGAAAAACTAGCGAATTAGTCGAGACATCCTCGAAATTCCTGCGCGCGGGACGCGGCACGCGCGAGACATCCTCGGACTTCCTGCGCGCGGGACGCTTTTCCGTGTCGCGGTCGGGGCTCCAGACATCGTTTTTTTTGTTCGAGGATTCTGTTGAAAATGCCCCGCATTTTTTACCGAAGGAAACGGTGGTCCGCGGACCCCGTTATAAATTGAGGATCCAAGTTGGGGGGCTCACTTTCCTCGAGCGGGCACGCGCGAAACGCATTTTGTTCACGCCAAATTGGACTTTACCTAGTATTTTATCGAGCGGAAATCCGCTGGCCTCCTTCAAGTTAAAACTGTGGGTAAACCTACCAAAAGAGAACCCTGGGTCGGAGCCCTTTCCAGGAAAAATCCCGACCTTAGATGAAGTCGGAGAATCGCGCGGCATCGCCGATGCATCGCCGATGCGGCTCGGTGTGGGGCCCGATGCTCTTCACGCCGACGTCGCGGATGCATCGCCGATGCGGTGCAATCCTCCGACCCCATTTCTTCGGACTCCATCTTGGAGGCCTCAACAGGAGCAGGTGGCGGAGCTGCGAGCCGCGCTGCCGGCGGCACTGGCCCAAGCCCTGGCGGCGGCGAGCCTGGACTCGAGATTGGCGGGTCGAGGTCCAAGGTCGGTTTTCGGAAGGGGGACTTTTTTTTTCTTTTTTTTTTTTTTTTTTTCTTTTTATTTTTTTTTTTTTTGTTGTTTTTTTTTTTTTTGTTTTTGTTAACCTTTTTTTTTAATTTTTTTTTTTTATTTTTTTATTTTTATATTTTGTGTTTTTGTGGTTTTACTTTTTTTCTTTGTTTGTAGTTTTTTATTTAATTTTTTTGTTCCGTATTCTTTTTTGTGTTTCCTTTTTTTCTTATCAGTTTTATTATGTTGTTGTGTTGCTTGTGTGTTCCTACCTCCGGTAGGACAGCTACTGCTGCCATGCCGAACCCTGGAGACGCGTAGCACGGCAGTGCGTACAGTCGAACGCGCTGTGTTCGTCTTCATCGCTCACTATGTGCGTGCGCGTACGGCTGCTTACTCGGTGTGTGCGTGTTTGTGTGTGTGTATATATATATATATATGTGTGTGTGTGTGTGTGTGTGTCTGTGAGTGTGTGTGTCTGTGTGTGTACGCGTGTGTGTTAGGGGGGGCGCGTGCGTGCGTCCGTGCGTGCGTGCGTCCGTGCGTGCGTGCGTGCGGGTGGGCGGGCGGGCGGGCGGGCTGGCGGGCGGGCGTGCGGGCGTGCGTGTGTGCCTTCGTGCGTGCGTGCGTGCGTGCCTTCGTGCGTGCGTGCGTGCGTGCGTGCGTGTACGTGTGCGTGTGCGTGTGTATGTGTGCGTGTGTATGTGTGTGTGTGTGTGTGTGTATGTGTGTGTGCGTGTGTGTGTGTGTGTGTGTGTGTGTGTGTGTGTGTGTGTGTGAGTGTGTGTTGTGTGTTGTGTGTGTGTGATAGCGGCTTGTAGGCTCGGCTTGAGACACTGCTGGTGTGCGCCTAGGTTCTATCGACCTTGCTACGACCATGTCGTGCGCGCTGAGCCGCCGACGCAAAAGGGGTGTGTGTGTGTGTGTGGTGTCCTGGGACCAAGCGGCGAGCACTCAGCTCCGACGGCGGGGGGGTACCATAGCCCACACCTCCTCCGCCTCGCTCGGCGGGGGGAGTTGCGACGCGCTGAATCGAACCTCCAAAGAACTGCATCCTCACCACAGCAGCTCGGTCGGACATGGACGACCTCCGCGCGCTCACGGAGCGGCAGTTGCACTTCCTGGTGCAGGGGCAGCTTTTTGCTTCAGGGGGACACGAGGGCAGGCGGTGACAACCAGAGGCGCCCTCTGCGCATACTCTGGAACGCCTTCATGGCTCAGCACCGCCCGACTCTCCGCCGCGATCTTCGCACGGTCCTTCCTTGCGACAGGGCTGTACAACTTGGCTTCTTGGGGTCGCTCATGGACGCCCGCATTACGCTGGCCCCTACTGCCCACACCTTCGCGTCCGATGCTGACGGTGTGGATCCACCCCTGGGCGGTGGCTCTCGTGTGGATCCTCCCCCGGAGCCCCGCCGCAATCAGAGACCACGGTCGCCACCCAGGCCCCACAGGGGTCGGCGCTGCAGGTCACGACCCGCCGACGAGGGCGCGGAAAGGGGCCACGGCTATCGCGCCACAGCAGCGCTCCCCCGGCCCGGGCGCTCAGCAGGGCGGACCCGCAACACGCGCCTGCCGCCCGCGGTGTCGCAGGCCCATTCCTTTGGTCCCCCCGCCGGACCCGCGGAGCCCTTCGGCCACCTCGCCCGCTGCCCCATCCCTGAGCTCGCACACCACGACAAGGCATGCGTCGCCAAGCACTTTGCCCAGCTGGGCTCCGTGCAGACCGCCATGTGGCGGGACTTCCTCAAGCACAAGGTGAAGCAGGCCGACCCTCTGCTGTGCCCTAGCCAGCTGCCTCACCAATCTCCTTGAGCGCGCATTTGGCTCCCAAACTAAGAAAGGCGCACGCCCAGCCAAGACAGTCCCAGCGACCGGCTGCCCTCGTGGGTACGACCCGGCCACCGCCTTCTCGCCTCCAGATCTCCTGGCGCGCCTTGCCGACGCCCTGATCCTCGCTGACCAGCTGGACATCCGGCGCGAGTTCCTCCATGTGGCCTGTCCGCCTGGGACACTCGCCCCCCGCCTCGACCCCAAGCTTAACCCCCCTGCGCTTGTGGCCGCGGCCGTGGACGGCTTCGAAATGCACTGGCTCGACGGTTTGCGGACTCGGACGCTCGCAGAGCAGCGCGAGCTCGCCCAGGAGCTCGTCAGAGCACAGCCCGAGGCCGGCAGCGCTATGTTTTCTGACTCAAGAGACGGAAGCGGTTCTGTGGGCCATCTCCGGTCCGGCCCCGGACCCTGTTCCGGGTCCCTGCCCCTGCGCCGGGTGCGGCGCTGGCCTCTGCCCCAGCCCACCCGCCCTCTGGCCCCATCGGGTCCTGGGCCTGGTGTGGAGCCCGCCGTCTCCGGCGCCGTCATCCCGCGGGCTCCCCACGACGCCCCGACGCCGTTCACGACGACGCTCCCGACACCGCTCCCTCCCCAGCCGGCTCCCGACGACGAACCTCGACGCCGTCCCGACGGCGATCTCGACGCCGTCGACGACGCTCCCGACGCCCCACCCGAGAACGCTCCCGACGCCGACCCCGACGACGCTTCTGACGCCGCTCCCCGACACTGGGCCGGCGCCCACGCCCCGACGCTGCGCCCGACCCTGCTCCCGACGACCGCCCCGGAGCCGATTCCTCCCAGGGTCGGCGCCTCCACCCCGACGCGGCCCGCGACGCTGGCCCCAACGCCGCGTTCGGCGGCAGCGGACCAGGAGGGGACCTGCCGGGAGGGAAGGCGGCGTGGATGCGTACGAGGCCCCCTGGGGGCCTCTTGGGCCGTTTTGGTGCGCTCTTGCGCCGTCTGGCCCCTCCCGGAGCCGTTTTGGAGGCCTCTCCGGGATGCCTTGCGGCTCTCTTGGGGTCATCTTGTGCCGTCTTGGGGGCCTCTTGTACCGTCTTGGGGTTTCTTTGGGCCATATGGAGGCCGTCTTGGGGTCTTCTTCGGGGCCTCTGGGGCCGTCTTGGGGCCATCGTGGAGGTTGCTTGGGCCGTCATGGGCCCCTGGGAGTCGGAAGGGGCGAGAACGCTATCCTTCAAGAGTTCTTGAAAAGTCCATGTTCTTGGCCTCTGGAAGTGCTCTCGGGGCCTCCTTGGGGCCCTCTGGGGCCGTCTTGGAGGCCTTGTGGACCCTCCTGGGGCCATCTTGGGCCGTCTTGGAACCGTCTTGGCCTGTCTCGGGGCAACCTTGGGCCGTCTTGAGGCCCTCTTTGACCCCCAAGAGGCCCAAGGGGGGCAATTACCTAACAGCGAAGACTGATAGGTTTCTAGTTGACTCAAAAGAGCTCACAGATCACTCCACAGGGGGGTCCGGGCAGGTGTTGGGGAGTTGCCGGGCGGCAGGGTGCCGGGCTCGTTTTTTCACAAACAGTCACACACTTCGTGCTCTTCGACTTCCCAGAACTCCATTCCCAGGCCACATTCTGAATACCCGGATGCAACAGTCACACACTTCGTGTTCTTCGAGATCCCAGAACGCCATTCCCGGGCCACATTTAGAATAATCAGATGCAACAGTCACACACTTCGTGCTCTTCGACATCCCAGAACGCCATTCCCGGGCCACATTCTGGAGGGCCGGATGCAACAGTCACACACTTCGTGCTCTTCGAGTTCCCAGAATTCCATTCCCGGGCCACATTTTGGATGCCCGGAGCCAACTGTAGGCCACTTCCTGGTCTTCGAGTTCCCAGAACTACATTCCCGGGCCACATTTTGAATAGCCAGACGCTTCGTAGTCCTTCCGCCACAGCCGGGTTTGGTTCAGGAATTGCTAGTGACACTGCAGTCCACTGCATTCAATCGTGCCACTGCATTCACTCACTGCAGTCCACTCAGTTTCGATTGCAATGGCGTTCCCCTGGCCGTACCCCCATACCCAACGTTCATCCGCAGCCTCTGCTCCGCGAGGCTCGTCCGAAGTGTCGCCGCCTCGCGGTGCTTCTCAGCCTGCGCCGCCTCGCGGTGCTTCTCAGCCTGCGGAGGAAGGTGGACAGACGCCTGGCTCTGGCGCTGTGCAGCCTGCGTCTTTCACGGTCGCCTCGTTCAATTTCGGGTTCGAGCAGGGCATGATGACTGGTAAGCAGGCGGCCACTCACTGCGCTAACTTCGGAAGGGTGTGCGCCACGATAGTGGAGACCGCTGATGCTGATATCGTCTGTGCATGCGAGGTCGGTGCGTTCCGTGAAGGCTTTCGCCGAGCAGGGATCAACGTGACAGAGATCCTCAGTAAGCCTTTCGGTGATGGCATTGGCTTCTCGGAGGTCGACAACTACTTGACTCTCTGGGGCTTCCGCGGTGCTTCTCAGCCTGCGGAAGTGACTCTGTGCGAAGACAGCCAAGTTTACAGGCCTCCTAGCGGGCGAGAGATTGATGCTGTTATTTCACATTCTGAGGTGAACAAACCAGGCCATGACAAGTTCTACGTGGTGATCGCCAACATGCACATCGTCTGCGGCAAGAAACCGCCGACCATTCAGACTCGAAAGCGGACAGTTCGCCATCTCCGCTTGCACCTGGACGGCATCGCTCAGATTCTCAATGCTTCGGAGCCGCACGTGCCAGTCGTTCTGCTTGTAGTCGGCGACGACAACCTGACTTTCCAGGAGGCGCGGGAGGCTTACCAGCGCCAGCAGAACGACGAGAAGCTCTGGGAGGTCCATGCCACTCCGGCCGACCTCAAAGGCGACCACGTCGCAGTCTGCGGAGCAGTCGCCCGTTTCTGCTCCATTGCCGTTGGCGCGTCTTTTACGGATCGTGGCATGCGCAACGACGCACACGATGCGGTGGCGGTTGTGCTCACTCTCCCTGGTGCTATTCAGCCTGTGGAGAGCAAGAGGCGGAAGATTGTCGTCGAAAACGTCTCCGACGCCGACGTCAGCGTACAGGCGGACGCCGAGTCTTCTGTGCATTGGGATCGGTCGCCGAGTTCTACTCCTCCGCTTTCACCGACTTCACCGGGTGATCCCGACTACGTCGAGGATGTCGTTCAGAATCGCGCGAACGACTTGCTCAGGGAGCTGAGGCAGCTTTGGGACGAAAGGTACGACGAGGAGTACGATCCGAAAGTCCTCCATCATCTCAGTCTCTTGCTTTTACACATGATGGCCCCACTAACCCGAAGGGATATAGACATGTGGAGCATGGGCACGTTTTCACGATACCCAACGGGGCAACACCTCACGAAACATCCCACGAGACACCTCACGAAACATCCCACGAGACACCTCACGAAACCTTCCGCGAGACACCTCACGAAACATTCCACGAGACACCCCGCGAAACATTCCACGAGACACCCCACGAAACATTCCACGACGACAGGCAACCACTCAACCAAGGCGGTGTGGTCGTGCTGGGGAGTGGTCGTGCTGGGGTGTGGTCGTGCTGGGGGTGGTCGTGCTGGGGCGTGGTCGTGCTGGGTGTGTCGTGCTGGGGTGTGGTCGTGCTGTGGTGTTGTTCGTGCTGGGGTGTGGTCGTGCTGGAGGTCCGTCTTGGGGTGTGGTCGTGCTGGGGCTGGTCGTGCTGGGGGGTGGTCCCGTGCTGGGGGTGCCCCGTGCTGGGGGTGTGTCGTGCTGGGGGGTGGTCGTGCTGGGGCGTGGTCGTGCTGGGGCGTGGTCGTGCTGGGGCGTGGTCGTGCTGGGGTGGTGTCGTGCTGGGGTGTGGTCGTGCTGGGGTGTGGTCGTGCTGGGGTGTGGTCTTGCTGGGGTAGGGTCGTGCTGGGGTCGGGTCGTGCTGGGGTGTGGTCGTGCTGGGGTATGGTCGTGCTGGGGTGGGGTCGTGCTGGGGTGGGGTCGTGCTGGGGTCTGGTCGTGCTGGGTGTGGTCGTGCTGGGGTATGGTCGTGCTAGGGTGGGGTCGTGCATTTCGCTCGAGACATCCTGCCAAAATTCCAGGAAATCGTACAAAAACAAAGGAATTAGTCGAGACATCATCGAAATTCATTCGCGCGGGGCGCTTTTCCGCGTCGCGGTCGGCTCTGCAAAACAAGCGTTTCGCTCGAGACATCCTCGGCAAACTCTGCGGAGCAAGCGTTTCGCTCGAGACATCCTCAACACACGAAAAAGTGGCCCGCACCCTGTGATTTATCGATCGGGATTTCAAAAACAAGCGTTTCGCTCGAGACATCCTCAAATTTTAATTCGCCGGCCTCCTTCGACCTCGTTATTTATCAGTGAAAAAATTCGCCGGCCTCCCTCACATGCACGGGGATTAGGTTTACCAACTAAAAGAGACCCTTGCCATGCCAGGACACATGCCCTTTCCAGGGACATCAGTCCCACGGATCCAGCGGAGCACATCCAGCTGGCGCTCCTCAGCCTGGCTCGGAATATGATGCGGCCTTTGCGTCTCAGGAGGAGACTGGCCGAGCCATTCTCTCTGTCCTGAAGCTTCGTCATGACTTTCTGCGGAGCAAGAACATCGACGACATGCGCTACGTTCTCACGGAGCCTGAGCGCCAGGAATTGGTCAGAGTAGCTCGCGACCAGTACGAGCAGTCGCGGCAGCAGAGTGCGCTTCAGGAACGGGATGTCGAAAAGGGAAAAGCGAGAGGCAAGTCTGCGCCACAAGGGGGCCATGCGGTTCCGCAGGGTCCTAACAAAGGGCCAGGCGGTAAGAAAGGTTCTCACGGTGCTTCTCAGCCTGCGGGAAAAGGTGGCCAGGCCAAGGGTGCAGGTCTGGGCGGCGTCGCCAAGTTTGTGAAAGACCAGAAGCGTAAGCGGTGGCATCGCCATTTGCAACGTGTGGCCGGTACCAAACAGATCTGGGAGGTGCTGGCCTTCTCAGGGCGCTTCGACGTTGATTGGTTACCGCAAGCGTTGCAAGCTGATCACAGTGAGGGCCGTGATGCAGCAGTTCCCGAGGAAGCTCTGCGGCAACAGCGGCGCCGGCTGCACCACCAGAAGGCCGAGGCCATCGAGCGCTACAACGAGGGGGAGCGGCTTTCCCGCCATCTGTCTGCCCAGGCTGGCCAGCCAAAGCCGAACTTCACGCGCAGGCAGCTGGACGTGTTGCAGATGTTTGAGAGCGGAGAGCTGCTTCAAATCCGCAACCAAGCGATTCTGGCGTTTGGGCACGGCCGTCTGTTCAGGGCCGATGGCGACTACCTGGACATCGGCGGCAGCACGGGCGGTGGCTCCAGGCGCATCATCGATTCTTGGCAGCCGCCGGACTGGCGTGACTTCCTCCAATACGATCAGGACATCTGAGTTTTGCAAGTCTCCCTGCCCGCGGTGCTTCTCAGCCTGCGGTCTGCCGCTCTCCAGCTGCGGTCTCGAGCAGTAGTGTTCGAAAGCATGCGAGTTCCTGCGGTGCTTCTCAGCCTGCAGGTTTCGCAGCTTGCGCTCTGCAGTACAAGTGCTTTTCAGCACGCGACATCCTGCGGTGCTTCTCAGCCTGCAGGGTTCCCAACGTGCGGTTTGCAATGCATTCCTTTGCAGTATGCGAGTTCCTGCGGTGTTTCTCAGGTTGCAGGGCTCCGAGGCTCTTCGCTTCGATGCCAATGTTTTCAGACACCGTAGCTCCGTTCCGTAAACATCTTCCAAGAACCGCTCGCAACCTTTTGCAGCTGGCGGTCTGCAGTCGTAGTCTGTCTCAGCATGCGAGCTCCCGCACGCTTCGCCGGCTTTTGCTGCGCGGACAATTTTCTCACACACGTCAGCGCCGTTTGTAGGCGTCAGAAAAACATGTAGACATTCACAAAGGGCTCAGTCTGTATATCGTCACATCATTACATACGCAGTCGTCGAACACATCGGTGTACATTCAGCGCTTTGTCCTTCTAGCTGGGTCGCTTCGTGCTGAGGCTGAGGCTGATGCAGGCTGAGGCTGAGGCAGGCTGAGGCTGAGGCCGAGGCCGACGGCAGACTGAGGCTGAGGCTGAAGCAGGCTGAGGCTGAGGCTGAGGCAGGCTGAGGCTGAGGCTGAGGCAGCCTGATGCTGAGGCAGGCTGAGGCTGAGGCCGAGGCTGAAGGCAGACTGAGGCTGAGGCTGAAGCAGGCTGAGGCTGAGGCTGAGGCAGGCTGAGGCTGAGGCTGAGGCAGGCGAACTGAGGCTGAGGCAGGCTGAGGCTGAGGCAGGCGGAGGCTGAGGCTGAGGCAGGCTGAGGCTGAGGCTGTGACTGCGACTGCCGTTTCCACTGCGACTGTCATCGCGAATGCGACTACGACTGCGAGAACAGCAGAATTCTACAACTGGATTCTCATCTGAAACTTAAGGGGAATGCTTCCAGATATGCTCCTACACATCGCTGTTAGGTTGCTTTGCCGGGATAATTACCTAACAGCGAAGACTGATAGGTTTCTAGTAGTGTCAAAAGAGCTCACAGATCACACCACAGGGGGGTCCGGGCAGGTGTTGGGGCGCTTCCGGGCGGCATGAGCCGGGCTCGTTTTTCACCAACAGTCACACACTTCGTGCTCTTCGCCTTCCCAGAACTCCATTCCCAGGCCACATTCTGGGGGGCCGGAAGCAACTGTAGGCCACTTCGTGCTCTTCGACATCCCAGAACGCCATTCCCGGGCCACATTCTGGGGGGCCGGATGCAACTGTAGGCCACTTCGTGCTCTTCGACATCCCAGAACGCCATTCCCGGGCCACATTCTGGATGCCCGGAGCCAACTGTAGGCCATTTCGTGTTCTTCCATTTCCCAGAACTCCATTCCCGGGCCACATTTTGGATGCCCGGAGCCAACTGTAAGCCACTTCGTGCTCTTCGAGTTCCCAGAACTCCATTCCTGGGCTACATTTTGGATGCCAGAGCCAACTCTAGTCCACTTCCTGGTCTTCGAGTTCCCAGAACTCCATTGCCGGGCAACATTTTGAATAGCCAGACGCTTCATATTCCTTCCGCCACAGCTGTGTTTGGTTCAGGACTTGCTAGTGACACTGCAGTCCTCTGCATTCAATTGGCCACTACATTCATTCACTGCAGTCCACTGAGTTTTGATTGCAATGGCGTTCCCCTGGCCGTACCCCCATGTCCAACGTTCATCCGCAGCCTCTGCTCCTCGAGGCTCGTCCGAAGTGTCGCCGCCTCGCGGTGCTTCTCAGCCTGCGCCGCCTCGCGGTGCTTCTCAGCCTGCGGAGGAAGGTGGACAGACGCCTGGTTCTGGCGCTGTGCAGCCTGCGTCTTTCACGGTCGCCTCGTTCAATTTCGGGTTCGAGCAGGGCATGATGACTGGTAAGCAGGCGGCAACTCACTGCGCTAACTTCGGAAGGTTGTGCGCCAAGATAGTGGAGACCGCTGATGCTGATATGGTCTGTGGCTGCGAGGTCGGTGCGTTCCGTGAAGGCTTTCGCCGAGCAGGGATCAACGTGACAGAGATCCTCAGTAAGCCTTTCGGTGATGGCATTCGCTTCTTGGAGGTCGACAACTACTTGACTCTCTGGGGGTTCCGCGGTGCTTCTCAGCCTGCGGAACTGACTCTGTGCGAAGACAGCAAAGTTTACAGGCCTCCTAGCGGCCGAGATTTTGATGCTGTTATTTCACATTTTGAGGTGAACAAACCAGGCCATGACAAGTTCCACGTGGTGATCGCCAACATGCACATCGTGTGCGGCAAGAAACCGCCGAGCATCCAGACTCGAAAGCGGACAGTTCGCCATCTCCGCTTGCACCTGGACGGCCTGGCCAAGATTCTTGAGAATCTAAACGAGGCAGTCTTTGTGCTTGTAGTCGGCGACGACAACCTCACTTTCCAGGAGGCGCGGGAGGCTTACCAGCGCGAGCAGAACGACGAGAAGGTATGGGAGGTCCATGCCACTCCGGCCGACCTCAAAGGCGACCACGTCGCGGTCTGCGGAGCAGTCGCCCGTTTCTGCTCCATTGCCGTTGGCGCGTCTTTACGGATCGTGGCATGCGCAACGACGCACACGATGCGGTGGCGGTTGTGCTCACTCTCCCTGGTGCTATTCAGCCTGGGGAGAGCAAGAGGCGGAAAATTGTCGTCGAAAACGTCTCCGACGCCGACGTCAGCGTACAGGCGGACCGCGAGTCTTCTGTGCATTGGGATCGGTCGCCGAGTTCTGCTCCTCCGCTTTCACCGACTTCGCCGGGTGATCCCGACTACGTCGAGGATGTCGTTCAGAATCGCGCGGACGACTTGCACAGGGAGCTGAGGCAGCTTTGGGACGACAGGTACGACGAGGAGTACGATCCGAAAGTCCTCCATCCTCTCAGTCTCTTGCTTTTCAAAAAGAGGAAGTCCACGGAGCCAGCGGACACTGATCCAGCTGGCGCTCCTCAGCCTGGCTCGGAATATGACACGGCCTTTGCGTCTCAGGAGGAGACTGGCCGTGCCATTCTCTCTGTCCTTAAGCTTCGACATGACTTTCTGCGGAGCAAGAACATCGACGACATGCGCTACGTTCTCACGGAGCCTGAGCGCCAGGAATTGGTCAGAGTAGCTCGCGACCAGAACGAGCAGTCGCGGCAGCAGCGTGCGCTTCAGGAACGGGATATCGAAAAGGGAAAAGCGAAAGGCAAGTCTGCGCCACAAGGGGGCCATGCGGTTCCGCAGGGTCCGAACAAAGGGCCAGGCGTTAAGAAAGGTTCTCACGGTGCTTCTCAGCCTGCGGGAAAAGGTGGCCAGGCCAAGGGTGCAGGTCTGGGTAGCGTCGCCAAGTTTGTGAAAGACCAGAAGCGTAAGCGGTGGCATCGCCATTTGCAACGTGTGGCCGGTACTAAACAGATCTGGGAGGTGCTGGCCTTCTCAGGGCGCTTCGACGTTGATTGGTTAACGCAAGCGTTGCAAGCTGATCACAGTGAGGGCCGTGATGCAGCAGTTCCCGAGGAAGCTCTGCGGCAACAGCGGCGCCGGCTGCACCACCAGAAGGCCGAGGCCCTCGCGCGCTACAACGAGGGGGAGCGGCTTTCCCTCCATCTGTCTGCCCAGGCTGGCCAGGCAAAGCCGAACTTCACGCGCAGGCAGCAGGACGTGTTGCAGATGTTTGAGAGCGGAGCGCTGCTTCAAATCCGCAACCAAGCGATTCTGGCGTGCGGGCACGGCCGTCTGTTCAGGGGCGATGGCGACTACCTGGACATCGGCGGCAGCACGGGCGGTGGCTCCAGGCGCATCATCGATTCTTGGCAGCCGCCGGACTGGCGTGACTTCCTCCCAGACGATCAGGACATCTGAGTTTTGCAAGTCTCTCTGCCCGCGGTGCTTCTCAGCCTGCGGTCTGCCGCTCTCCAGCTGCGGTCTCGAGCAGTAGTGTTCGAAAGCATGCGAGTTCCTGCGGTGCTTCTCAGCCTGCAGGTTTCGCAGCCTGCGCTCTGCAGTACAAGTGCTTTTCAGCATGCGACTTCCTGCGGTGCTTCTCAGCCTGCAGGGTTCGCAACGTGCGGTTTGCAATGCATTCCTTTTCAGTATGCGAGTTCCTGCGGTGTTTCTCAGGCTGCAGGGCTCCGAGTCTCTTCGCTTCGATGCCAATGTTTTCAGACACCGTAGCTCCGTTCCGTAAACGTCTTCCAAGAGCCGCTCGCAACCTTTTGCAGCTGGCTGTCTGCACGCTTCGCCGGCTTTTGCTGCGCGGACAATTTTCTCACACACGTCAGCGCCGTTTGTATGCGTCAGAAAAACATGTAGACATTCACGAAGGGCTCAGTCTGTATATCGTCACATCATTACATACGCAGTCGTCGAACACATCGGTGTACATTCAGCGCTTTGTCCTTCTAGCTGGGTTGCTTCGTGCTGAGGCTGAGGCTGATGCAGGCTGAGGCTGAGGCAGGCTGAGGCTGAGGCCGAGGCTGACGGCAGACTGAGGCTGAGGCTGAAGCAGGCTGAGGCTGAGGCTGAGGCAGGCTGAGGCTGAGGCTGAGGCAGGCTGATGCTGAGGCATGCTGAGGCTGAGGCTGAGGCTGAGGCTGATGCAGGCTGAGGCTGAGGCAGGCTGAGGCTGAGGCCGAGGCTGAAGGCAGACTGATGCTGAGGCTGAAGCATGCTGAGGCTGAGGCTGAGGCAGGCTGAGGCTGAGGCAGGCTGAGGCTGAGGCTGAGGCAGGCTGAGGCTGAGGCTGTGACTGCGACTGCCGTTGCCACTGCGACTGTCCTCGCGAATGCGACGACGACTGCGAGAACAGCAGAATTCTACAACTGGATTCTCATCCGAATCTTAAGGGGAATGCTTCCAGATATGCTCCTACACATGGCTGTTAGGTTGCTTTGC
>CAUYUJ010016274.1:0-50000 GCA_963575745.1 Prorocentrum cordatum
TCCTGGGGCTGGGAACTGCGGAATTGTCATGGGTGCCTGGGAGGTCCAGCGGAGCGCGGTCTTCGAGGCACCACATTCTGATTCGCAACAGTCGCCATTTTCATGCGGCATCGGAGGCATGTGTGATCACGCCCCTTCCCAGAGAAGTCATCCCAGAAGATTTGTCTCGACCTCCCGTGGAGGACAAGAATTGCCACTGGCCTGCAGACTGGGAGGAGGAGGGGGTCATCGGGTCAACGGCAGGTCAGCGCACGTGCGTTGACCCCCAACGTCTGCACGTTGACCACTATTTGATTGGAGGCCTGATAGTTGGAGAGGAGGAAGAAGAAGAGGAGGAAGAGGAGGAGGAGGTCATCGGGTCAACGGCAGGTCAGCGCACGTGCATTGACCCTCATCGCCGGGTACACGGACGATGGTGAATATTTCAGACGCTGACGAGGGAAGAGGAGGATACAGGAGGGGGGAGGAGGGAAGTCTGAGGGATAATGAAAAAGTGAAACCTCAGACGTCGGCGTCGCTGTCCTCGACGTCGATGGCCGCCTCCATGAAGGGGGCGCTGTCATCGACGTCGATGGCCGCACCCCACTCCGATGGCTGCACCGCGATGCCCTCGCCGAGGACCCCGCGCCTCCACCGACGTCGCGCGCTCCTCGTCGCCGCTGTCGTCCGCGCCGCGTGCTCCTCGTCGCCCCTGTCGTCCGTGAGCAAGGCCTCGTCGTTGGCCGCTGCATCGGCGTGGTCTGCGGCGTCGCGCTCTGCAGAGCGCGACGCAAGGCCGCCTGCTGTGCTGTTGCCCTCGTCACTCTTGGCCGCCTGCTCTGCGTCGCCCTCGACAGTGGCCGCTGCATCGGCCTGCTCTGCGTCGTGCTCGATCGCGTCGTCCGCCTGCTCTGCGTCGCCCTCGACATACATGGCCGCCTGCTCTGCGTCGCGCTCGATCGCGTCGTCCGCCTGGTCGCCCTCGACATGCATGGCTGCCTGCTCTGCGTCGTGCTCGATCGCGTCGTCCGCCTGCACTGCGTCGCGCTCGATCGCGTCGTCCGCCACCATGGCGGCGATCGGGCGTCGGAGTGCATCGCCCTCGATGTCGGCCGCCTGCTCGTCACGATCACGAGCAGGGCTGGGCGATCGAGTCGAGGGTTCTCGAGAAGATCGGCCGCGTGCTGCTTGCCTCTGGCGGTAGCGGTACTGCCGGACGGGGGCGGCCAACCATTCTACTCCGTCGCCGTCGTCGGTGATCCACGCATATGTCCAGCACTGCAATAAGGGATTGAACACTGGATCGCATCGCTCCTCCCTCAGGTCGTAAAAGAGCGGATACATGTGCACGCGCCTGAGCCAAAGCTTAAGTTGTCCGAGCCGAAATGCCTACGGATGGCCACCGGGTAAGGACGCAAGCCCTTGGATGTCCAAGATGACGTTTTATCAAAATGTTAAGATTTTATCTTTGGTAGACCAAAGGATCCTGCCAGAGTGCCAGAGGCAAGGGTGCTGTATTGTTTTCTGTGTTCGGGGCAAGGGTACAAGAGTGCCCAGGGGATCTGCCTAGTGCCTCGATCGTGCCGCGGTTGGATCTCAAGTATCCCAAGCCACAAAAATCAATACATATGGCAAAACATCAAAGCATATTCAGAGAAAACAATACACCTCGCTCAATATCAACGCGTTTGAAAAATACCAGAACCATCACTCAATGTCACTCAATATCATTACGTTTGAGGCGACTTGATAAAATCAAGACTTTGGATGTCTGGGTCCATGCCCCTCCGCTCTTCGTGGGCTGCGAAACCTGCGGCACTGCAGTTCCGAGGGGGGGGGGGGGGCAGGCTCTCCTTTCCATGTTTTGTGAGAACCCCGTGCGCTACAAGGTCTGACCCATTGACACCCGCAGTGACCTCCGTCCAAACCTCCTGATCACACGGGCGCTACGAGGTCATCGCACCTGCGTTGACCACCCATTGACCCATTGACCCCCTCAGCGACTTCTGTCCAAACCTTCCAAGCACCTGGGGGCTACGAGGTCATCGCACGTGCGTTGACCACCCATTGACCCATTGACCCCCTCGTCCGTTCCCGCCCTTATTCGTACTTCCGTCGTCTTGTCCTCCCGTCCGCCCGTCTCCTCCTTCCTCTTCTGACTCCCCCGCCATCTCCTTGTCCTCAATCATCGTGCTCGCCCCCTTCCTCGCCACCCTCTCCATCCTATTTGTGTTCGCATGCATCCCGAAAACGTCGCAACGGTTTTGGTCGTGGATTGCCCGCGATCCCAAGAGCGGCGGCCAGGGAATTTAAACCCCGCGAGTGTAGCGTCAACAATGGCGCGCGCAAACATAGTAGGCTACACTTGCGCAGCACGCGTCTGCTTCACTCTCCCAGAAATATGGCCACGCTTGCATGTCCTAGTAAGTGGGATGTAAGAACACCCATTTCTCTTGATCTTCTTAATCAGAAATTGCTGGCAGGTATGCAGAGGCATCGATGCGAACACTTCCACTGGTTTGCAGCTCTTGCCGCCGAATTGGCCGAGAGATGTGAGGAAACGATGGGCTTTCGCCGTGATGAAGGCGTCTGCCAACCATGGCGTCTTGAACAGCAAGCTATTCATTGGTTGCTCCACTGCGAAATACACTGATCGCAGCGTGCACACGTTAAACAACCATGCCATCACCAGTGAACTCTTGTTGGCAGACTCAGCCTTGCGTTTCTTACCATTGCCCAAAACAGAATGGCCAGCCGCGCAGCGTTGATAGGTAGCTCTGCACAGAAATGACAGCCAAGTTTTGCATTCTGGACTGGCCCAGACCACGCCCTTTGGCGCCATCTTGTGCACATAGTATGCTGCCAGCAACGCCCCCCTCAGAGTATTGATGTTCTGGTGGTGGTGATTAATCGCATCAAACGTGTAGGCGAACATCACCGTCTCGTAATTACAGATGCGCGCGGCCTTGGCCTCGCCACCAAACAAGAGCAGGAGGTTCAGGTTTCGAATGCTATCCCACAAGCTAGCCCGCGGAAGTGCATGCCAAACGAGAGAGGGAGAGAGAGAGAGAGAGATAAAGAGAGTTCCATGCCAATCTTATGTTGTTCCCGATTCCCCCCTTAAGGGACAAGGTGAAGCAACGCGAGATTGACGTGGAAGTCTGCGGCGGGGGCGCCCGTGTTCTGGGAGCATCCAGGACGAGGGAAGGGACCAGAACAGCGTTTATCACCGCGCTCGACCTCGTTCGCTACCACAGCAACCAGAGTGCCCGCATCAAATGCATCAGGGTCGTCTGCAGCATTATCAGGGAGCCCATGCGCGTCGCATATCCTCTGGCAAACGCCGTTCAGCCACGAGGGGGCGGCTAAGTTGTGAGGCTTGGGCTGCATCAGTAACACTTGGGAGAGTAAAGCCTGCGGCCCAAGCCTAGATTAGCTATGATGTTCAACTGTTTGAAAATCCGATACTCGAACTTCTGCTGGCGCGCGTGTTCTGCCACAGTGCGAACTGCCAAATTGATGCTTTCGTCAGTCCACACCGCGTACAAAACTGGATTTCCTTGGTATCTGATCCTGCCGCGGGAACTCTTTGCCCCTCCTTTTTCTCGCCCTCCATGTCCTCACCCACCTCCTCCACCACCTCCACCTGGCTGTTGTTCGCTCCCCCTCCTACACCTGCTATGCTGTTTGCCTCTTTCCCCTCTCCACACCCCGTCCGCGCGCATTCGCCGTCCCCGCCTCCACCTCTACCGAAGGGGTGGGGCTGGGCAAGTATTTGGCACCCCCCTTGTCTTTGAATTAAATGCGCGGCGAACTAAAACTTCGGAACCTCGTGGGCGCCAGCCTGCTTGGCCCTCAACAAGCACGTGCGCATCAAATCGTAAAGCTGAGGTATGGCAGGGTCGGGGACAACTGCAGGGTGTCTTTTCAGGGAGCTGTAGACTTCCCACAGGGCGGCCGCTGAACCCATCAAATGCTCGCCTTCAGGAATGATGTGTGTGTATGTGTCCCCCACGCGAATAGCAAACTTCAGAGCGATCAACGACTCGTGGGCCTTCAACCTCACGGCCTGTCCTACATGCACACCTCTTACGGTAGACTTCTCCTTCGGCATACCCCCCAAAGTACTCCGAGTGAGGTCACCGAGCCGATCGGCCCAGGGCATGCGTTCACGATCTTGCCACTCGAACATCATGGTTCTGATGTTTTTCACTGCTGATTCGATCTTCGTGTTTTTGTTCCCGAACAGTTCCCAAGGGTTTGCCAGGATGACCCGCCACAAGATAGCGCTTAAGAGCCGCCAGACGATCCCTGAACATAGCGTGCGCATCAAACCCACAGCGCAAACCCTGTGAGGCTGCATTCCTGTCTCAGCACAAAATATCGGGTTCCTGTGCCGCACAAGCCTGCTCGTTTGCTTACCTACTCCAGATGTCTGCCCCCGCCAGAACACAAAGTTTGTTGGGGTCTTGGAATTGAATCTTATGGGTTCTGCAACGCATCAGACGAAGTCAAGGTGTCGCCTTTCTTCAACACACTTAGATCGCGCACAAGGGTGGGGCCATGCATTTTCACACCTTTTTGAACTCGATCGACTTCGAGACAATCTGCAGGGTCTCACTGTCAGGCACGTGAACGACGTGCTCGCACGAGCGGCAACATGATTCATATTCACTGTCGCGGACCGCTCCCCATGGCCACTCATTGTCCCGCATGCAATCGCAATGTGCATGCATGTTTTGTTTAGTACACTTGCAGAACATACATGGATTGTAGGTAGCCGAAACTGCTGGGAGCCCGTTGGTTTCACGCACGTCCATGAGATCCCCCTTGACCCAGCACGTTGCCCCGATGAAGCCCAGTTCACGGCCGTATGCCGACAGCATACGTGTCATGACATGGTCTTCTGGCCACGGTTTTCCATACATGTCCACCTCTGGCCGTTTCCCAAGCTCCTCTTCCTCGAAACGCCAAGGAAGACCTGGCGAGGCCCATGCCCAGTTTGAACGCCAGCCCCGCATTGTCCCTGTGTACGACCAATTTATACTGCGCGCCTCGTGGACAACATATGCCTCGGGATACGTTATCCTTGTTGTACAACACACCCAGTCATGCTGTCACAATTGGTGGAGGGTGGGCGATGAGCTACCTGTATCCCCGGCTGGTGGTTGAAAGCATGGGGCTGAAAAGCCGATGTCAACTGCGCAGCGGTGATGAGACGGCGGATGTTGGGGGGGGGGGTAGAGGGTAGTGGGGGATGGTGGGCGGGGTTCCGGATTCTTGGCTTCTCCCATTTTTTCTCTCTTTTTTTTTTAGTTTATACCCCCACTTTTTTGCCTTTGCGTTCGTTGATGGACAGTGTTGATCGCGAACGCACGGGGGCCACACTTTAGAATTGCAATCGGCGAAGAGGCTGGGCTGGTCTCGCAACTCCTCTGCTATACTCTCAAACGCAAGAGACACTTGCAATGATACCGCGTCGGACAAGCCTTTCCTCGGTAGAGACCTCGGTACATCTATGTATGTATGTAGGTTTGTTCCTTGAAACTGGGTGTCGAGGTATTGCTGGTACCTGCCGCTTTGGGGCCCAGGAGGTTGGGAATACTTCTGAAAGTCGCCACCGGGGCATCCTGCCTCAAAGGCAAGGTGGCAAGATACAGCAAAGTCTTGGGCGCTGATCTTGTCGACAGCGTAAAGCCCTTTAAAATTCCGCAATAGATCGGCACCCGCCTTCCGCATTGTTGTGACATGCGCATTGAATTCTTCCTGCTCGTATACTGGTATGTACTGCTCCATATCTACATACGTGAAACGTCTCACCTTGCCTTTCCGTACTCTTGATGATGCCATTGCAGGGTCGGGCAGCTATTCAACGCCAGCGCGCTGAAAAAAAATACCCTGCGACGCACCCAACCCACGCGCATCGAATGGCAAGGGGAGTATGCCAACATTAGCAGGAACAACGACAGTGTAGACGCGGCGATTTGCTGTGCAAGCTACATGGGGTGCGCATGCGTTGCACGATTCACAGGACGACGATCGAAAGAACGAGGCTTGAGGCCCCAGGATAGAAGAACGGGTACGGAAACGAGGGGTAGGAGAGGGATGGAATGGAGGGCGGGGGGGGGGGGCGAAAGGCCATCGCGGAAGCAGCAGCATGCGTGGAGAAGGCGAGGCGGGGAATAGGACGACGATGAAAGTGGCGGGAGGAGACAGAGGACAGCCGCGTTTTTAACGTGCGAGCTAAACCCGCAGCGCTGCCTGCGCCATGTCGTCGCAGAGTTCCACATGATAAAAGTTGTTTAGAGTGCAAGGAACGAGCGAGGCGTAGCTCGCCCGCTAGCTTCTCCGCCTCCTTCCCGCACATTTCAGCGCGGGAGCTGAACGCTCGCAGGCGCGCCGCCAGGTCTGCGGGCGGCCCGCGGGAAAGAAACTCAAGGCCGGGGTCGCGTATCATCAGTCGGTTGTCCATCGTCCAAAGTTGCACTGGCGACGTGCTGGTTGATCGCGGAGCGAGCAGCATCACGCGCGCGCCTGAACGCCACGCAGGTACAGTGCACGCGCGATTGGGACTTCAGGTCGATCACGCGCGTCTCCACCAGGCTTGGCAACACCACGCGACTGAGGATCTCACTGCGGTCTGCCATGCTGCTGTCCGCGAATGCAATGCGCTGCCTGCAAGTAAGGCGGCGGCGTCCACTTGTCTCAGAAGATGTTCCCGCGGGCCCGAAGGGCGACCGCCAGCTCGAGCCGCGGCGCCGGCAGGCCAGATAAGGATCATGCAACAGCAAAGACGATGACAGAGCAACGAGGTATCGGCGAGTGCATGACCGGCCTCCGTTTCCTGCACTTCTTTCCTGTGGTTCCCCTAGCTCATCGAGCTCAGCAGATGTTTCTGCGGGTCCGAAGGACGACCGCCAGCTCGAGTCGCAGCGCCACGTGGCACGAACCGCAGAGCGAGCATTGCTCGCGGTCAGAATCTGAGTCCCCGTGGTGCCTCACTCCGCTGGCCACCCACCAGCAGCCCTCGAAAGTGGCGACCGTTTCACAGATCGCAGCCGCCCAGGGGTGGCGAGGTCTAATCTGAGTCCCCGTGGTGCCTCACTCCGCTGGACCCACCAGCAGCCTCGAAAGTGGCGACAGTTTCACACAGGGATGGCGAGGTCTAATCTGAGTCCCCGTGGTGCCTCATTCCGCTGGACCCACCAGCAACCCTCGAAAGTGGCGACAGTTTCACAGATCGCAGCCCCCCAGAGATGGCGAGGTCTAATCTGAGTCCCCGTGGTGCCTCACTCCGCTGGACCCACCAGCAGCCCTCGAAAGTGGCGACAGTTTCACAGATCGCAGCCCCCCCAGAGATGGCGAGGTCTAATCTGAGTCACCGTGGTGCCTCACTCCGCTGGACCCACCAGCAGCCCTCGAAAGTGGCGACAGTTTCACAGATCGCAGCCCCCCCCCCAGGGATGGCGAGGTCTAATCTGAGTCCCCGTGGTGCCTCACTCCGCTGGACCCACCAGCAGCCCTCGAAAGTGGTGACAGTTTCACAGATCGCAGCCCCCCCCAGAGATGGCGAGGTCTAATTTGAGTCCCCGTGGTGCCTCACTCCGCTGGACACACCAGCAGCCCTCGAAAGTGGTGACAGTTCCACAGATCGCAGCCCCCCAGGGATGGCGAGGTCTAGTCTGAGTCCCCGTGGTGCCTCACTCCGCTGGACCCACCAGCAGCCCTCGAAAGTGGTGGCAGTTCCGCAGATCGCAGCCCCCCAGAGATGACGTAAAAGGCAAGAGAAGAGAAGAGAAGAGGAGGAGCGAAGAGAGGAGGAGAAGGAAAGCAAGAGAGGAGAGGAGGAGGGAAGAGAGGGGGGGGCGGGAGGAGGAGAACGGAGACCGCAGTGCTCTATATCAAAAACGAGTACCCACGCAGGAGGTTGGGAAAGAGTAGCAGGAGGTTGACCGTTGTGGGGAGAGAGGAGGGGACGGAGGGGGAGGACAGGCAGGGGAAGAGGGTGGGAGGGAGGGAGGGATGAGGCGGATGGAATAAGGGGAGGGAGGAAAGGGGAAGGAGGGAGGAGGGGAGGGAGGGAGGGAGGGAGGAGGGAGGAGAGGTGAAGAGGAGGTGGAGGAGGAGGAGGAGGAGGAGGAAGAGAAACATAATAATAAGGAGAAGGCGCTTCGGGGGGCAGAGGGGAGGAGCAGGAGGAGCTCCCCCTCCCACGCAAGCGTTGGCGCATCCCCTTGCGTGCGGCAGCGCGCGCGCGGGTGTGTGCGTGTTGGGTGGGGTGGGGTTTTGGTGGGGGTGGGGGGGGGCGGGCGTCGCGGGCGGGAGCAGGGGTATAGGATGAGGAGCAGCAGGGGCAGGAGGAGACGAGGTGGGACGAGGATGCAGAGAGGGGGAGGAGAAGGATGGGGGGGAGGGGATGAGGAGGAACAGTAGGAGGAGGTGGAGGAGGAGGAGGAGGGAGCGGAGCGAGAGGAGGAGGAGGAGGAGGAGGAGGAGGAGGAGGAGGAGGAGGAGGAGGAGGGACTACACATTAGTGCGTGCTTGTCAGTGGGGGCACCGCTGCCGACAGGGGCGCCGCTGTCGCCAAGCGCGCTCGCGGCTGCGGGCTCAGATGCCGCGTGGCGCCTCGTACCGCTTGCACGGGAGAGACGCGCAACGAGCAGGACCGTTTGCTTGTTTGCGAGACAGATCCAACAGCAGCATCTGCTTCGCATCGCATGCCCCTCCCCCTCCGCCTCGTGCCAGGCAGGCCGAGGGTACCCAGAGAGACGCTCGGCCCTGCATGCGTGGTAGCCCGCAGGGACCTCGCGGGTCTGGGTATCGACTTGGACCTGCCACCGAAGCGCATTCACCTTCTTGTTACCTCGTGATGTCCCCCATGCCCCTCCTCCTTCTCCTCCATCCCCTCCTTGTGCCGTCCCCCATCCCCCCCGTCCTCTTGTTCCTTTCCCTCCTCTTCCCCGTGGCTGTCTTCGGCGGAGCCGCGTCGACAGCGGCAGCGCCCTATGGCGCAGCCAGGGAGCCAGCCGCTAGGCGACGAAGCGTCCGTACGCCCCCCTGAAGCGAAAGTCCCCCCCCCAAAGACTCCTCTTCCTCCGTCCTCCACCATTGCTGCGCTTGCCGGAGCCACCGCTGTCGAATAGTCTTGTTTTGGTCGTCGTCACGGCTTCACCGCACGCTTCATGGAGGGATAATTGATGTTTCCTTGAGGAGGTGAGGAGGAGGAGGGGGGAAAGGAGATGTGAGGTCCCAACGTTGGCATCTCGAAGCGGAGACACCAAGATAGCAGTCGCAGTGAAGGAACCAGCTATTAGCTTTCTGCGACCATGTGAAGGAGCTCGCAAAGACGTGCAGATGATGCCAGGAGTTCAAGTGCGTGGCAATCACGCATGCGCTTCAGACTCCATAGCACATGACAGCTTCGGGCGCTCTGGGCACGGAACCGATTGATTGATCTGCCCGACCGATGCGTTCCGACCCGTTCGACCGCTGGGGCCGACCGACCCATCAGCTGACCCTCCCAGAATCGACCGACCGACGGCTCGAACGCCCGACGCAGCAGCCGGGCGGCTCGATCGCAGCGACCGGCCGAGCGACGGGCCGCCCCTTTGGAGGCTGCCGGAGGCCGCGGGCCTCCGACCCCCTCCGCGCTCGCGGCCGGGGCGTGCCAGGCCTGGCCCTGTGGAGCTACGCGCGCGCGAGGGTGGCCGACCCAGGCGCCGCGCCGCGCCCCGTGATGGGCCTGGTGTCCACCACCACCACCATGAGTTGGCGGGGGGAAGGAAGGAGGAGGACGAGGAGGAGGAGGACGAGGAGGAGGAGGAGGAAGAGGAGGAGGAGGAGGAGGTGGAGGAGGTGGAGGAGGAGGAGGAGGGGGAGGAGGAGGAGGACCACCTCCCCCCTATCACCCTGGCCCGCGGCCAGCGCTGGCCTGCGAGCCGTCCAGGAGGACGGCTTCTGGCTACACGTGAGAGTGACACTCTGCCCGGGGGTGGCCTCTGTACAGTCGGCCTTGATTAATAGGTCGACCCGGCCAAGTCAAGGGTATCCTTGTGTCCTGTTTTTTAGAGACGCGTGCCTGTTACATTACTATGGCAATGAATCCCTCGGAAGGGTCTTGTGTTCTCTCGCGTGTCCTCTCCAATCAAGCCTGACTGTATGGTTTCCAGAGACCCAGACCACCTCGAGTCGTGACACAAGATCACGACGCCAGGTATGTCGCTGTTTGCGGCCTCTGGGACCCCTTCCCGGGCCGCAGGACCGTCAAAGAACGACTCAGGATCCGGCACGGACGACATAGGTACGGAAAGAATGTGTGCATTGCCCAACAGCAGTTCCTGCTCATTTTGAACAGGGCGCGCTGTTCGCGCCGCCGCGGCCTGTGCCCATTTGAGACGGAAGGCCGCCTGCCCAACAGCGGCCGATGTTGGTTTGGGACAACATGTGTTGTTGGGCACTGTATCAACTTTTTTCCGTACCCGTTTCGGGCGTCCGAGAGGATGGATGACTGGTCCCGGGGAAGGGGTCGAGGCCCCTGGGGGCCGACGTCGTGCAGAAGTCCTGACGTCGGGGGTCTGGGGATCCGGCGCATGGACCACAGCAGAGGCGGAAGCCGTGTGCGCAGGCGTCGCCCCCCACGGGGCGCACTCGCCAGGCCCAGGGACCGTCAGCAGCACGGCTCCGAGGGAGGAGCTGGTCCCCAGGACCCCGTGTTTTGAAGGAGGAGTCGATGACGAACGATCAACACGCACCCATACCCACAGGGGGGACGGAATGAGTTATGGGTGCGTGTTGTCGGAGGGGGGTCCTCGCTCGAATGGGAGCCTCCCCAGGGGTCCGACAACCCGCACCCATACCCATACCCATAGCCAGTCCTTCTCCCTCCGACCTCCCTATGGGTATGGGTGTGTGGTGTTCGTTCGTCAATCGAGCAGTGACGAAGCGTCCTGGCGTGCCCAGAGGCCTACCAAGCAATTCTGAAAACCCTTTGTGGCTTCCAGGAGGTGTTCTTAGAACCTTTCTGGCCGGGGCCGTCTCGCTTCAACACATCGGGCTTGTGATCTAAGGACTTTGTTTTTGCTATTAGAGCATTTTGGGGTTCTAAGAACATGTCGTGGCAGGCTTGTAGAAATGCCGGGACGGTCGGTCCCTGCTCAACAACAGAACGGCTCTGAAGGAGAAGCCGGTCCCCAGGACCCCGTGTTCAAGGGAGGAAACACCACCCGGACCCGACAGTTGGCATTGATTGAACAGCCTTGGGCGCGTTTGTTAAACAAACCTCCTTTGCTCGATTCCTTCTGTGGGTGCGTTAGCCAGACGGTTTCGCGTGTCGGGGTGACCATTCTGGGGGTTGGTTTTCTGCCCTCCTACGTATGGGATACGGTCAACGTGCATAGTAAGGACAAACGGCTTTTTCAAGGCCACCCTTGGGTCCTGGCCTGCCTCAGCCTCTGCGGCCCGTCCCTAGCAATCTTCGCAGACCAGTTTCTCAGGTTCCCTGGGGGTTTGGCCGCCTGCCGCCCAGAATACTTCAACTTCGGCCTCCAAGGGTCTTGCGTCCTTACCACGCGTCCTTACTATACGTTTTCACTGTAAATCTAGACATCGGATTCCTGGGCTCGGGAGAGGAACTGTCACCGGTGCCGCCGCTCGCCCCGGAGAGCCCCCGTGGCCACGGCGGGGTCCTTCCCCCCCCTTTCCCGCCTGCCGTTCCTCGCGCCTTGGTATCGCTCGGACGTGTGCGTTTTTTCCTTCGGCCAGGGCCATCGAGGAGCACCCTTGATCATCTGGCGAAAAGACCACGCACGAAACCGAAGAAAGCACAGGGAACGGACGTCCGAGCGATGGCCAGACCCTTGCGCCGAATTCGATCGACAGCAGCCCTGCCGTAGCCTCAAGTCGGGCCTGTCCCTCTTCAGAGGGGAATCTAGTCAAAAAGAGTTCAAGAATAGTCTGGGGAATCTTGTTGGACTATTTTTGTTGACCAGTCGGGGGCATGTTCTGCGTATGCTTCATTGTTCGCCCAAGGTTCCCCCTGTGGGGGGACAGGCCCGACCTGACCGTAGCCACCACGACCGCAGCTGGGATCCCAGGCGCCGCCGAGCAGCAAAGGTCGCTGCCGTGAGCATCTCGTCCGGGGCGCCTCGCCTAAGTGGCACGGCCCGGCCGCCCGCCCCCCCAGCGTGGAGGACGGCGCCGAGCAGAGGGGACGGGCCCTCTGCCCTGCTCTCGGCGCGGCATCCACGCGGGGTCCGCTCGCCGTCTCCGATCGATCACGCTGGATCCACACTCGGGGGTGGACATAAACCTCCTGCCCTGACACATCGTTCAGCGAATTGGCCGTTACCAGTTCGCGAGAGGGCGTCGCGGCCGTCATTTTTGCGGGTCCAGGTCCGTCGGTTTCGGTCCCAGGCCGTGTTCCTGAGGGGGGGTTTGCTGAAAGGGAGGTTTGTCCACCGCCGACAAGCATGGGAGCTGTGTGGAGCTGCTCGCCGTCCCCGAGACGCCGGGACGCTCCGCGCGGAGCCGGCTGCTGCTCGCCGTGGCGCGGGTAGGGCTCCCGGGGCCAATGGGGCCCGGAAGGGTTCCGGCTGGGGGGGCCCTGGCGTCCAGGGCCCGGTTCTTGCAGGAGCCCTCCCCCGCCTAAGAGCTGCAGATGTATTTGCTCATGGCGTGCGATTCGCGGCCGTGCCGATTCTACGTTTGCATTGGGACCCCATGAAGGGGGGCCCACGATGCGCGAAAGGCTTCTGAAGAGGATGCAGGTGCACCGAAATCGCATTGAAGGGAGCCAGGGGCCCCCAGGGTGCGTCGCGCCCAGGATGGGGTCCAGGAGGCCTTCTTTCTGGGAGACCAACGAGACATTGGAAAAGGAAATCGGGTGCCAGAGAAGCTCTCCGAGGAGGCGTGCGAATGAGTCGTTGCCATGTCCGTCCGTCTGGGAACTGCACAATGCGCGCTGTTGGCTCCGTGTGGTGTGCTCGGAATCATGTTTGCCTGGGTACCCATCCCGAGCCCAATGGTCCGGGGGAGATACGTGCGCTTCGTGGTCTGGGCTGGAGGCTGGAGAGCTATCCTTCTCGAGACGTGCCGCGAGAGCGCGAGAAGTGCCCGCGCGCGGCGCGAAGCGCGAAGTTAGGCGACCCAGGCGTCATGAGCTCGCTTCGGTAACCTCCCGCTGCTGTCCGTCCCGCTCTGCAGCTGCTGTCCCCGCGCTCGCCGACGTGGCCGCAGCTGCTGTCGCCGTCGTCTCTGAGCCGTCGTGGCAACCGCCGCCGCCGCCGCCGTCGTCGCCGTCCGCTCCGCGTTGCCGGCGCCGTCGCCGCCGCCGCCAACGCCCAGCTCGCCGCCTCGCCCTGATCCTGCTCGGCCGGTGCCCTCCAGCTTGCCCCCGCCCTCCCGCTCGCCCCGCCGCTGCCCTTCGCCCCCCCCCCCCCTCCGCTGTTTCCCTGCTTCCTCCTCCACCACCTCCTCCACAGCTGCACAGTGTGAGTATTACTCCTCTCTCTCCCCCCCCTGAACCTGTGCCTTCGTGGTCCCGCATAGCGCTTGCACGCGGGATCTCGAGCTCTGCATGCCTTGGGCATGGGTTCTCCCGTCGCAGCGTCTCTCCTTACACAGTGCCTGCACCCAGGGGCCTTCCTTCCGCAGCTGAGGCATCGGATGGGGCCCGCCGAGATTCTGCCTCCGTCGCCGGCCGTGGGCGCCCGTCACTGCCGCTGCCTCGGGCTGCCCGCCGCGGCCTCGCAGCTTCGCCGCCCGCGGCCGCCTCGCTGCCGCCACCCTGGGGGGGGGGGTCCGCCCAGGTTCCCCAGAGCACCTCGAGTCCTGAAGCCACGGCGCCGGGGTTGTCTCTGCTCTGCGGCCCCTGCGGGCCCGGCCTGGGCCGCGGGAGCGTCCAAGGAACGACTCGGTGTGGAAAGCCAGTCCCAGGGAAGGGGTCGAGAGACCCCTGGGGGTCGGCGCCATGCGAACTTCCTGACGCCCGGGGTCTGTGTTCGCCGCATCGCCGCCCGTGGCCGCCTCGCTGCCGCCCACTTACCGCTCAGGCCCGTCGAGGTTTCACTGCGCTGCCCGCCGACGTTTCGCCGCGTCGCCGCCCGTGGCCGCCGCGTTGCCGCGCAGTTGGTGGTACGTCGAGGCTTCGCCCTGCCGCCCGTGGTCGCCTACTTGCCGCCCACGCGGGGGGGTCCGCCGATGGGTCGCCGTGTTGCCGCCCGTTGCGGCCTCGTTGCCGCCCACTTTGGGGGGGGTGCGCCGCCGCCCGTGGCCGACTCGTGGGCGCCTCGCTGCCGCCCATTTTGGGGGGGTCCGCCGGGGTTTCGCCACGCCGCCGCCCGTGGCCGCCTCGGTGCCGCGCGCTTCGCCTGCGGGGTCCGCCGAGATTTCTCGCCGCGTGGCCACCCGTGGCCGGCTCGCTGCCGCTCACCGCGCGGTTTCGCTACGCTTCCGTCCGTGGCCGCCTCGGTGCCGCTCGCAGCGCCCGGGGGGTCTACCGAGGCTTCGCCTCCTCGCCGCCCATGGCCGCCTCGGTGCCGCTCTCCTGGGGGTCCGCCGTGGTTTCGCCGCGTCGCCGCCCGTGGCCGCCTCGTCGGCGCAGCGTTGCCGTCCTCCTTGGGGGGTCTGCCGAGGTCTCGCCGCGTGGCCGCCCCGTGGCTGCCGCGTCGCCGCCCACCGAGCCTTGGGGGGTCCGCCGAGGTTTGGCCACGGCTCTGCCAGTGGCCGCCTCGGTGCCTCGCGCTTCGTCCGGGTGGTCCGCCGGGGTTTCGCCGCGTTGCCGCCCGTGGCCCGCTCCTTGCCGCTCACCGCGCCGTGCTGGTGCCGAGGGATAGCTTCTGTCCCCGGAGCAGCGCTTGCCCTTGCGAGTTCTCACTTCTGCCACTGAGAAATTGGATGGGTCCGCCGAGAGTTCGCCACGTTGCCGCCCGCTGTGGCCTCGCTGCCACTTGGGCGGTCCGCCCAGGATCCGCCCCGTTGCCGCCTTTTGGCCGCCTCGTTGCAGCCCTGCGTCCGCCGAGGACCCGCCCCGTTGCCGCTGCGCTGCGGCTCGGACGATGCGCGGAGGACTCGCCACGCTGCTGCCCTGTGCCGCCTCGTTGCCGATTGGGCGGTCCGCCGAGGATTCGTGTTGACGCCCGTTACTAACCGCCTCGGAGCCGCGTCACCCCATAGATTCTCCTTTCCTTGGAGAGAGATACACTTTGATCACCCCCCTCCCTGCCCCCCGGAGTTGACGCCATCGTCCATCCTAAGTATGAAGTCGTAACACCCCAGTCAAACCAGCAATCCCCCCCATCATCCTCCGTGAAAAGACTGCGCGCACCCGTTTATCAGAAACTAGCAGTGTTCAAACATCCCTTACAACAAAGGGACGAAGTGCACTCGCGCGCGTCGTCGAGCGCGCATGCCGAAACCCTTCAACACACAGTGGCCGTCGTAAGGAACTTCAAAACGACGGTGCCAGAAGCCTACCACAAGCACATGGTTGCACAACATCATTGTTCAAACAAGAAGCCTGTGCTCGCGCTCTTGCAAGTTATCTAAATATCATGGCTTTACTGTGTTCGTCAAGTGCTATCTACAGTGCCTCTCGCGCGCCCATGCCGAAGTCACTCGGGCGCCCTTGTGCGCGTGCTGTCGCAGTAACCTCTTGTAATCATTGGGACGACGTGCGCACGCGCGCGTCGTCGTGCGCGCATGCCGAGATCCTGTGAACAACAAACATCGGGGTTGCCAGGACTTCAGAAGCGAGTGTCTCGAACACATACAAAAAAAGACACAAGTCTTCGCAACAAGTTGTTTCAAACAAATCCTGCGCCCGCGTTCTTGCGAACCCTAAATATCACCATCGGTTTATCAACATGTTCACTAACATCGTCGCGAACGGGCCTCTCGCACGCGCATGTCGGAATCGCAAGAACTCCATTTGCGCGCGTGCTGTCGCAAGAGTTCCTTTCAACGGTTGGGACGAAGTATGCACGCGCGCGTCGTCTCGCGTGCCCGCCGAAATCTGTCAAACACTTTCTAGGTGCCGTAATGATTTCAAGACCGAGTGTCCCGAAAACCCGTAAAAACACTTGGCCTCGCAACAATAATTTACAACAACAGCCTGCGTTCGCGCTCTTGCGAATTCGTAAGGACACCGTCGGTGCTTCTGTTCATTAACCTCTGCTGTCAGACGGGCTTCTCGCGCCGCATGCCGGAATCATTCGAACGCCCTTGCGCGCGTGTTGGGGGGGCACGATCCGTGTCAACTAACACCATGTGGGACACTCGCGGGTCGTCCGCGCGCCCATGCCGAACTCCGTCCAAAACCTACACCACAGACGCGAGGACGCCGCCATCGTCGTCGGGGTGATCAGTGGCGCCGTCACTGGCCGTGCCGTCGTCGTTGTCATTATCGTCACCAGCACCGCTACAAGCATCATCGCGTCGATTTACCGTTGTCAACGGTGCCATGATACCGCGCCAGTCAAGCCGCCGATTCGCATTGAAGTGCCCACTGGGAAGTGCCCAGCGGTCAGCGCCACCGCGGCCGCGTCGTTCGCGCCAAACTAGCTGGCAGATGCGCGCGCGAGCATGCGCGCTAGCGCGGCCGCTGCGGTGCGCCAGCCAGCGCCGAGCAGTCAACGTAATCGCCGCCGCATGAGCTTTGCAAACCAGGTTGCGGGCAGGTGGGTGGGATGATTGCGCGAGCAGTGGAGCAGACTTCTTCAAGTTCGGCAGGGCGAATTATACACCACACAGCTTGCACCACGTAGACTGCACCACAGCGCTTAGACCACGTAGCTTGCACCGCACATATTACACAGCATAGCGTTCATCATACAGCTCACATCCTTCCGTTCAGACATCAGCAATGGAACAACTTACTGTTTGGGTCCCGCGTTGGCTAGCACTGTTTTTTCGAAGTGGGGATCCCGCTGTAGCGCTGGTCTCATTCCAGGATGGGCGCTTTGTTCCCTTCGTTCAGAAAGACCCAGCGCGGCCCACAGTTTTGGTTCCGGTTCCTTCCTCGGCCTGGTCCCATCCTCCGCCTTCTTGGTCCCCCTGCTTTTCCCGCTCCTCCTAATCCTGCTCGTGTTGCTGCTGCTGCTGCTGCTGCTGCTGCTGCTCCTTTTGCCACATTTGCCTCCAATGCGCACGGCCTCCAAGTCTGATCGCGAATTACACCGTGGGGCCACTTGGGGGATCCAGGTCCGCTAGGAAAACAGTCGGTGAATAGGAACAAAATCCGCACAATGGGTAGGGATCGGTGGGAGGGGTAGGGTGTCGAGCGCGCGCGAAGCGTGTCCCCCCCCTCTCCCTCCTCCCCACCACCATCCTTCCCTCTCCTCTCCCCCACCCTCTGTCCTCCCCCCCCTCCCTCCGCCCTCCCCCCCCCATATCCCCCCTCCTCGCCCTCCGCGCCCTGGAGGCGCATCGGAGGGCACGTCTGAGGCCTCCTGGCGGGGGGCATCGTGGGGGCCGCCCTGAAGGCCTCGTGGGGCCCCGCTGACGGTCTGGCCGGGGCGGGCGTGTGGCCTCGGGCTGATCTTCGTATGCTTGTTGTTCTTTTTATTGTTTTTGTTGTGTTTTTGTTTTTGTATATTGTTTTATCTTTTTCTTTTTTTGGCCTGTGTTCCTCCGGCTTCTCTTTTGTGGATTGTTGTTTTGGTCTTGGGTTGTGTTGTGATTTTGATTTTTTTGTTTGTTGTTTTTCTTTTGTTTGTTTTGTTATTTTTTTTCTTTTTTTTTTGCTTTACCTTTTTTTTTTTTTGTTTTTTTTTATTATTTTTTTATTTTTTTGTTTGTTTTTTTTCTTTGGCGCTCTTTTTTTTTTTTTTTTTTTATTTTTTTTTTTCATTTTAATTCGGGTCTTTCCTGCAAAGGGCGCTTTTTTTGTTTTTTTTTTTTTTCTGTTTTTTTTTTTTCTTTTTTTTTGCCAGGCCGCTGGCACGAGTTCGTGCGGCAAGTGGGCGAGGCGCTGCCAGTGGTGCCGTCGAGGATCGGGGGGCGGGGCATGGTTGCAAAGGCTCGAACGGAGGAGGAGGAGGAGGAGGAGGAGGAGGAGGAGATCCGGGCTTTTTTTCCGCCGCTACACGATGTCGCCGCACCGCACTTCTCTTTTCTCCTTGGGTCTGATGTTATTCTCTCTCTCTCTCTCTCTCCGCCTCTGCGTTGCAGCACGTGTGCTGTTGGATCTTGCATGTCACACCTCACGGCCAGGCGGCTCCAGGGGCGGTGGCCCCCGGAGCCGCCTGGCTCGCCAGTCTGGTCCCCCCCCGGGGGCAACGGCCCCTTGAAGGGGGAGGGGGGGGGATGGCAGCGTCTGCAGCGCAGCTGCCTCGATACGCCCGTGTTTTGAACCGCATCACACGCCGTGCTAAAACACGTCAGTGGCGATACGCTGCGCGCTAGCTCGGCGTATCGGCCCACGTCTCGGCGAGCGTATCGCTTCACGCCTGCGTTCTCTGCCTACGTGTTGAGCTCCGTATCAATACGCCGCGTGCTTCGTGTTGCGTATTGGGGCAGCTGAGGTCTGGAATTATGCATGCCACTGGATCCCAGAATCCAGGAGGATGAGCCTCAGATCAATGACGATATGATGTTTCCAATCCCGGCGTTCGCCTTCAGGCTCGGTCTCTCTCTGGGGCCTTGCTGTCGGGCCCCCAGGACCGTCAGGTATGGATCGGGGACGAAACACTACCCCCCAGAACGGTCGGGACCTGTGGGGCTGCGGACTGGACCAAATCACATCCGCGGATGTCAGGTGGTCGAGTGCCTGTCCCCCCTTGCATGACGTGTTCGTCTACATCTCGTTCGAGGTGCGTTCCTTGCATTTGGCACGTGCGAGTCTGCAGCAGGTTCGTACCAGTGCGCCATCCGAGTGCGGTTTCGTGTGGGCGTCTGTGACGAACGTCGGGGGTCGACGAGGCGCTCGCCGGGCAGGGGTGCAGCGACGGAGCCGCGGCGCCGAGCACGCGTGCCGATTCGGCAGTGTCCTGGCAGTGCAGCGCGGCCACGATGCAGCACAGGAGGAGGTGGGATGCTCACAGCAGTTCACACATCCAGGGGGGAGGCGCAGGAGGTGATGCAGCAGGAGCAGGAGGAGGAGGAGTGGGGGAGGGGGAGGAAGACAGGGATGATGAGGAGGAGGCGGTGGAGGAGGAGGAGGAGGAGGAGGTGGAGGCGGAGGAGGAGGAGGAGGAGGAGGAGGAGGAGGAGGAGGGAGGAGGAGGAGGTGGAGGAGGAGGAGGAGGGGGAAGAGGAGGAGGAGGGGGAAGAGGAGGAGAGGGAGGAAGGGGAGGGGAGAAGAGAAGGGGGAGGAGGAGGACCAGTGTAAACCCATGACTCATCATCGATGTTTTTCAATACACCCTCCCACCAATATTCCTTTTCATAGGCCCATACAACGGGTCATTTCCACAGAGGGAATTGCCCCGTCGGGGGGCACCCGTGTGAACATCTTGAAGCGTGCCAGAATACCATTCTCACCACTTCGACGCCACGAGTTAACCTGACTGGTACGTCTTGGCGATCCTGGGTCGTGCCAGCACATCATTCGTGGGACTTCAACACCGCGAATAAACGTACCTGCTGCGCCCTGACAATCTTGAACCGCTTCAAAAAAAACTATTCTCGGACGTTACCCATGAGAACCAGTAAAACTCGTGCCCATGTTTAAACTGGATGTGCGCGGCGCTCAGGCGAGAGCCACATCTTCAAAAGGAAATTCAACAGGAAATACTCAATCCGTGAAACCTTGGCAATGTTTTATACGAGTGTGCGCGGCGCTAATGCGAGAGCCACATTTTGAAAACGACCCGCCCTCAATCCGTGAAGCTCTTGCAAATGTTTCAAATGGATGTGCGCGGTGCCCATGCGAGAGCCACAGTTTGAAAACGATTCGCCCTCAATCCGTGAATATGCGCGGCGCTGAGGCGAGAGCCACATTTTGAAACAGGCCCGCCTTGAATCCGTAAAACGATAGCAAATATTTAAACGAGTGTGCGCGGCGCTTGGGAGAGAGCCACGTTTTGAAATCGCTCCGCTCTGAGTCCGTGAAGCTCTTGCATGTTTTTAGCGAGTGTGCGCGGCGCTTAGGCGAGAGTCATGTCTTGAAAACGACTCGCCCTCAATCCGTGCAGCTCTTTCAACTGTTTGAAGCGAATGTGCGCGGCGCTTAGGCGAGAGTCACATTTTGAAAACGAGTCGCCGTCCATGTGTGAAGCCGTTGTCAATGTTTGAGCATCAGGGTCATAAGTGGAGAGGAAGGCAGAGGCGAAACGCCCGGCCTGCCCTTTCGACCAGCCTCGGGGTGCGACAGGGAGGACTTATTGGGAAGGCCTAGCGGCCAGTGCCGCCGACCCTGAAGAGGAACGGCAACGACGGCGGCGGCGGCGGTGGCAGCGGCGACGACGACGACGCTGACGCTCTGGAGCCTATCTTGGGGCTCTCTTGGGAGCCCCTTGGGCTCTGTTGGGGCTTGGGCTTGAGCCGCGGCTGGAACCAGGGCCAGGGCTAGGTAAGTGGTGAGGAAGTCTGAGGCGAAACGCCCTGCCTGCCCTTTCTACCAGCCTCGGGCTGCGACAGGGAGGATTTACTTAGAAGAGAAGGGAATGGAGGAGGAGGGGGAGGAGGAGGAGGAGGAGGACGAGGAGGAGGACGAGGAGGAGGAAGAGGAGAACAAAGAGGAGGAGGAGGAGGAGGAGGAGGAGGAGGAGGAAGAGGAGGACTGGAAGAGGAGAAGGTGGAAAAGAAGGGAGTCCGTGCCTGTGTTTGCTCGAGGAGGCCTCGAAGTGTCGCTCGCCGCCCCAGCCCTGCGGGAATGTCCCCTGAGCTCTTGGGAAGGACCCGCGCCAGCGCATGTGCCCCGCCGTGCCCTTCGGGCGAGCGGCCTGGCGAGCGCGGCGGCGGCAGCCGCGCCGACGCCGTGGAGGGGCGCTGCTTGGTTATGGTCGACATCGACGCCTTCTACGCCCAGGTCGAGGAGCTGCGGGAGCCAGGGCTGCGGGGTCGGCCCCTGGCCGTCTTCCAGAAGTTCCTCGTGGTCACGTGCAACTACGCGGCCCGGGCGGCGGGTGTCACGAAGCTGATGGGCAAGGAGGAGGCCTTGGCCAGGTGCCCCACCCTCGAGCTCAGGAGCGCCGAGGACTTGACACCCTACAGGAGGGCCAGCAGCCAGGCCCTCCAGGCGCTCGAGGAGTGGGCGGCGCAGCACCGCGGCGCGGTGGTCCAGCGCCTGGGCATGGACGAGTTCGCCGTCGACGTCTCGTGCGCCGCGGCCGAGCGGGCGGCCAGCGCGCCGGAAGCGCCCTGGCAGGGGCACGTCTTCCGCGCTGGAGGGGCGCTGGCCCAGGCGGCGGAGGCGCTGGCGGGCCGGGCGGCGTGCTCCAGGCCCATGGACCTCAGGGCGGTGCAGCTGGGCGCGGGAGGCCGCGAGGGCGGCTGCGGAGGTCCCGAGGAGCGCCTCCTCGCAGCGGGCAGCCAGCTGGCCGGGGAGCTCCGCGCTGCCGTCCGCGCAGCGACCGGCCTCAGCAGCTCCGCGGGCGTGGCGTGCAACCGCATGCTGGCCAAGTTGGCGGCGGGCCTGCACAAGCCAGACGCTCAGACGTCGCTCCCGCGCCAGGAAGCCGGGCCTCTGCTGGACCCGCAGCCAGTGGAGATCCTTCCGGGCGTCGGTCGTCGCCTGCGGGAGCAGCTACGTGGCTGCGGCGTGCAGACAGTATGCGACCTGCGCTTGGCCTCTCTGGCCGATCTCGCGGCGGCCCTCGCGGAGGGTGGTGCAGCGACGGACACCGCCCTAGCAGAGGCCGCTGCCGCGAGGCTGCAGAGTTTGGCGGGAGGCGACGACCCAAGGCCTGTGCAGCAGTCTGGCCCGCAGCAGCGCATCTCAGTCGAGGATTCGTTCCGGCGTTGCGCGACACTGGAGGGCGTGCAGGCCGCATTGGCAGTCCTCGCGCCAGACCTGCTCGCCCGTCTGGAGGAGGACGGCCGCGAGCCCAGGCGTCTGGTTGTCTCCTGGCGGTGCTACGGCAGCCGTACCATGAACAACCCTTCGGGCACGGGACGGGGCGTAACCTCTCGATCGGTGCCATTCCCTGCGACTGCTGGGCTGCCGGCGGCGGCGGCCGCCGCCGAGCTCTCCAGCTGCGCTGCGGGGGTCTTGCGGAGGGCCCTGGAGGCGCCTTTTCACCTGACGAAGATCAACCTGGCGGCGTCGTCGTTCGCCGCGCCGCCGCATCGGTTGCCCGGCGGCCCACGGCAGCTGCCGTTGCGAAGCGCGCTGCTAGGCCGCGCGCCAGTGATCGCGATCGACGACGATCAGGACCCCCACGCTGGTGTGCCAGCGCGCCCACAGGCTGCTGGCGCGGCCGCCGCCTCCGAGAGCTACCGCAGCGACTACGCTGGGGCCAAGCCGGCCGTGGTCTTCAGCAAGGCCGCGGAGCGCAGGCTGCGCGAGGAGGGCCGCCCGTGCGGGGGCGCGCCCAGCCAAGCCCCGGAGGCCGACGGCGCAGGCGGAGCACGCGCCAGCAGGGACGCGCGCGGTGACGTCCCGGGGCCCGCCGCGAGCAGCTTGGGGAGCCTGGCGGAGCTCGAGAGGCCGCTGGTGGACCTGCTGTCCAGCGAGAGCGACGGCGGCGAGCCCTCCCCGCGCGGCGCCCAGATGCCCCAGGGCTCCGCCCCGCAGCCCGGCGAGCTCGACGCGGCCGCGGCCAGCGGCGCCCGCCAGGCCCGCCCGGCGGGGAAGCGGGAGCAGCCGGCCGCGGCCGCGCCGGAGGCCCTGGCGCTCGGCGGCGAGGCTGGCGCAGCTGGGCCTCTCGAGGCGGCGGCGGCGGCGGAGGCAGCGGCGAGCGCGCACTCGGCGGCGGCGGCGCTGGCACGGGCCTCTGCGCTGGCGGCGGCGGCGGCCGCGCCACGGTCTCCGCAGCCCTGCCTCCAGGTGCCGCCGGCGCTGCGCCCCACGGCGCCGGCGGAGGCGGAGGCGGCCAGGGTGGAAGGCTCAGTGGCCGCAAGGTCCCCAAAGAGGCGGCGGGGTTCCAGGCAGCTGGACCTGGGGGCGATGCTCGGGTTGGGCGGCGGGGGCGCGGGCGGCGGGCTGCCCGAGTGGGCAGAGGCAGGCCAGGGGGGCGAAGAGCCGCCAAGGCGTGGGTGGCACCAGGTTCCCCTCATCGGGCGGCCCGCACTGGGGGGCGGAGCGAGGGGGGCGACCTGCTGAGGGGGCAAAGAACGTCTCGGGAGAGGCGTGGGGCTTGTAGAAATCGGGGCCGTCCAAATGGGATCCGAGTGGATGGGTTCGGATGATCGCGCCGCATCGCCGATGCGGCACGACGTGGAGCCCGATGTTGTTCGCCACGCCGACGGCGCCGATGCGTCGCCGACGTCGCCGATTTGTCGCCGATGCACTGGCGATGCGGCGCGATCCTCCGACCCCCATCCTGCTCGGACCCCCATGCGGGAGGCCTGCAGAGAGTAGGCCTCCCGGAGGGCAGGGGGGCCTCTGGGGAGGCCCCCTGTGCCTTCCTGGAGAAGGCCGCCCCCTCGCCCAGTGCCCACCCGCGCGCGCCGCCCGGCGCGTACCCGGGCTCTACATCTTCCCGGGCTTCCTGTCGGAGCTCGAGGAGCAGGCGCTGCTGGCGTGGCTCGACGGCGGGCAGGCCTGGAGGCCGAGCTCCTCCAACGGGGAGTGCAGGTCGAAGCGCTGGGGGGTCCGGACCGACCTCCTGCGGCGCAGCGTCCGGCCCGCGGCGCCCTCGCTGGGGGAGGACCGATTCCTCCTCCTCCTCCTCCTCCTCCTCCTCCTCCTCCTCCTCCTTCTTAACCTCTTCTTCTCCTCCTCCTCCTCCTCCTCCTCCTCCTCCTCGTCGGGGCAGGAATACAAACCAGCCTGGCGGAGGACCAAGCCCTGGGCAGTCGTGAGGGGCTCAGTTGCGAGAGTCGTCTTCGGTGGCGCTCCCAATGGGGACTCGAAGCGTGTGAGCCATACGCTCAATGGCGCGTGGGCGAAGCAATGCATTGCACTGTACTGCTGCTAGTGGCCGTTGCCTCCAGCAAGGCGCGTGGGCAGACGCATGCACGATTGGCACCGCGTCGGAAGCGAGAGAAGAAAATCGCATCACGACTGTGACGCAGGAAAACGGCAAGCCCCACGATTATACCAAAATGGGGCGGGTGGGACGCATGTCGGCTGTACCACTGAGGCCTTCGGTCTCCTCATGGGGGCACTAAATGTGTGAGGGGTGTGCCGACATTGGGCGGCGGGGGGCCCGCATTTCGACTTTGCCACTGCGGCCTTCGGTGGAGGTTTCTATGTGGCCACGAAACGTGTGAAAGGGGTGCCGAAATTGGGCGGGAGAACGCGTACGGACCATGCCACTGGGGCCTTCGAAGGAGCTCCTACGAAATTTGTGAGGTGTGCGCCGAAATGGTGTCGCAATCGTGATGCGGAAGGCAAGGGATGGAAGGAGGAAGGAGGGGGAGGAGGGAGGAAGGAGACGCGGGACGCTGTCTCTTCAAAGCGAGGACCAAACAACATAGTATGGATAAGAAAGTTATCTAGGCGAAGGACCCAACCATATGCAATTGTGAGCAACGCGCTGTCGCACCACATTCGGTTGAGCTCCCTATAGGGCAGCGAAGCGTGTGAGGGTGTGCAGAAATTGGCGGGGAACCGCATGCGAACCCTGCCACTGGGGCCTTCGGTGGAGTCCCCCATAGGGCTGCGAAACGTGTGAGGGGTGTGCCGAAATGGGCGGGTAACCGCATGCGAACTTTGCCATTTGCGGCCGTCGTTGGAGATCCCCATGGGGCCACGATGTGCATAAGGAATGTGCCGAAATGGGTGGGGACCCGCATGCGAGCTTTGCCACTGGGGCTTTCGGTGTAGATTGCTATGGGGCCACGAAACGTGTAAGGGCGTGAGGGGTGTGCAGAATAGGGCGGGGAACCGCATGCGAATCCTGCCACTGGGGCCTTCGGTGGAGTCCCCCATAATCCAATAGCCCTTATAACGGCGACGATGGAACACAGTGCCGGGGAACTGCTTTGAACATCACCAGTCGTTCAAAGCAGTGCCCCGGCACTGCATTGAACGATGCGGAAATGCGATCAGCAGGAGCCTTCGTCTGTTCCTTCTCCTCTTCTCGTCGCTGCATGCTCTTCCTTGTCCTCCCTCCTCCCCCGTTCCCTCTCTAATTAATTACCTCGTTCTCCCAGTCTCACGCGCACTCTTCCTCCCCCCTCTCCTCCTCCTCTTCCTGCTTCTCCTCCTCGTCCTCCTCCTCCTCCGCCTCCTCCCCCTCATTTGTTATATTTCTCCGTCCTTGTCCTCCTGTCCCCGTTTTCCTTCTCCCTCTCCTCCTCCTCCTCCTCCTCGTCGTCGTCGTCCTCCTCCTCTTCCTCCTCCTCCTCCTCCTCCTCCTCCTCTTCCTCCTCCTCCTCCTCCTCCTCCTCCTCCTCCTCCTCACCTTCTTCCTCCTCCTCCTCCTCCCCCTTTTCCTCTCCCTCCTCCTCCTCCTCCTCCTCCTCCCCCTTCCCCCTCTTCCTCCTCTGCTATCACTCCTCCCTAATTCCTGTCCGCTCCTCCCCTTCACTGATCTTCCTCTTCGTCATCATCATCCCTTTCGTCGCACGCCTCTTAATCCTCAATCGGTTCCCAATCTTCTCGACTTTCTTGTCATCCGCGTCCTTGGCTGTTGGAGGGGCCTCAGGAATTCTCAGGGCTCTTGTGTTGCACGCGAAGGCACACCTCCCAGGAACGCATCATCCTCCTCACATTCACCCTCCTCCTCCTCATCCTCCTCCTCCATGCACGTTCGGCTCAAGCCCGCGCCGACGGTAATTAGGTTTCACGGCGGTTGGGCGGGCTCGCGCCCGCCTCCGCGGCCTGCAGTCGGGGCAGAGATGCGTGCAGGGTGGGATGACAAAGTGGAAGAGGAAACACGGGCCGCAGTTGCGGATTCTTCAAAGAGCAGCGGCGGCGGTTGGGGAACAAGTGGGGGTTGGGGCGGCCGCAGTGGCGGATACGGCGGCGGAGGTGACCGCAGTGGCGGCTGGGGCGGCGGAGATTCTCTTGGCGGATGGAGAGGAAATGCGCAGGATGGCGGCGACGGAAGTGACCGCAGTCGCGGATGGGAGGGCGGCGGATGGGGCGGCAACGGATGCGAGGGTTGGGGAATGGAGGGCGCCCGCTGGTGGGACGACGAGGGTGGCTGGTGGAATGCATGGTAAGGTGGCCGCTCGAGTGCCTCGGCAGGTTCTCCTGCCGCGGAGCCCGCGGCCGCAACAGCGGCGGGCAAAGGAGGCGGTCCCCTGCTTCCCCCAGGGCGCGAAGAACAAGGCGCAGTTGCGCTGTTTCAAATTGTGCGCAATGAGCCGCTGCCAATTTTCAAGTTGGAATTCTTCGAGAACTTCAGGGCGAACTGGAACGGCAATTTATAGCAGCACAACGCGGCCTTGAAGTGGTTCCGAGACGAGTACGAAGACCGAGAAAACCCTTTCGGCAGCCGCACGCCCGTCTTCGGAGGTACCGCAGTTGCGGAGGAAATTTCGAAGATCCTTAAGTACCGCGCAAAGGGGAAGGCGCAGGACAACAGGGTTTGGGACTGGGACCACACTGTCAAAGTGCCGTGGTCTTGGCTGGAGATGGTCGCGCAGATGGATGGACCTACAATGCTGCGCGTCGTGTGCGGCCCTGACAATGAACGCAGTCGCGGGTTGGTCCGCTGCGAGTGCCGCCCGTGCCCTAGCAGTCTCGACAACATGAGGCACACGAAAGGGGTGGACAGAGGACAGGCGCAAAGAATCCCTCTGCCCCAGTGGGATTTCGTCCTCATCCGCGACGACGGCTCGGGCATTCGCGTCCACCATCCTGGTCTAGCCCGAAGTTCAACACGTATGAGGTGGAGCCGCACTCGCATCCCGTGCGGGGCCCGAGGGCAGGTCTCGGCAAGAGCGATGGCCAAGGAACGTTCACGTTCTGGAAGATGCTGCACGCCCATCCGAATCCTGGGCGGTTCGACGCGAGCAAGGGGGCGCAGCTGCAACCGCGGTGGTCCGCGCAGCCTTGACACCGCAGTTGCGGGATTGCGCAGCCATGGAACCGCAGTTGCGGGGACCGATCGCGTGACGCCGCGCTCGTTTGACTCACTATGCGCGCTTTCGGCCGCAGGTGCGGCGCTGCCTTCTAGCGACTTCATACAGCTTGGCCGCAGTTGCGGCGCTCCCACGACTGACCGCTGTAATTAGGTGCTTCGGGCGCGCATCACCTCCGTTGAAGCACTCGTGACGTTAATTAGCGCTGCCGCAGTTGCGGAGACAGGTACTTAAACAGATGGATCCGCAGTTGTTCGTCGTCCTCGTCGCCCCTTCCCCGTCGTCCTCGACGCAGTCTCCTCCCTCCGCCTTTCCTCCTCGTCGCAGTTCCTTCCGTTGGCCGTAGCCCGCCTCCGTTGGCCGAGTCATTTCCCGTCGTCCTCGTCGCAGTCCCCCCCGAGGGCCGCAGTTGCGGACTTTGTTGAGTCCTCCTCCTCCGTTTCTGCCCCGTCATCCTCGTCGCAGTCCCTTTTTTGCTATTTTTTTTTTTTTCTTTGTTTTTTTTTTTTTATTTTTTTATTTTATTTTTTTTTTTTTTTTTTTTTTTTTTTTTTTTCTTCTTTTTTTTTTTTTTTTTTATTTTTTTATGTTTTTTTTTATTGTTTTTTTTTTTTTTTTTTTATGTTTTTTTTTTTTTTTTTTTTTTTTTTTTTTTTTTTTTTTTTTTTTTTTTTTTTTTTTTTTTTGTTTTTTTTTTGAGTTTTATTGCTTTCCTTTCACCCTCGTCTGAGATCTTCGCGCCATCCTCTTCCGTCGCGTCCTCTCCATCCTCCTCTTCGCCTTCCTCGTCCTCATCCCCGCCGTCTCCCTCGTTGTCCTTCCTCTCCCAAGCCGGCCGCAGTTCCCCCGTCGGACGTGGGCCGCGCGCGGCCACGCCATGGACCCAGGTCGCAAAGCCGAGGTCGACAAGCGGTTCGCCGAGCTGAAGCAGCAACTGCGGGAAAGGTTCGGCCTGCAAGGGGCTGCCGCGGTTGCCGCAGTCGCGGAGCCGACGGAGGACCGCAGTTGCGGAAGCCCCGAGCGACCGCCGCGCGAGGCCTCCCCGCAGTCGTCTAGCTCCTCGCGGGAATTTCGGCCGCCGCCGCCGATAAGCGCTGCGAGTGGGAGCTCTGCTGGTGGGAGGCGCGAAGAGGCGCAGTTGCGCAGGGCGCACTTGACCCCCAAGGCAAAATGGGGGCCTCGGGCGCAGACGCCGACGAAGCAGCAGGACCAACCAACAGTGACGGGAGCCGCCACCGAGACCGCAGTTGCGGGGGTGGCCGGCGAGCCAGGTGCCGCGCGCGGCTCATCTGGGAGCAGCGCGCCCTCGGCCGTGCTGCTCGCAGCCGAGTCCTAACGAGGCGCCCAACCCGAAGACGAGGCCGCCTCCCAGGAGAAAGCCGCCGAGACAACCGCCTCGGCCGATTCGCGGCCGAGGAAAAGGCCGCCTCCCACGGAAGACTCGCCGCAGTCAGAACCGCAGTCGCGGGGTCGCGCGGGGCCTCCGTCGGAACCGCAGTTGCGGGAAGATGCGGGAGCACCGCGGAAGAAGCAGCGGACCAGGTCCCCTCCAGGGATAAACTACTTTGGGGAACGCCCCAAGTGGAACGAAGGATTCCTTCGTACAGAAGCCGGCAATCGGGTTCCGTCCACCATCGCTTTGGTGTTCAACGTGGTGGTCATCACGAAGGTGGCAACAAAGGAAGATGTCTTCAGGTGCATCTTGCACCAAACTGCGGCGGTCGTCTTCGTCGTATGGGACCCCGAGCTGTTCCGCACGGGGAACGTCGAAGGCGCTTGCAGCTACGACGTTCCCGTTGGACTCAGGACTGCAGTCGAAGACGCTGTCACTTTGAAAAACAACACCGCGGAGCCTTACTGGACGACGGTTGGCCTGTTCAGAGACACGGGCGTGGTGCTCGTGCGCCCGCACATCATCGCAGAGACCGCAGTTGCGGGTCTTGTTGTTGGGGCCACCCACGCCGTCACGATCCTGCGCTTTCGCCTGAAGGGCTCCGACATGAATCCTGCCGCGGTGATCCGTTTTGCCGTCGTGTCCAGACACGCAGTCACCGAACGTCTCCAACAGAAGATCACGCAAACAGAACAAACAGCGTGGCAGCCAGGTTTCTTCAAGGACGCGGTTGCTTCCATCCATAAAAATGATGTGCGGTTCTTGTGCGGCTTGTTTGACATCCCGCCTGAGCAGCTCGCAGCATTTGGCCGCAGTTGCGGAGCCAGCTACACCTGCCCGGTGGGGGTGGTGTTCAGGGCTGGACCCGCCCTGTTCGGAGGCATTGTGGAGGGCACACGCGTCATGCATCCGAATTACGTCCTCCCCATTGGCCCGTGCGACGTGCGCATTGCGGACTACAACCTGGATTTTGCAGGGAGGCCGTCGAAGAACGATCCCCAGTGGCTCCCTGATTGGATGCGTCGAACAAGCGACTCCATCATCTCTCGGCGCTGGGTCCCAGCGAAGTACATGCCCAAGTGGGAGGATGACCCTGACCGCAGTAGCGGAGTCAGAAGAAAGCTCGGCTTGGCAGCGCTGCCCCCAATCGGCAAGGTCATTCAGAAGGAGCTCAACGAGAAGACCTTCAGCACGCACTGGAGCGAGGGCATCCACCAAAACGTCGTCTTCGTCGGCCACGGACGCCAGAGTCGGGCGAGCAAGCGGAAGCACGAAGAGGCGCGATCTGCCGCAGTTGCGGACGAGCGGTGAGTGCGGCAAGACCGAGGTGCCGCAGTTGCGGAACAGAGCTCGGTACTACTGGGCGCCTGCTGCCTGCGTAGTGCATCCCATTAGCGATGGAGTGCATGTTGCGGTGTAGGATAGCCCGCAGTTGCGGGGTTGCGGTTGCAAGCCGCAGTTGCGGTTGCGTATAATAGGAGAGCACGCGGTTGCGAAGCCGCAGTTTGCAATAAGTGTGCGCGCGCTGGGTCATCATCATCGTCGTCGTCCGTCCTCGTCGTCGTCGCTGCCGTCGTCGTCGTCGCGTCTGTCGTCTGTCGTCAGCAGTCGTCGTCGGCCGTCGTCGTCGTCAAGTCTGTCGTCTGTCGTCAGCAGTCGTCGTCGTCGTCGTCCCTCCTCCCTCCTCCCTCCTCCCTCCTCCCTCCTCCCTCCTCCCTCCTCGTCCTCCTCCAGGCCGCATCCCCCCGCCACCTCCGTCCTAGCTGTCCTTCCCCTTCCCCTCCTCGTCCTCCTCCAGCTTGCACCCCCCTCCCTCCTCCAGCCTGCACCCCCCCAAGCTCTCGCCCGATATTTTGGATTAAAACTGGGCCTTCAGTCGTCCGCAGGCATTCGGCTCAGCAGGTCGTTGGGCTCCTGGCACACACGCCTCCACCCTGAGCGACGGACGTCGTGCCATAGTCCGCCATATCGGAGCTCCGGGCCGCAGTGGCGGACAGCGTCGGCACAGATATGAACGACAGCGTCGGCACTGATAATGCCGCAGTGGCGGACAAGAAAGCCGCAGTGGCGGACGAGACAGCCGCAGTTCCAGGCGGAACGCAAGGGATCTTTCAGAGGGCCAACGCCTTGAGGTCTAGATTCAGGACAGGGGACAAGGTGCGCCTCCCTGTGCTCATGCTCGCCCCGCACACGGGAAACCGAGGCGGGCACTACCCTCAGCAGGAAAGGGTTCGGGAACTCGCTGTGAAAATCTTCCTGGCTGGATTCACGCAAGCCGAAGCTGACCACGAAGGTGTCTGCGTTCAGATGTACCCAGCACAAGAGCTGGTGCTGAGAAAAAAGGAGGACCCGAAGTTCAGACGTACACAGAGTACAATCTGGAAAAAGCGACCGGCCACCTCGCTGCGTGCTTCGACCGCAGTTGCGGAACAGACGTTGCGTATGGGACGTGTTCGCACTCCCACTTGTGCCTCGTGTTGCGGGCGTGCGCCCTGGGAGCCAAGTGGCCCATCCCCCAAGGCATGGAGTTCACGGAGGACGAGAGCGCGAGGCTGAAGCGCGTGCTCGATAAGGACGGCAATCTCGACATGGCCGCAGTGGCGGAACATGACCCTGTCGCTAAGAAACTCGTGCAGGGGGGTATGCTCATGGAAGTGCTTAGCTGGAAAATCATGGACGAGGAACCCACTGGTGCTTCGCTCATCAGCCAGTCCCTCAATAAAGGAGCCGATTTTGCGTTGCGAACGACTGAACTCACCGCGCTCCGTGTTCTGTGCAAGGCTGTTGACGCGGAGCTGCACGCCGCAGTTGCGGATCAGGTTGCCTTTAAAAAGGTCAAGCTCTCCGTCATGCACGAACTCGATCGAGTCGTTCAGGACCCAGACTTCATTGAGCTGTTCTCGTTCGTTGTTGGGCTCGGGAGCACGAAAGCGCAGTTCATCCCCTTGCTGCTCCAGTTCAGCGAGGTCTACGTGAACTCCAGGAGAAGGGCCCTTCGGCTCGGTGCCTTCGGGGCAGCCAGCGAGCTTCCCGACGAAGTGCCGTGGGTCAAGGTTGCCGTGGTGATGCGATGCTACAGGAACGCGCCTGCGAGGAAGAGGGGCGTTGACACTCCTGTGTGGTGCCCTGACCCAGAACAATCGTGGAAGAAGAAGGAGTTCCGAGTCTTCCTCATCGACATGAACTCGGCTCTCCGTTTGTACTTGTTCACGCTGAGCAAGGCCATCGACGGCATGGGCCCTGAGAAGGCGATCGAGTTCAAGGCGAACCTGTGCATACTGACCGCAGACGGCTTCATGCAGTACCTGAAGGACACCCACGTCAAGGAACGACGTATCCCAGGACATCGTCAGGCGCTCCTCCGCGCTTGCGCGGAGGCCACGGGGAAGGTGGAGCCGAAGTCCAATCGGGACGCCCTTGAGAAGGCCCTCGGCGAAGTGGGAGTCCGAGGCGGGAAGCCCGATTTGTTCGATTTCAACGCGTTGCCGCGCCCAGAACCGAATGAGCCCGCAGTGGCGGGGAAGACAAAGGCTTCCGCAGAGGAGCGCGAGTTGATGCCGACGGTCATTTCCTTTGACCCCACGACGCAATTACCAACGAACCACCGGCGCAGCAGGGACACGACGGCCATTCCACGCGGATCCTTCCCTTTGCCAATCGCCGAATGGAGGCGTTCAGCGGCAGCGAAGGAGCTGGGGGGGGAGCCTGCTTTGGTCAGCGCAGTGTTGCTGTGCCTTTGGGCGCGCCACATGTCCGCAGTTGCGGAAGCGCAAGTAGAGGTGTTGCAAGACGCTGACACAGAGAAACGCACCGTCATGGCAACCGCTGCAAACGACGAAAAATGCATCGAGTTGTGGCCGTGCGTCCCAAAGGCATCCAAGGTGCACGCCGCAAGCACGCACCCCGAGAGGGTGGCCGTGCAAGTCTGGGTGAAAGGAGATCAAAATGGGGCCACGCCCACGACCTTCTACTTGCACCCCGAGTTCAAGCCGCCTGCGGACAAGACGCCCGCCGACGTGGCTGACCACGATGTGCGGTTGAGAGCATGGAAGTGGGATGCGCAAGAGACAATGCACGTATTCTGGGCAGTCAACAGAGTCACGGAACAGGAGATCCAGCAGAGAAACAGCCGTAATGAAAGCGCAGTTGCGCGCATCAACATGGAGCTGGAGACGAAAGAATTGGCGGTGTGCGTGCCTGGGTCAGGCGGGGTCGTGCTCGCCGTGAATGTCCCTGTGCTGGTGAATACCACGGCCGTGAAGAAAGGAGAAGAGCTCCTGTGGGAGGCGAGACCCAAAACCGCACCGAAGAAGAAGGCGGCCGAGGAGACGTGGAAGACGGACGCGGCCAAGAGGGCCAAAGGGAAGCCTTCGGGCCAGCCCGCGCCGAAGAAATCGAAGAAAGGGTTCGACGTAAGCGGGAAGATGTCGCTCTAATTAAGAAGCCGCAGTGGCGGCAGTCAGGGCGGCTTGCTCGCGTGACCGCAGTTGCGGGCAACAGGCCGAAGGGGGGGGCGCACGCGTGACCGCTGTTGCGGAGCGCTCGTGTAGTTTGCAGTGTCGCTGCTTCTGTTAGCTGATGCCGCAGTAGCGGGCCGCTGACGATCGAGCACGGAGGTTCGAAACGGACCTCCTCCCTCCCTTCTCCCTCTCCTCCCTCGCCCTTCCTCCACTTCCTCCCTCTCTCCTCCTCCTTTCTCCCCTTCCTCCCAAGTTGGAAGCCGAAGCTACTCATTTCCTCACTCCCTCCCTCCCTCCCTGGAGGCCCTGGAGGGCGTCCGCCCAGGAGGGCCTGGAGGGCCCTGGAGGCCCTGGAGGGCCTCCCTGGAGGCCCTGGAGGGCCTCCCTGGAGGCCCTGGAGGGCCTGGAGGGCCCTGGGCTGAGGGCGGAGGCCCTGGAGGGCCTCCGCCCTCAGGGTGCTTCAAAGCAGTGCCGCGGCACTGCTTTGAAGCATTTTTGGCTTCAAAGCAGTGCCCCGGCACTGCTTTGAAGCACCCTGAGGGCGGAGGCCCTCCAGGGAGGCGCGAGGATCGCAGGGACCGAGGGAGGCCCTCCAGGGAGGCGTTCAGCTCGCCATCTGGCTCAACCGCGCGCGGCCCACTGCCCGCACCCCCGCCTTGCCCGCAGTTGCGGCTGTGTCCAGCGCAGTAGCACACATGCCGACTTCGAGCGAATGGAGCCCTGTGTGCGTTGAGAAGGTCTTGTGCATCCGTGGAGGTTGGCTTGCGCAGACCACCCCCGTCCCCGAAAAGGGTGTCAAGGTGCTCCACGCATGGCCCCTCGGAGAGATAACTTTCGTGCACGTGAACATGCAAAAGCCTTGGCTGCTCAAGGTGTGCGCCAAAGGTAAACCGACCGCAGGGGCCTTGAAGGCCTCCAAGGCCTGGGACGCGCTGAAGAAAGAACTCGCGAAGCAGGGCGGCGCCGCAGTTGCGGACGAGGAGAGCGACGGCGACGCGGGGGACCAAGCAGATGACCCCATGTCGGCCCTGGTCAGCTCCACGGACGCCACGAAGAAGCAGGCAGCGACCCCGACCAGCGCCAAGAGGCAGAAGACTGGAGCGCGTGCGGCGACTACTGGCCTGCCCAGGGGCGAGGCCGTGGAGTCGGCCATAGCCACTGTGCACTCCGTACAGATGCCCGCAAAGAGCCCCATGAAGTTTCCGCTCGACACGGCCGTTCGAAACGTGCGGGTGGCCAGCTTCAAGCGGAGGACGTTGTGGCTGGACGCTGCAGACCTTGGGTGGCTGATCGACATGATCGTGGACGACGAGAGCCTCGGCGGTGTCCCCGACATCGGCGACGGCGACAAGGACGAGGCCGCAGTGGCGGACAGGGACTGGGCAACGGCGGTTGACCCTGCCACCCCGCTGGCGAAGCAAAAGGAGGTCGACCCCCCCGTGGCGCAGGGGAGCGGCTCTGGCTTCACCGTCGTTCGGGACTTCAAGGGCGCTTGGGTCGCGACCATCACGCGAGAGTGTGCCAACAAGGGCAAAAGGATCGAGATGGATGTGAAGAAACTTACAAAGAAGAAGTGGCAGTCGGCGCAGTCGGTGAAGGGCTACGACTACGAGTGGGAGGGCATGACGCAGCACCTGCGCAAGCAAGCGGCTCTGGATTACCTCGAGCTCCAAATCCCCAGTCTGTTCGACTGAGGCCCGAAGCCGTATGGGCCGCAGTTGCGGTGGGGCTACTGAGTGCCCGCAGTTGCGGGGTGGCTGGGTGCGCGTGAACACGCGGAGGGCGAGGCGGTGTGAGGAGGCAGGCGGAAGGTTTAGGGTGTTCCACGGGTGCACGCCTTAGTGCGCCAACTTGTGTGGGCGAGCGTTTTTCTTAGAGAAGCTTGGAGTGAAGCATCGAAACCCTGTGCGCGCGATGATTGGGGCTTCCGCGCGGGCGTTGTTGAAATGTACCTCCTTCTTCGCCCCTCCGCATCGTCTTCAGTTGCTCCTCCCTCCTCCCCTCCCTCTTCCTCGTTCTGTAGCCCGCAGCCGAGTGCCCGGCCCGAGTCGTTCGCCACGCGACCGCTCATGGATGTTCCCGTGGGGCGGACATGGTATGGCGAGGAGGACGGAACGCATTTCGAGGTGGAGTGGCTCCCTTACGACAGCGGCTGCGCACCGAGGAAAACGAAGTATGGCACCACTGGGCTCGCCAACATCTTGGGCCGCAGTAGCGGCGTTCCGTGCCCCAAGAAGATAAAGGTGCACGCATGTGCGGATATTCCGTGCCTAGCGAAGTGGCCCGCGTCGCAGTACGGCCTTGTTGAGCCGCCTCGCTTTCATTTGCGGCCGTCTGCTTGGCGACCGGGCGCGACGCCACCACCCGCAGTTGCGGCTCCAGGCGGCACCGCAGTTGCGGCTCCCTCGGCCCCTGCACACATAGCACCAGCAACACCAGCAGAACTCGCAGCTTCTGCGCAAGAAGGACACGCAGCTCCAGCACCAGAAGCACCCGCAGAACCCAAACCTCCAGCAGCCCCTGTGCCCGAAGCACCCGCAGCAGCAGTCCCTCCAGCTCCTCCAGCTCAAGTGCACGCAACACCAGACCCGCCTGCTGCGCAGGAGACCGCGATTGCGGTTGAAGCTCCTGTGGGAGTGGAAGCGGACAAAGACACACCACTTCCAGCACGCTTGCCACCAGCGCGGCCGCTGCCAGAGAACTGGTCGAAGACGCAGGTCGCATTCTTCCCGTGCCCAGACCCAAAGGCTGCAGCACGAGTTGCGGCGCCTGTTGGCGACGCCTTGCGGCCACGAGTCGCGGCGCCACCCCTGGCGCCAGAGAAAGGTGTACCTGTGGAAGACGCGCCAAAGATCAGGCCGCAGTGGCGGCGACGGTGCCTGACGTCGTGATGGCTCTCCTGAGGCAGATTCTGTCCGAGAATTCCTACATAGGGTATTCAGCTTTCATGCTGTTTGCCTTGCGGTTCGGGCGTCGACCTTACGCGTGGGAAGGCGAGAACCGCAAGGACCTCCTTGACTTCTACATGCCTTGGGCAAAGGTGAAGTGCACTGAGCCATGCGCCGTCGACGGCGTGGCGTGCGTACTCGCCGCTGCTGAGGATCTGTTCGGGGAATGGACAACGGTGGAACTCAGGCCCGTGACTCCCGAGAACCCTCTCCATGAGGTGCGCCACTGGGTTGCCGCAGTTGCGGTGGGTGGCGTGTGCTCTGAGGGGGCGGACGCGTTGAACAGGTTCTACGGTCCTCTGGGGCAATGGGTCCTAGGGACTGTTTGCGATGGAAACTGCGGCATTGACCTTATGGCGATGATGTTGCAGAAACCGCAAAATGCCGAGACGCGCAAATGGCTTCGGGAGGAACTGTACGATTTCGGGGTGCGCCGCTGGGACGAACCGTGGTTGCTCGACATGCTCGTTGTCACGCAGGAACTAACCTTGGAGGAGGTGCGGGCGTACCGCAGTTGCGGGGCCAGCGGCCCTGCTGGACCCATGGTCCTGCACGACTCCGAGGGCGAGGGCGAACCAGCAGAGGCGCCGAGAGAGGCGAGCGCGCCACGCCCCGCTCTCATGGCGGCGTTAGAGTGGCAGACGGGCGTGCAGGACATGGGTATATTGCTTGCCATTGCTGAGGCTATGCCCGAGGCGTTGCAGGAGGAGCAGATCAGGGCGCACGCACTGGCCAGCGCACGCCCAAAACCCGAAGTTGCGGAACAGAAGCGGCGCGTGTGCCCGCACATGCTCAGAGACCGCGAACTGGTTTGCAAAGACCTGGAGGCGCACGCACGCAGTAGTGGTTGGATGGGCGAGGGCGTTCTGCCACGGAATTCAATCGCGTCTTTTTGCGAGCGGTTCACGTGGCCGAAGGGCATGGGGGTCGTCCTGCAGCGCCAGGCCGTCTCCAAGTGGTTTCAAAACTGGCGCACACAAGGTGGACATGGCACGGCGGGCGTGCATGGCCGACGCCGCGCGCGGGGCAACCAAGGGCGCCCGAACAAGGCTCCATTGCTGGAAGCCGCTCTGTACGAGTGGTGGTCCCACATGAGGTACTCCGTGGACTGGAAGGCGGTGGCCAAGCGAACCGCAGTTGCGGAGGAGAGGCCCAAGATGTTGGACAGGTTCTCCCAATCCCTGCTGGTTACGAAGGCGAAGCAACTCGTCGCGGACTACTGCGTGGAGACAATGAAGCGGGGAGGCAAACCGATGGTGCCGCAGTTGCGGCCTCGGTGATGGGTGAAGTGGCGGCGCTCCTACGGCCTGAGCATGAAGAAGCCGAACCGCAAGTACAAGGTGCCAAAATGGTTGCTCCAATCTCGTTTTGAGACTATGATCATGAACGTGGCCAGGGTCCGCGCAGCTGCTGAGGAGCTTCTGGGGTACGACCCGCACATCCTGAACTGGGACCAGTCGCCCTTTCACCACAACGAGTCGTCGTCGGCCTCGAAGCCGACCTTGGCTGTGAAGGGTGGCATTGTCCCGATTGTCGAGGCGCATGACGACAGCAGGGCTCGGTGGACAGCGAACCTGACGGTGTCGAGCGACGCGGAGGACATCCGCAGTTGCGGACCACCGCCGGCGGAGCTAAGGTTCAAGGGGGGATCTGTCATCGCTGAGGGCTTGGCCGCACATGCCCGCAGTCGCGGCTATCCGTCTTGGGTGAGCACGGCGACGTCCGAGAAGGGGTCCTACCGCGCAGACGACGTTGTTTCATTCTTGCAGCGGCACTTGCGGGCCTGGCCCGACGACCCGCAGTTGCGGGGAAAGTGGCGCATCCTCATGGCCGACGACCATTCCCCGCACAAAGCAGACGCTGTGCGGAGACTCGCCTGGCAGCGCGGCTACGCGCTGATCATTCACGGCGGGGGGGCGACCGCAGTTGCGCAGCCCGTGGACACGGACTTGAACCAGCACGTGAAGCGCCGGTACTTTGCCCTCGAGACCAAAGCGCTGGTGCAGCAAATGGCGTTGGGGAAGCACGTGCCGCAGTTGCGGCGTTCCGATTGCGCCGACTTGATGCTGTCAGTGTTGGAGAATGTGCAGTTGCACTTGGACGCCGCGAAAGGTTTCCAGAAAGTGGGAATTCGAGCGCCCTTCGACAAGTCAGGAGATCTCGAGATTTGCCGAGAGGCGGCGGAACTCTGGGAAGCAGGGGGGCTGCGAGCAAAAGTGGACACCGCAGTCGCGGAGGTGAGGGAAGATTGCGAGCAGAAACGTTTGAAATGGTCCTACAATGACGTGCTGCGTCTCATACACGAATACGAGAAACACGACGCCACAGATTCCGTGTTGGAGAAGCTCGGCGACGAAGCGCTCGGCCAGGAGCCAGGCCACGAGGAGGGCGATGAGGAGGGCGGGGAGGAGGAGGAGGAGGAGGTGCACGAGGAGCACGAGGAGGACGAAGTGCAAGAGGAGGCCTCGTGGGCCGAGGCTCTTGCGGAACAGTGCGATGCCGCAGTTGCGGCACCTGGGCCTCAAGGATCCTCGGTATCCATGGACTGCGTGGTCGACGCAGAGGCGGCCGAGCAGGTGGCAGTGGCGACGTCCTTGTCAGAAACGCTCCGCGAGGCGGAAGATATGCTGCGCCAAGTGGGCATGGAGAAACTAGCGCAGGATTGCCGACAGCAACGACACAAACAAAAGAAGCGGTTTAGAGAGCTGGCGCGGGAGGACAACGAGGTCCTACGAGCGTTGACTGCCCAGCGAGACCACGAAGCCGCAGTGGTGGCGAAAAAGCGGCGCCTGGCTCTGGAAGCGAACGACAGGACGAAGGCGTTGCACGATCTCAAGAAGCAGAATCGAGAGGCCGAGGCCGCCTTGAGGGCAAAGAAGGAGGCCGCAGTTGCGGTGGAAACGGCTTTGGCTAACAAACACGCCCTAGCGCAGTGGAATCCCGAGGAGTTCAAGATCAAGAAAAACAGGATGGCAGCTCTGGATCGCCTGGCTCGCGGAAAAGGCGTCCTCTCAGACGAGCAGAGGGGGGAGTGGGCATGGTTCAAGACGCATTGGGACGAGGAGATGTGCATGCAGCACAAGGAGCAATGGCCGCTCACGTTTGCTGGGTGGCTGCAAAAAGTCGCGAACGACGCGGCGTCTGGGAACCGTTCGGCGCTGTCGCAGTTCGTGCATTCGGAAACAGTGAGAACCCTGGGTGGCAAATGGCGCTGGTAATCCCAGCCCTAGCGTGATGCAGGCCGCAGTTGCGGACCCACAGGAAGTCCAGAGGGAAGTTGTTTTTCCAAGCGGCTCCCTCGCGGGCAGGAGATGAGGCAAAACCGCAGTTGCGGTCTTCCTGCTGCTGTGAAAATAATCCTTTCACAGTCCCTTGCAATCGTCGCCCTCCTTCTGCTTCTCCGCCAGTCCATTTGTTGTTCTTTCGGTTCCTTTGAGTCCTCGCCCTCCTTCTGCCTCTCCTCGAATCCTCTTTGTCTCCTCCCTCCATCCGACCCCATGCCCATTCACGATCCATTTCCGTAGCCACCGTGGCTCGAGGTGGCGCACGCGAAGACGCAAGCATGTGGCCGCCCGCGCGCCCGAGCGCATCCTCAGGGAGTCTGGACCGTGGACCTCGATTCGCCAGAACGGTGTTCATCCACAACGCTGAGGAGGAGGAGGGAGGCAAAGACGAGGAAGCCGCAGTTGCGGATGATGACGACGACCAGCGGTCGCAAGATGGCGACAGCACCGTCGCGTCCTCGGCTGCCTCCGCTGACGAGGCTGAGTCCCGGGGAGGTGCGGGAGCCGCAGTTGCGGCAGCACATGACTCCTACAAGCCGAGAGTGTTGTCGTCGCGGAGACCCTGGAAACGGGTGCCCATCATCGAGACAAGCAATCTGTCGGAAAAACAAAGAGCTCTTGTCGACGCATGGGAGGGGAAAACGGAGTTCGAAGCGGGACGGGTCGGCTTCTACGTGGCCAACTTCGGAGGGACTGCAGCTAGACCCACGCAACGCGCGGACGAGTGGGCGCAGCTCCGCGCGAACCCTGCCCTGATCATCGCCCTCTGCGAGTGCGACGACGAGACCTGCGCGGTACTCAGTGGGGAGCACGACGCGAGGGACAGTGCAGCCGCAGTTGCGGACGATAGGTTTCGGAGTCGGACTCAATACAACTACCTGTGCGTTAAGGGCGGCGAGCCATCAGGGACCCTCCTTGTTGGCATGAGGGACCGCAGTGGCGGCCACATTGAACGCGTAGACTTTGCGAGACTCTTCCACAAGCAGGAGAAGTCCAAAACGAAGAAGAAGAAGAAACAGTCCGCAGTTGCGGAGGCTCCTGCGCAAAAGCTGCACAACAAGTACTCCAGGGCGATGGTGGTGCGCGTCCACCTGGACCAGGCCGTGCCCCATTTGGGGGGCTCCTTCAACGTCATGGCGGTGCACGTCCACCACAGCTTGGCCAACCCAGACTGGGGCGTCACGAAGCTCCATGAGTTCTACAACTGGTTCGTCGCCTACGTCAGGGAATGGGACGTGAAGGTCTGCATGGGGGACTTCAACATGTGCATGTTCCAGCTTGTGTCCTGGTGCCGCAATTGCGGCCTGACTGTGGACGTCGCCGCGTGGACCCCTGGAAGACAGCAGGCGGCCAGCCCAGGGCAGACAGCATGGCGATTTTGTTCATAAGCTGTCCTGGGCAGTACAAGCTTCACCATGGCCTGAGTGTTCTGCACGACCGTGAGGGCGGATTCTTGACGACCCAGCATGATCCGTCTTTCCCTGTCTTCGACTACACGAATGGCCCTGGGAAGATGCTTCAGACTTACGTGCCCAAGGCTGAGCCCGTTGAAAACAAGATGCGCGCCTTCCTGACGCATCTGGCGAATCCTTGACCGCAGTTGCGGAGTTCGAGCAAAGGATGGCGCGCAGGGAACGCGACGATTGGGTGCGCTATCCCTTCAGAGTGAAGCAGGGCAACCTCGACGACAAGATATGGCATGGCGCCTTCGGCAGGGCGAGGCACGGAGCGCACTTCCCTCTGGTGGCTTTCACGCACAATACGTGCACAGGTCACCTGAAAGACTCGCCGCGAGGTTGGAACGCAGGAAGGGCGGCAGGAAGGGCGGCAAGAAGGGCGGCAAGAAGGGCAGCTACGCGGACACCGCAGTTGCGGGGAAGGGCGTCCGACCCCAGATGGGAACCGCAGTTGCGGGGAGAGACGCTGGGGCTGAGCGAGCTGGAACACGCCACCGCCGCAAGCTGCCAACGGCGACGATGCGACCCCTTCTTGTGCCGCAGTGGCGGCTGGGTCCTGGGACGCCAGCGGCAGCGGCGCATGGGAGGCGCGCAGTCCCGCCACGAGATGGCAGGGCTGGTCCTGGTGGGACTGGAGCTCGAGCGAATGGGGCGCTGATGGCGCGCAGTGGTGGCCCTCTGATCATGCCGCAGTTGCGGACAATGCCCCTGAGGGCTCGCCTCCTCAGCGTGAAGTCGAGTGGGGCTCGAGCGGGCGACCTGCCGAGCGCCCTCCGTGGAGCTTCGAGGCGCAGCGTTGGTGATGGCCGCAGTTGCGGGCAAGTGGAGCATGATGTTGATTGCCGCAGTTGCGGACAGTGTACGCTGGAAAAATCATCATCATCATCAATCATAATCATCATCATATCATCATATCATACGTTCAAAGCAGTGCCGGGGCACTGCTTTGAACGCGTTCAAAGCAGTGCCGGGGCACTGCTTTCGATCGTCGCCTCGTCGCCGTTATAAGGGCTTTCGGATTAGGGCCGCGAAACGTGTGAGGGGTGTGCCGAAATGGGCTGGGAACCGCATGCGAACTTTGCCACCAGGGCCTCAGGTGGAACTGCCCATGGAACTACGAAACGTGTGAAAGGTGTGCCGACATGGCTGTGGAACCGCTGCGACCTTTGCCATTGGGGCCCTCGGTGGAGCTCCCTATGGGGCCACGACACGTGTGAAAGGTGTGCCGAAACGGGCGGGGAACCGCAAGCGACTTTTGCCACTGGGGCCGTCGGTGGAGCTCCCTGCGTGGCCACGAAGCGAGACGCAAAGATCAGAGGAGGGAAGAGGAGAGGAGGAGTAGGAGAGGAGACGCGGGGCGCTATCTTCAAAACGAGGACCCAACACCACAGGATAGTTGGGAACACAATTTCCCGTAAAGATAAGCTGTGGGAGGTCCGCGCTGATTTCTTGGATCCGCGCTGGAACCCCCGGCGCGCGGAGCGCGCCAGGGTCGACGCCGGAGGCGCCGCCAGGGGGCTCCAGCGCCGGTCCAAGAAATCCGGGCGGTTTTCTGAAAGTTAATGTCATCATTAATCTTATAGAGCAAATCCAAGGGAGGCTTGTCCAAGGGGGGTCGTCTGGGGGGGTTGTCCAGATCCTTGTGGGGCTGTCCAAGGGGTTGTTCAGGATGCATTCTGGAGGGGTTGTCCGGGGGGGGTCCAGGTTTTTTGGGGGGATGATGTTTTTCAGAGCGTGAATTACCTTCCCCGCTTTCGCTTCCAGGCAACACCAAGTCATACCATACGCCTCCTCGTCAAGTGACCTGACCAGTACATGCCGTAGTTTGGCATCGGTTGGTATCTCTTGGAAGCGAGGGTGGTCAAAAGCGAGGTAGGTTTGTTTGCCCCCTAGTTTTCCATTGAGCATCGTATGCCATTTGTTTCTCCTTGAGAGGAGGAGATGCCCCAGGAGCTGCTGGCGCTGGCGCGGAAGCTCTCCGAGTCCGCCGCCAGCTGCGCCCCGCTGGGCGGCCTCCTGCGGGACTTCTGGCCCAACGAGGCCAACGCCAACGAGTACGTCAGGGCACGCGGGGACTCCCTGACGCCCCACTTCGACGACCGCTTCTCGAGGAAGGAAGAGCGGCACAAGCGTAAGCTTTCGGAGGTCCCCGCGGATTTCTCGGATCGGCGTTGGACCCCCCTGGCGGCGCCTCTGGCGCTGCTCTTGGTGCGCCCCGCGCGCCAGGGAGGGGGGCCCAGCGCCGACCCGAGCAGTCCACGCGGACCTCCGCAAGCTTATGCCCGTGCCGGTTTTTGCTCCTCTGGCCTCCTGTCCGGGCCGTTGCTCGCGGGCTTGTCGCTCGCCGCGGACTGCATCATGACGTACTCGGAGGCGACGGTGGGGGCGAATAGTCCAGAGGGGGTACAGTCAACTCGTATCATAAGGATGCGCGGGAAGGATGTAACGACTTTGGAGGCCCGTGTTAATGTTTCTCGAACGAGGTTGGCCAGCGAAAGTCGCTCAGGACGGGCCCAAGGGGCAAGGATGCAAGGGTACCTTTGGGAAGGTTTCCCATCCTTACCATGCGGGTTGACTGTACATGTATCCAAGGGCACCGTCGCCGATTCTATGTCTTCGGCGAGACTTCCAAAGGGATGCGTGTAGTGCCAGCCCCCTGGCTCTTCCCAGACCCCTTGCGTCATGATTCTTGTTATGACGTGGGCCTCCAGAGGTCCGGACCAATGCTCCAGGACCAGCTTTTCGTCCTGAGTCGTGTTTCCACAGTCCCGAGACCCAGTACGGGCCCCTGGAGGCCGAAAAATGCAACAGCAATACGTGGCGATTTTTCATGACCCGAGGAGGTCTGGGTTCGCCTAAACTTTCGGAGGTCCGCGCTGATTTCTTGGATCGGCGCTGGACCTCCTCCCTGGCGCGCGGAGCGCGCCAGGGGCGCCGCCAGTGGCGCCGCCAGGGGGCCCCATCGCCGATTCGAGAAATCCACACGGACGCCCGAAAGTTTATGTCTATGTCGTTTGCCGACCTGGGCTATTCGGCGAGGATCCCAGAGGGATACGTATCATTCGGTGATCCTCGGGACGTGTGGTAACCCCGCGCACCCTGCGCCCTGCCGACAGCGCGCAGCTTCGGTCGGCCCTCATTGCGGCGCCTGCGTCGTATCGAAGGGCTTCAGTGGACAAGCATACGTTGGTGTTACCACACGGGGCAATCGAGTAATGGCCGCCCCCGTGCTATTCGCATCTGTCACCGCCGATCAGCAAAATGTGCGCGGATATCCGACGGCTTACCTGTATGCCATGTTTTGCTCCCCGAAAGAAGGCGGCGGGGCTTCTCAGGAGGCCTGGGCCCTCGCAGAAGAGCCCGGAGGGTACCAGTGAGAAGGCGTCTTGGAAGCCCGCGGGCCTGTGTCCGTGCCAGGCTTTGTTCCCCGAGTGCAGTGGCCGACCCTGGAATGGTCTCCAGGCCTCCCAGATGTGGACGGAGCAGATGGGGTCGGAGGCTCGCGCCGCATCGCCGATGCCTCGTCGGTGCGGCTCAATGTGGAGCCCGATGTGCTTCGCGTCGACGGCGCCGAGGCATCGCCGGCGCATCGCCGACGCAGCGCCCATGCGGCGCCGATGCGGCTCCGACCCCCTCTGGGAGGCCTCTGGCCCATGCCGCTCTCGCTCCCCGAGCGAAGCGCCCGCCCCTTGGCTGCTCGCCCCTGCCGCCGCCTCCGACGTACCACGAGCACCCCGCGGGCGGCCGGTGCCCTGGCTGCTGCGCCTGCCGCCGCCCCAGCGGCGCGGGCCGCGGCGGCTGCCCGCCGCCCCCCGCCGCGGCGGGCCGGCGCGTGTGCCTGCCGCGGCGGTCGCTGCAGCTGGTCACGGGCAGGAGCCGCTTCGACTTCGCGCACAGCATCGCGGAGGGGGGCGGAGCTGAGGCGGCGGTCTGCGGTCGGGGGCGGTGGCGTCAGCGTGTCGTGTCACCTGTTTGGGCGCGCCGCGCTCTGGCGCGACACGCTATGGACGTCCCAGTCCCAGGGCGTCAGCGCAGACGGCACCTCCCAGATGGGATTCACGCAAGTGGGGTCCGAGGATCGCTCCGCATCGCCGATGCACCAGGGATGCGGCTCGATGTGGAGCCCGACCTTCTCCACGCCAGCGTCGCCGATGCATCGCCGACACCGCCGATGCATCGGCAAGAGGCAGCTGGCCTTCGAGCGCTTTCATCGGTTCTCGGCGGCTTTCCAGCCTCGGGGTGTCTTCCAGCGGCTGCGCCTCTCCAAGAGCGCTCCGAGCGTTCCCGGAGCTCTCCGGAACGGCCGTCGGAGCGCCGAGTTCTGGCCCAAAATCAAGGGTTTAAAAAACGCCCCTACCCTGGTTTACGAGGCGCTGTGCGCTGAAACTCCTGTGGGCTGACAGGGTAAACCCTGCGTGATGTGCGGCGTGCTGGCGTCCTCTAGGCTTTGGGGGTTCCCAGGAGGTTTACAGACCACGCTCTTGCAACCCAGGGTAGGGTGGTTTTTTCATCCCTCAACAAAAGCCAGACGACGGTATAGTTGGCCTTCGGGGGGGCCCTCGTCGCCACAGGCGGACACTGCTCGGAGAACTGCTGCGTTTGGGCCCAAGGAGGGGCCCGAGGACCGATCTTTCGACTGCACGTAAGAGTGACCCTTTGCTGGAGTGACCTTCTGCGCGGGCCCACTGGGGTCTCACGATCGCCGAGCGCGATACGGCAGAAGCGTCCTGCTCGCTCGTGCTTGATCCCTCCGCGGCCCCCAGGAAGCCGCGCACCAAAGGTCACTCTTACATTGGGTCACTCTTGCGGGTAGTTAGTCGAGTCTTTCTAGGCCTCCCAGATGGGCGCCGGTGCATCACCGATGCAACGCCGATGCATGGGCGATGCGGCGCGATCTTCCGACTCCCGACGTTATGATTTTTTCATGACGTCGACCCCCAGAGGTCTCGACCCATTCCCCGGGACTCCCCTTCCATCTGCGTCGTTTTCGGACGGCCCCGAGGCCAGGGGACATGGGGGGGCCACATGCGAAGCCTAACCCTACCCCCACGATTTCTGAAAGGAAGTGTGGGGTTCACTTCGTGGGAGGGTGGGGTTCACTTCGTTCGGGAGCTCGAACGAAGTGAATCCCCACCCACCCTTACCCTCGTCGTCGTCCTCCTCCTCTCCTCCTCCTCCTCCCCTCCTCCTTCCTCCTCCTCCCCCCTCTCCCACTCCTCCTCTCCCTCCCTCCCTCCCCTCCCCTCCTCTCCTCATCTCACCTCCACTCCTCCTCCTCCTCCCCCCTTCCTCCTCCTCCCCCTCCTCCCCCTCCTCCTCCTCCTCGTCCTGGGAGGTTTGGGGTTTCGGCGCGCCGCCGCCCTCTGGACGCTTTGTTTTTATTTTTGTTTCCCCATTTGTGAGTGGCTTGGGGGTATTATTTTGATTATTTTTGATTGTTCGTCAAAAATCGGCCTGTAGGGGAACAGGCCCGACCTGAATCTACTTTTGAGTCGGGCGCGTCCCTCTGCAGGAGGGACATGCAAGCACTCTGGGGACGATGTTCCAAGCATTTGTGTATCTATTTGTTGGGGGGGGGTATTTTTTGTTTATATTTATTGTGTATTGTTAGTTAGTTAGTTATTTTATTATATTATATGTTATTTGTTGTTTTTATGTTTCATTTTTTCATTTGGTTGTTTATTTTTTTATTAGTTGTTTAGGTTTGTTTAAACATTTTTTATTTATTTATTATTATTTATTAGTTTTAGTCATATTTGTTATTTTAGTGTATGTATATGTGTTATTATTTGAGGTTTTTTTATGTTTTTATGTTTGTTATTTTCTGGTTATTTTAGTGGGTATTTTTGTTTTGGTATTCGTGCAAGGTGTTGTATGTTATTTTTTGTATTTTATGTCGGTTGGTTTATTTTTGGTTTTTTTAGTATTTTTTTTTTTAGTCTATTTTTAGTAGTTTGTTATTATTTAATTTTTTGCGTATCGTAATGTTCGTCTATCTACAGGAGGAAGATACGCAAGCAAGAGGAGGCCAACATGGCCCTTGGGACGATTGATGTTCGCTTGGTATATTTGGGGGGGGCATTTTCTTGCGTATTTTTATCGCGCGGGGTGTATTTTCTTGTGCATATAATATTAATATTATATATATCTATATATATATATTAATATATATACATATATAAGGGAGGGCATTTTCTTGCCTATGTTTTACGCTTCGTCCCAAATCCGCCCGACCTGGATCGACTCGGCCTCCATAGTCTCGAGCTGCCGCTGCCTCCGCTCGCCCTGCCTCCGGGCGTCGCGGCGGAGCACCTGCCGGCCCGCGGGCGCCGCGTGTCGGTCGTGCTCCGGCAGGCCCGGTCCCCGTGGCCGCCGCCCGGGGCGGCGGGCGAGCGCGGAGAAAGAAGAGCACGAGGAGACTGAGTAGGAGGAGGAGGAGGAAGGAGGAGGAGGAGGAGGAGGAGGAGGCGGAGGAGGATTGCGCCTCCTCCTCCTCCTCCTGGTCATCCTCCTCGCTCCTGGGTCCTCCTCACCCTCCTCCTCCTCCTCCTCCTGGTTCTCCTCCTCCTCCTCCTCCTCCTTCTCCTGGTCCTCCTCCTCCTGCTCCTCCTCCTCCTGGTCCTCTTCCTGGCCCTCCTCCTCCTCCTCCTCCCACGACGGGGGGGTGGGGGGGGGCACTAATTTCGGCGTCTGGGGGCTTCGGACGAAAAACCGGTCCCGGGGTCGATGTCAAGAAAGAAACATGATGTCGGGGGTTTGGGTGGGTCGGAGGATCGCGCCGCATCGCCGATGTGTGCGATGCATTGGCGACGAAGGCATTGAGAAAGTCGGGCTGCACATCGAGCCGCATCGCATCTGCATCGGCGCACGGTGCGATCCTCCGACCCTATCTGCTCCGACCCCATCCTGGAGGCCTAGACACAAGGCGGTGGCGCGAGGGGTGTGGCCTTCTGTGGAAACGGCGGGGCGTCTAAGAAGGCAGAGGCCTTCCCAGGAGAGCCCGGAGGCTTGTGAGAAGTGAAGGCGTCTTGGAAGCTTGCGGGTGCTTCTGGGAAGGCACCGTCTTCTAAGAAGCCACCCTGCCTTATTGTTTTACATTACTAATATGTTGTATGTTTTGTTTTAGTTGTTGTATGTGTTTGAAGCTTCTCTCTGTTTTTACAAAAACATAACAATAAAACAAAGAAAACAATTAAACAAAGAAATACCCTGCCTTCTAAGAACCCCCCCGTCGCGCCACCCCCTCGCGCGCGCCGCCAACAGCAACAGCAGCAGCAGCAGACGGGGCAAGAGGAGGAGTCCGACGACCCCCAGGGGGCTGGTGACGGGTGACGGTGGCATATGTCGTGCGGGGGCCTTAGGGATGGCAATATAAAGGATCGGGGGTGGACAGACCTCCTACCCTGACACGTCGATTGAGGAATTGGAAGTTTTCGGTTCGCGAGAGGGCGTTGCGGCCGTCATTTTTGCGGGCCCAGTTCTGTCGGTTTCGGTCCCAGGCCGTTTTCACTAAAGGAAGGTTTGCTAAAGGGAGGTTTGTCCGCCGCCGAAAGGAGGCGCGCGCTCTGACTTTACCTATCGTGGTGGGTGGGTGTGGAAGTCGATGGGTGATGGCGCCCGGCTTGACACATCCTCAAGCATCCTCCATCGACCCACACTCTGGAACAGCTTTCTGGTATACCAGAAGCTTGCTTCGTGAGGTTCAGGTAAGTATGTTAATTGGGACTGTCTCACCTTCCTCTCCATTGTCAGCGGGGAATATGTCCAACTTTCAACATCGAGCGCCGCTGTCAGCACACTCGATACCATCAGCCGCAAGTATCGGCAGCATATTCGGATGAGAGTCCGAAGATGTCTGTTGTATGTGTGTCGCATGTCGCAGAGATGCAGCGCAGTCATAATATAGTAGCTGCTACTCGTCACGTATAGAGCGTCTGCCTGATCAAGCATGCGACTTTCGTGTTCGACGTATTCGTCGATCGTCGACCCATCGTTTATTTGGTTGTGAGCCCATTTCTAGCCGCGTTGTTCTCCTCGTGAAATCGACGTCGCACCCAACAGCGTTGCTGCATGGACTGTTGCACGGGGCGCGAACTATGCGCGTGGCAATGTTGTGAAGGGTATTATCATTGTTGTTGTATGCTTTGTCTCGTTTCTACATGCTGTGGCCTTGCACGATCGTCGGGGGGAAGCACTGTCCAAGCCTCGGTTATACGAATCATGTGCCCGACTTGTCTCTATGTATTGGTGTTGCTGTCGTGTTATCGGCTGGCGTCTGCAGCTCAGTTTTAAGGGGGCAATTCTTGACGCTTCGCGTATCCCCACCAGCCCATCCAGAAACGACGCCCAGGCGAGTAGAGGTGATCATGGAAGCGGGGCAGCATACAGAGGAACAAGGGGCTGGGGAGGCCGTCGTACCCCAAGGGGGGAGGGGGGGATGGAGGACGTCTCGGAGGCGGAAGGGGAGGAGGATGATGAGGGTGGGGAGGGAGGAATGAGGAGGAGGAGGAGGAATAGGCGGATGATGATGTTGATGTTGATATTGATGATGTTGATGATGACGATGATGGTGGTGGTCTTGACGATGGTGATGGTGATGGAGATGGTTGATGATGATGATGATGATGATGATGATGATGATGATGATGCTGATGATGATGATGCTGATGATGATGATGATGATGACGATGATGATGATGATGATGATGATGATGATGATGATGATGATGATGATGATGATGATGATGATGATGATGATGATGATGATGGTGATGATGATGAGGGGGAGGAGGAGGAGGAGGAGGATAAGGGCGATCAGAAGAGTCAAAGGCCTCTTGAATGCCTCGCGGAGTCTCTTGGGGTGTCTCTTGGGATACTCTTTGAGGTCTCTTGGGGCGTCTTGGGGGCCTCTTGGCGGTCCCTGGAGTTTCTTGGACCGTCTTGGGTGCCTCGTGGGAGCCTCTTGGGGCCTCTTGGGGGCCTCTTGGGGGTATTTTGGGGGACTCTTGGAGGCCTCTTGGGGCCTCCTGGTCGCCTCTTGGGACCTCCTGGGCGCCTCTTGAGGCCCTCTTGGGGCGCTCTTGGGAGCCTTGGGAGCGCTCTTGGGGCCATCTTGGAGGTGATCGATCAAACAAAAGGGGGGTTCAATTAGCCTCCCCCCTCGGGAGCCTCCAACATCGGCCAAAACCCTAGTAAAACCGATGATTGTGGCTTCCTATCTTGTGGCCCAAAGAGCCGTCCGACACCTCGCGGCCCGCCCCGTCCAGGTCCAGGGGAGGGGGTAGGGGGAGGGGTAAACCCCTCCCCAAGGGAGAAGAGGGAGGGGTGGAAGAGGATCTGTTCTAGACCACCTACGCCCAGAGGGCTGGTGGGATTATCTGGAAGCACATCCAGGATAGTAATAT